>JAMZAV010001869.1:0-238670 GCA_024449915.1 Sweltsa coloradensis
TTTTTCATTTTTTAAAAGGGATTTGGGGTAACCTGATTATAGGAGCAGGAAGGGTTTTCACTGTCATGTGTATATAAAACCTCCTGATTAAAAATAAAAAAATTAGAGTTTTTAAACGAAATAGAAAAATATTGGATGAAAAAAATATATATTGGGATTAAAATATTGATTTTACTCGTCAAAATTTGATGTGGAGTTCATTTGTATCAAGCGTTTTTACCCAAATAGGGGGTTTGTACAGTGTGTCACTGCAGCAACGCGAGAGGAAAAGTTAATAATGGGCTTGGGATAACCTGTATAGACCATGTTTAACCCGGGAAATTGACCTAAGTAAAAAACGGCCGGTAAAAACAACAAAAGATTAGCTTTCCAATATAGGGGGTAAGGAAAATGCCTTTTCCCAAAAAAATGGGAATTGAATGTTTAGTATAAATAAATTTTAGTAGTAGTAGTAGTAGAAAGTAGTAGTATTTAGAAAGGAAAGAAATTTTTAAAATTGGGTTTTTGCTATTTTTACATACACTACACAACCCGAAATTATCCCAATTTTTACTTTACACATATTAAATTAAAATTTCAGTCCTCAAGGGACCAGACTGTGCGTTTTGCCATTTACATTGAATAAATTCAAAGCTTTAAAAAGGGTTCACAAATTTACATTACCCCAACTTTTCAAAACTGGCAGCTACATTTAATTTAAAAATAAAAGGCAAGTCCGTTCTTAAGATATCCTACAATACTACGTTCAAACAAGGTTAGACTAAGAATAGAACACTGTAATGAAAAATTTCTGTTCATATTATTTTTTGAGATAAACCCAATATAGATGGTTTTCCTGGGGCCATCTCACTTTTTTCTTTTTATCACTTTAATTTGGGTTTTGGGGTCCAAAAATCCTCAGTCCCAGTAAAAATTTTAAAATTCCCCCGCACCCCTTTAACAATTTTACAGCAATTAACTCTAAATCTGTTTTCTCTTGCACGTTTCAAACTTCAAAAGGGAAACCCCTGTTAAATATTTCACCCCCTTTTTGGGAAAAAAATAGTGTTTTTTCCAAAATTTAGGCTATTTTTTTTGGACCCATTTTTTTTCCCCTTTCAAAGTTTTTTCTAATGTTTTTTTTTTATGTTTTTTTAATTTTTCACAAAAGTATCCGGCCCTTTTCCCCTTTTGAGTTTTTAAAACCCAAAAAAAATTTAAAGGTGTTTAAAAAAATTCTTTTTTTTACTTTCAGCCATCCAAAAAACCCCTTCGCAAAATTCACCAAATAGAGTTCGTCAAGAAAACCCATAGTATACCCCGCTTTAATTTATTTTGTAGCTTTTAAAACCCGTGTTATGTCATTTTTTTTGAGTAAGAATAAAATAGAATTTTCAATAGTAAAAATGCGGATTTATTTTTGCTTGGAAAATTTTTAATTTTGCTATAATTTGGTAGATTCCCCACTTCTTTTAAAAAAAGTCCTACTTTCCGGGCAAAATTTTTTAAATGATCTGTTGTCCATGTTTTTCAAAAGCAGGTTTTTCACCCAAATTTTATGCCCATCCCTTTTGAAATTTTGTACAAATCTTTTTTTTCCCCCTCTAATTTTTAGATAAAATTTCTTTTAAATTTTCCCAATTTTTTTTTCCCCTTTTTTTTTTGGGTTACAAAATCACCATTGTTTTTGTTTTTTTTAAAGGGCGCCTCTCGGGAGCGGCCTTTAGGTTTGGGCCAAAGTTTTTGTGTACATTTGGAGCGCCCCAAAAGACCTTGCATTTATTAAAAGGTAAAAGTTAAAACCCAATGAAAGAAACTTTAAAAATCATGTTTCCCAAAAAAGGTAACACTCCCATACCCCTTTAAAAAATTTTCATACGTTTGGGGGGCCGTAATGTTCCTAAATGAAAGGGTTTAAACCCGCCGTAAAATGTTGCTTTTTTAACTTTGCGATAGTTTTTAAATAAAAAGTTGTTTTTAAATTTTTTTTTAAATCACAACAAACTAAAATCCCGGCATCCCCCGGTAGTTTGGAAATAGAAAAACAAACCAAAAAAAATTTTCCCTGGGGGGTTTTATTTTTGGAAAATCCCTTTTTTAACGAAAATTTTTTTCCAGTTTAAAAACGAAATAAAAAAAATATTTGTGTATATCCCCTTTTTTGGCCAAATTTTACGATGATATTGCCCAAATTTTTTCCCAAAAAATCCCGGTAAAATGCTTTAAATCATGTCCAAAAAAGTTGTTTTTAAAGTCCCAAAAAACCCAGTTAGTTTCTTTTCCAATAGTTCACCCCGGGGTGTCCAATAAAATTTTATGTTTTGGAGCACTTTTTTATTTTTGGGTAAAATTTTTTTGATTTTTTTAAAAATGTGGGAAGTTTGAAACATACTTTTAACGTCCCTTTTGCATGGGGGTTTTTACTATTGTAAAGTATTAGAAAAAAAAAAAAAAAGAAAATTTTGAAAAGGGGAAATTTGGATTATAAAAAAGGGAAACAAAATTTGGGTTTTAAGATAATCGTAAATGTACATAATCTGTTGGCCCAATATTTTAAAACCTAATTTCATTGTTTGCTAGAAATTTTTGCGTTAGCACAATTTTAAATTATAAAAAAATTTCTCCCTTAATCCTTTGACTATAAATTACATTACACTAATTCACCTAAAATTTTTGGGTTTTTGGGGGATAATAAAATTTTTAATAAAAATTTTTGGGAGCGTGATTTTTGTGGTGTGGGGGGCGTGTGTGGCGATTCCTGTATATGGGTTTTTACCCTTTGATTACCAAGGCAAGCTGGGGGGGCCTAAAAGTGCGGGGTGCTAAGTGAGTTAGGCCATCTTTTCAGGGGTGGGCCGCAGAAAGTGGGGGTTTCCCCGGGGGGAAGGGGGAGTGAATCAAGTTAGGGCCCGCAAGAGGTTGACCACTTTTAAATATACAAATAAAGATCAAAACCCTTTGTTTTTATGTTTTTATTTTTAATTCATGACGAGTTTAAAAATATTCCCCAAAAATTTAACAAACATACCGTGATTTGTAAAATAATTTCTAGTTAAAACCCCTGTGAGTAGGTACGTCCCAAAAGTTTTAAACCGTATGGCAGGGGATTCCCCTTCATGGATGTTACCAATTTTGCGTGATCAAAATGTTATTTAAAAAAAAATTTCTTTGCCTTGAATATTTGATAAAAAAAATTTGGCTTTAAACAAATCACCGAATTTTTTTCTTCATGTAACTCATTTTTATTTTTCTTCATTTCATCATCAAATTTTAATCTAATCAATGTTTGAACATTTTAATGTTTTAAACAATCAGGGTTTTGGGCCGGGCATGGCCCTAGCAGTGGAAGTTTGTTTACTTTTTTTTTCCTGAGTGGCTACTCCAAATGCCCCGGGCGTTCGGGGGGCGGGCTTGAGTAAACTTTCTGATAAGCCCTTTTTTTTTTTTGGGTCCCCGGGTGTAAATACATGTGCATAAAAATTATACCCGGGGATCTTGCCCTAATATTTCTCAGTGATAATTTCCCAAAACTTATTTAAACATTCGAAAACCCATCCCACTAGCGTCTTACCAACTTTACTATGTGGGGGTTTAAACCCCCCACCTCTATGTAAAAAACCCAAAAATGACGGGGGATTTTTATTCGCCTCGCGACCTTAGTGGGCTCGGTTCTTTAAAAAATTTCCCTTTAAACAAACATTTAACAGTGAGTTCCCCTCCCTTTTATCACGGAAACGTAAAGGGGCAAACGCAAAAAGAGCCCGGGGGGACCTGGAGTTGCGAGTTCGATATACGGGTTCCCCGGCCAAAGTTAAAAAAATAAAATTTTGGGAAGCCCGGTTTTCCATTTTAGTGATTGCAAGGAAAAAGCTGTTTTCCCAATTTTGAAGAAAAAATTCGCCGGTGGTTTTCCCGGGAAGGGCGTAGTGGAGGTTCACCTTTTGGAAAATTGAAAAATGATTACATGGCCCAAACTTTAATATAAATTTTGAAAATTTGGAAAATTTTTTGAAAGGCACACTTTATTTTTTTAAACGGGTTTGTGCGCTAATAAAAAACCCATGGGGCAAACCAAAGGGACAAAGAAATTTTCATTTGGGAGATGAACGGGTTTTAAAAATGATCTCAAAACGTTTTTCAAAACTGGATTTTTTTGTTAGGCCTACTTTTAAAAAGGGTGGCAGTGTTACAGTTGGGGGGGGAAATGACGGGTTTTTAAAACAGTTTTGAAAAGGGTTTCCAACTTCTGACCACGGGAAAAAACCCGGGCCCTTTCCCTGTTTAAAATTTGGGGAAAGGCCCCAAACACGGGGGGGGGGGGCCCAAATATTCGCCGCAGGCGAAAATTTTGAAATTCAGTTTTAGTTGGGATTTGGTTTCGTTTTAGAAAAAAAGTGGTGGGCTGGGGTATATACCCCAAAAAAAATGTAAAATTTTTTTTCCCTCCCAAAAATGGGAAAAAACCCCCAAAAAAAAAAAAGTCACTGAGGGAATAGGCTAGATTAAAAAAAACATCCGCAGTCCGTTATATTCCGAGGGTTTTATAATTTTGGTAGGCCCAAAGGGCATATTTTTTTTCTTTATAAGTTTAATTTTGGGGCATAAGGATAATAAATTCCAAATAAAAAAACCCCAATAATTTTTTTTTTTAAATTTTAATTCCCTCATATCCCGATTCTCAAAACAGTAAATTAAAATAGAAACAGCATGAACAGATTTTTAAAAGGGAATTTTGATCAATTAAAAAGTTTCCCTTTTTAACGTTTAATGGAAATATTTTGCAGTTGATCTGTTGGGTTTTAAAAGGGAGTCTTTTTTGGACTTTATTTTTTTTGCGGAAAAGCAATTTTATTTGTCGGATTTGTGCACAAACTTTCCCGTATGAAACGGGATTAAAAAGTGGCTGGGGAGTGGGAAATGTGGCAGTCTTTGGGGGGCCGCCTACTTTCAAATTTAAATTTTCGCTTTTCTTAGGGGGAGGGGGTTGGCCGGGTTTGGTCAAGGGGAAGGGAGAAGAGCAATGTTTACTTTTTAAAATGGGGTTTTGGGGGAAAAACGATGGGTTTTGGGTGGTTTTTTAAATATTTTAAATTTTAGTTTTTTGTGTTATTTGTTTAATTTTTTTTAGTATAATGGGGATTTTAAAGTAAAAAAAACCGGGGAACACTATTGCCCGGGCGAAGGGGGCTGGGCCGGGCAAACAACCGGCCCAAATGGGGGGGAAAAACCGGCTGCCCCCGGCAAAAACCGGCCCGGGTTGGGAAACCCTAATTTTGAATCAAAAAACCGGGGGGAAAAAATTTTTTTACTTGAACCGATTCAAACCCAGTTTCCCAAGGGGTATACATAAGTTTTCCAAAACTCAAAAACCCTTTTTTTAAAAAAAAAAAAGATTTTAAAAAACCGGAAAGTTTTAAGATTTATGTACCCTTTTTTCAAAAATTTCAGGGGGAGATTTTCTTTTAAAAATTTTGTTTTATAACTTCTACTCACATAATTTTTAACCCGGTGATCTTGCATGTCACAATACAAATTAGGGGGGGAAATTTTTGTTTTTGGGGTTTCATTGTCTTAAAGAGTATAAAAATCAATTATTTTTTACCAGTCATTTTTTTATTTGTACCAATTTCACATGTTTACAAAAATGTTGAAAGTCGGTATAATTTTTTAAGTTTCATTATGGAAAATGTCTCCCAATTTTTTTGTTTTGAGCTTTTGGTTTGGGGGATTCTCGGGAACGCTCTAAGGTGGTATTTCTTGCTTTTACCGGGGGGAGTGTTTACCCATAAAAAATTCTCGCTCGCCCCCGTTCACCACCAAAAGAAAGCTAAAAACTTATAATTTTTTTTTGAAGCAACTTGGGTAAAGTGGGGCCATTTCAACAAGGTTTTTAAATAATAAGGGGCAAATTTCGAAATAATCACCGGGGATTAACCAAAGACGTGTTATGCATTTTAACTTAAACCAAAATTGCTTTTGGGTTAAAAGGGTTACGGCCCGCAAAAGACACCGGGGTTATTCTAACAGTTTTTTTTGTAATTTTGTAATTTTTTTTTTGTTTTTTGAAAATTTTTATTTTTCAAAAAAAAAAATTTTTTTATCGTTTCTAAAAAAATTAATGTTTTTTTGTCCCGGTTGAAGTTCCAATACAATTTTTAAATAGTATGCCTTTTTAAATTTATCGCGGGCCCTACCGTAAACGGCAGGAGGCCATTTACAGAGAAAAAACTTAACCCCCAATGATGTATTTAAACTGTTATGAAATAAAATTTACATTATGTTTTTTTTGGGTTCGGGATAGCTCGCACATATTTTTTTTTTCATAAAGTGTTCCCGAAAAATTAAAGGTTTTTGTTATATTTTTAAATGGGGACTGATTTTTTTTGAGGGGGTTTGCAGGGTTTTTTCTTTAATTTTTATTTTGTTCAAAAATTTAATTTTAGAAAAATTTTAAATTTAATTTTCTTCCCCTTTCTTTGGAGGGGAAGTATTTTATACCAGATAGGAACTTGGGGGCGGAAAGTTCGGCGGGGGCGGGGGAAGGGGGACTGGGAAGAGGGGGCGGGCCCGGGACCCCCCCCTTGTTTTTCATTTGGTGTTATCCTGTTTTACCCAAGGGCCCTTTTCTTGGGCTGGCTTAAAAACTTTTTTTTATATGTAATAAAACCATTTCCAGGGTTTTTTTCCCTTTCATTTCAATTGTAAATATGTCAAGGGATTAATATAAATTTTTTTCAATTTTTTAAAGATATATGGCCCCTATGTAAAAATTTTTAAAAAATAAAAAAAAAGTGGGGCCAAGGATTGAGCCTTGGGGGGGGACCCCATTGTTGTTTTCACTTGATTTAGAATATGCCTTTTTTTTCTTTAATTTTTGGGTTTCCTATTTTTTTAAAACGGGTGTAATCCATTTTAATACTAAAACAGTAAAAACCCTAATTTTTCGTTCAACAAAAAGAATACTTTTATCAATTGTTTTCCGGGAAAAGGGACGCGTAAAATCCCGGAAAAAATTTTTTTAAACTTATATCTTGATTTATTATTTTACCCTTTAGGGTCCTTTTGTTAAAATACTGAACCGGGATGGTTTACATTCCCTACTTGCGGGGAAACCTGATTGCCCTCAAAATTTAAAATACCATTTCTTCAATAAAAAAATCTACAATTTTTGTTTTTTAACAATCTTCTCCATTCAAAATTATCTATTTAATTAGAGTATTATTGGCCCTAAAAGTTTGCCCCCCAATTATTTTTTTTGGAACTTTAGGTATTGGAAAGGAATTTTGAAGTCTTTTTGTTTTTCAGCTACAAACATCTGTCCTTATGTTTAAAAATTTTTTAAAACGTTTGTTTTAAAAAAACTGCATTTTCCCTATTAAACCCGTGACTTTAAATTTCAGAAATTTTTTCTGGATTCATTCATCAAACCTTTATGCTGTATCTTTTAATTCCCTTTTCTAATTCTTAACTTTTTTTAAACACTTTTTTCTTCCTCAAATTTTCTAGCTTGTTTTGTGGGGGTTACTTTTTACATTTTTTTAGGGACCACAGTTTTATCAATGAAAAAGTTTGTTTGATTTTTTTTTTTTCTAAAAATTTTATACTTTGAATAAAAATTCCCCTTAAATAACTTTTTTTGCTATATTTTTTATCCCCCCGAAAATAAATTATTTTAAATTATATTTTTGTTTTTGTTTCATTTGGGTTTTACTTTTTGGGGGTTTAGTAACTTTGCAAAAACCCCTTTTTTGGGGGGTTTTCTTTTAAACCAAAATTCTTTTGCGTTTAAAAACTATATTTTTTCCTTGGGAAATTTTTTTTTTAAAAATTTTTTCTTTTTTCCCTTTTTTTATTTCCCGCCATTCCATTTTACAAATTTCTCCGTCCGGCTACTCTATTTAAAAGTAGTTTCTTTCTTAATTTGCGGTTTTTTTTTTCTGGTCCAAAACCAAACTTTTTTTCCCTGGTATGTTTTTGGGTTTTTATTGACTTTGTTGATGTATGTTTTTTCTACAGAACTGCTAATTTTTATTAATTATTTCTTCTTTTCAATTAATTTCCCGTAAAACCCGTATTGTTATTGTTAATTCAAAATTTAAATTTGGGGGAAATTTATTTAGAAATTAGGGTTTTTTCTTTGGGTTTTTTCCCAAAAAAAAATCTTTTAGTTTCTTTTTTTATTTAGAAATTTTTTAAATAACTATATATGTGTTACCGGGGTTTTTTTTTTCCCTTTGGGTTCATATTGGCATTATTTGTTTTCCCCCCTGTTTAGTTTTTAATTTCTATTTTTGGTCCCCAAAATTGGACCTCTAATAATTCCCAAAAATTAAATATGTGTTTATCATAATAAATGGGTTAACGATATCAAAAAATATTTTTTGTTTTTTTAACTAGATTTGAGTCTTTAACGTATATGTGCACTCTAGAAAAATCATTAATAATTGTATATATTAATTTTGTTCTAATAACATTTTACTTTTTTTAAAGAAGAGTTTTTTCTAGGTAATATTAAAATCTCCGTTAAGAATTTTTTTTATAAACAACCCATTTCCCGAAAAAATGTATTAACAAAAGTAAATTAGTGGAATGTTAAAAGCATGAAATGGGAAAATTTTTATTATCAGCCAAGAAGGGGTTTTCCCCTTATACGAATCAATCCAGAGCAATTTTAAAATAGCCTACGATGTGGCATCAATTTTAAAGAGTCAAAAAGTTAAAAAGAAGAGTGAATAAGGGTGGAGACGAAAGAGTTATTAAAATCAGTAAAGGAAAGAGATCCGCTTTTCAAGGTGGAAAAAGCCGAATTAGTGTATTTAAAAATGAATATAGGAGAGATTATAATGGGTTAAGAATAGAACAAATAAAAATATAACGATGGTAAACAAAATTACTATGGCATGCATTAGAACAGGGAAAGCCCCGCCAGAAAAAAATGTGGCAAAATTAAATGAAATGGGGGTCGGAAAAGGAAAGAAAAGTTGGGGGAAGTATAAATAAATTTTTTAGGAAGACATGATAAAATTTCCCAAAAACATTCAATTTTTTTAAATACCTTTGTAGATAAAATTTAAAAATATTTTTCCCCAATTTGCGACTTAATTTGGGTGCCGATAACAATATGGGATAATGCCATACGAGTACAATTACAGTCGTATATTTGCCTCCTTTTCACGCCCGGGGGGGGAGTCAAAGAAATAATATTTAAAATGAATAAATAAAAAAGGCGGGTATGAGGGAAATTAGATTAAGGATTTGCAAAATAAGTGATGAGATCAGTCCAGTTATTCCCTATTTTTTAATTTTCCTTAAAGGGAGGGATTATTCCAAAAAATGTAAAAAACATTTTTTCAGGAAAAATTTTCAAATAGGGGACCTTTTAAAATAGTAATTATAGGCCAACTGCCTTTATGGTAGCATTAAAAAAAATCTTGAAAGTAGTGGAAATTGTTAATAGAACATGACGAAATTTAAAAAAATAATAAAGAACAAAAAATGGATTTCAAAGAGGAAAAATACAGTAGCCCTTTTTGGATCCTTTTTGACCTGTTAATACTAACTAAGCTAGAAAAAATTTTAAAACTTTTTTATGTATTTTTATTGTTAAAAAAAAGCATTTGACACCTGATTTTTAATAAGCTGCTAGATGGTTGGAAAGTATTGGGGTTAGAGGTACATGTTAAAGGTTAAAAATTTATAAAACAGAAAGTTAATTTAAGAATGGGGAAAGGGTTGTATAGTGAAGAAAGTTAGTTAGCAGTGGCGACCAAAAGGCTCTTTTTAGGGCCCTCAATTACTTAAAATGTAAAATTTGGTTAAGTATTTTATTAAGTGCTTTGTTTTTTGCACGATGAGCTTTGCTTTAGTGTCATCCATAAAAAACGTAAAAATTGCAGAAAGATACTTGCAAAAGATTTCTAAATTACTGGGTGGAACCATGACGTAAGGCTAACGTAAATATGAAAAAACAAAGATTTTGCACTTTTCTATCCCGCTAAACGGGGTGAAATACTAATATCAATTTTTACCCCACAATTTTGAATGCTACATCTGAACGCGGGTAAAATTGATCTGGATTGTTGGGTGAAATAAATTTGAACTTTTTACACCCATCCGTATGGGGGGTTTGGAGTTGATAGTAACTTATTTGGAATATACAAGAAAGAAAAATGTAAACGCTTTAAGGTCATGCGCTTCCCAATTATATGCATTTTAAAAGATTTTCCCATTTAAATATGTAAAAGGGTTATAAGCCCTTGCAGTCGGTTATTTCTTCGGTCTGTTAATTTGGGGAAATGCTTCTTATCACAGCTAAATAGCAAAATCTCTTTTCAAAAAAAATAATAAAGATGATCATTTTTTGAAAATTTTTAAGCACTTAGAATGTTATAGCTAAAAAACGTTTTACCTTTACAAAAATTTTTCACTTTAAAAATTTAGTTTTGAAACATTTTTGTAAATACTCACAAAAATTGTAAAAATCCACTATTCTATCGCCCAATTTTCGGAAGTATACCATTTGCCAGGGTTTGCAAATAAGTATTTTAAAAGAACACTTAGCTACATAAAACCTTTTTTTTTTAATAGTATTCCGAAGAACATCAGAGATTTAGAGACTTTTTATGAAATAAAAAGGAGCAAAAGGGATTTTTTTACAAAATATGCAGTGAATTTGGGGGTGTTGTTATTGACTTGTGAATTTTTAATAAGTTTTCAAAAATTTAAGTAAATGAATTAGCCCCTTTAAAAATTTCACTGTTTATATCTTTCTATTAAATTTTTTATTCACTTATTATCTGAAAATGTTGCTCACAAAAAGTTTTTGGGGTTTTAAGTATTAATTTCCCCAAATTAAAAATTACTTGTTTTTATCTATTTTTTTAATTTTTTTTTTTTAGTGTTATATATTTTTTTTTTTTATTTTTTTTTTTTTAAAACACGCGATCTTTCATGTTACTGTTAATACTGTTATTCAAAATTAGTATTGCATCTGAATTTAAAAATAGGAATTATTTAAAAATCATTTTTTTCAATGCATGTTTTTTTTTTAATGAAACATGTTTCCAAGTTAAGCTGTCCTGGCGCTTGGGATGGCCGAACTTTTTTGAAAAAAAAAAATGTATAAGAGATTTATTTCAAAAAAAAAAAAATAATAATAACATTTATTTTTTAATTATTTTATTATTATTATTTTTTATTCACATTTTCCACATTCGGTAAAAGGGGGTACAAGAAATGCAATGTAGCGGACTATGCAAGAAAATTACATGTGCCTTAAAAATAAAAAAAACATTCATTTTCAAAATTTATCAAAATCATACAGTATTCAACATAACATTCAAATCAAAAACAAATTTTAACTTTACAAAAAATACAACATAAAATGGTTTTAAAAAAACACTGTCATGAGGAATTTTCGGACTAATGGATGTACAAATTATAACCGCTTTCTGCTTTTGATGAAAAATTTTGTTAAGTCCAGTTGGTGTAAACTATTGTGTAGGTTGTGGGGTTATAACTGCCGTGGTGACAAAATAATTGGTATTGTGGACTTGATCTTTTTCCCACATTTTTTTTTTTTCTTGGGCAAAATAAAGTAGGGCCCCAACTTTCTGCCACGTTTTAAATATTTTGACTTAGTGGTTTGCTACTCAATAATAAATGTTTGCCTTTTGATTTATCCGTTAAAATGATATCGGGCTATTTATGTTGTATCTTTCTTATCTGTAAAAACAGCCCGATATAATAAATTTTCAAATCACAATTTTAAAAATCTTTTTCAGGTTGGTATTGTAGTAGGTCCCGGTACGATGCTCCGGGTTTAACGAACACTTTTGGGAGATTTTTGGGAATTGGGGTGGCAACTTATATGCGGTAAATAGTTGACTGGGTAGAAGTTTACATCCCCGATATTAATGATCATGGTCTCATAAGTTAAGTGGCACTTTTACTTTATCATCCAAAATTGTTTTTGCTTTAATGTGTGCTTCTTTTAATTTCTTTGTGCAATTACGGGATCCTGTATGGCCATAAAAAATCCCCTGTTTTTCCGAAAAATCCCTACTTGAAAACCATTTTAGATGCACAGTGTCTACAAAATCACGAGCAATTTGTGGATGTCTCCATGTAGTATTTTAAGTTTCCACATTTTTTTTATATCATCACTTATAGATTGTTGAAAAAATTGTATATTATGCAGATCTAATGGTGTGGGGTGACATCCGTTGCGCTACAGCTGTATGTAACCGCGAAGTACTTTATATAGAAGTTTTCCCTTAACAAATTGATTTACTTAATACGGCGTTATTTAAACATTTACCCCTTTCCACCACGTAACCTAGACAATTCGCCGCTTCGACCGCCGTCGGGGTGATGAAGTGGGTTTTTTTGGTTAAAAGATTCTTATTTTTTCGAAAATTTGCTTGCATCTCAGTTTGTGTCCAGGTTAAAATCGAAAAAGAATACATTTAAAAACTGGTACTGCAAAGTTTTAAATTTGCTTTCACTTTTTTTTTCCTTTTAAATTTTGAGTCAGTATTTCTTTCACTCTCTTCAAAAAAGTATCTTTAAGTTTTTCTTCGCTTCGTGATGAATCTTTTTAGCTTGAATGAACCCAAAAGGTTTTTATACACCTCCCTTTTCCATTCCTTCAATAAAAAAATTTCCCCCGTATTTGAAACCATGTGAAGTTTGAATTTTTCCCTTTTGACACTAATATTTACACTTTTCTAATCCAAATTCCATTTGAATATCTTGGGCAAAAAGAATGTGGTTTGAATAGAGTTTGAGTGTGCATCTGAATCGCATAAGTTTGATATATCCATGTACATTAAATGAGACAGTACAAATAGTGTTTACCACTTTCTTTGTTTTGAATCCGTATTTTGATTTTTTTAGAAGTTTGAAATGGATTTAACGCCATGCAGAACCAGAGGGGCTTAATGGTCCCTGAAATATTCCACGTGCAATTTTTTTTCCCCAAATTTGACAAAGTTTTCTTGGAAATTTTTATTTTTAACCCCGGTTTCCCCCAGTGTTCATAGCGTTTTTCAAAAACGTATTAATATTGGCTATTTTATATTTTCCCCCAAACATTTAAAAAGCCATGAAGAGGCACAGAGTAATACGCCTTTTTGTAGTCAATATATGCAGTTAAATTTTCCCCTTTTGGACAAGTTGTTTGTCTCATAACCAAAGAATCATAACCAACTGTTTAAAACCCTTGGGAAAACTTTTACACCCCTTTTTGTTCCTCTGTAAATATGCTTTTCACAAGCTGGTAAATTTTGTTTGCAATAAAAGATGTAAGAAATTTGTAACATTGGTAGGCATGTTTTTTGGTCTGTATGAGCTGGATTTTGGTATCGCATTTTTTGGGTTTAAAAGTAACGTTTTTTTCCTTTTGTAAAATATAAAGGAAGGGGCTTATCTCCTTTCCCACTAAGCTGTAAAATTTTTGCTAGCTTCCAAAAACATGTGAATCTTTTTATCCAAAAGATGGATGTTATAAACCCCCGGGTGTTTTCCAGTATGTGCTCCATGTAATACAGTTTCAGTTTTTCGAGAGAAATGCTTTGAAGGACTTTTCATTAACTTGCTCCATATTTGGGTTTTCTTCGAAAAATCCATGCTGCATTCTTTTGTGCTTACAGGCAAACCCCCAGATATCGACAGAAATTGTTATATCTTGCTAGATGGGGTACGTAAAATTTGGGTGTAAGTCCATTTTGAAAAACTTCGATAGAAATATTTTTCATTGTGCTGAAACATTTCATTTTTTGTTTTCTACTTGACATAACCTGTCCCTTTTCAGTCTCTTTGAAAGGCACTAAGCTTTTTTTTTAATGGTCCGTGTAATCAATTATAGCACATTCTCTTTTTCGTCCCCTAGGGTGAATTATCATCTGCGAAATAAAATTTTTACAGGGCAAAAAAATTTTTAGCCTATTACCAAAGAGTATTGGGTTAAACGTCCGAATCTCTTCTAAGACCCCAATTTCTGGCCACTAACCTTTTGTTTCCCATTTGGGCTTTTTCCAAACTCCTCGTACAGGATCAGTAGTTTCTCTTAACTTCTTCAAATTTTCCATTTACGCAAGCACCACAGAAAAACAAATGTATGTAATCCCCCAAAACTTGTTTGCATATTTTGTTCCAGTTTTTCCCAAACATTATTCTTTCGGAAATGGTAATTATGTAAGAATTTCAATTTTTGGTTTTTGTGGTCTTTCTGTAGGACACATTACCGCAAATTTTTGCCTGGCGTCATAAAATTTTTAAGTTGGAGTTTTTGCAATGTATCATCACTTTCTGAGTGGGTGAATCAAGGTCGTTGGGGTATTGGGGTTTCTAGTGTGGTTCATTTGTCCTGGACTCATTTGAGAGTTTTTCCATAAACCCTAATCATCTTCATATCCCACTGTTTCCGGTTCTAAATTTTTTAATTTCCTCCCTTTTATAGATAAATGCAATTTCAGTATTCCTGTCTTATTTCTGTAAAATTTTGTTCGGAAAAGGTATTTTTAAGAATTACCCTTTGTTGATTGCATTCGTTTTTTCCGTAGCAACAAAATCAGGGAAGTCTGCGGTGAAGCTCGATGTAATAAAAAAGTATCCTGGTTTTATTCGTTTTAGGCGTGAATCCTTTTGATAATTTGTATTATACTGGGAATTTTATTGTATTTTCCATTAAAAGTAATCGTGGTTTACCGCTTTTGGGGGTTAATGCACATGTAGGTAAAACACCATTGGGGTGCCATATTTCGATCTACAATATTTTCAATTCTTTTTAACCCTTGGATTGTTCTTAAAAAAATTGGGTTTAATCTTTGGGTAGCCCGTGTTTCCGCTTTCCAAAGATCTCAAAATAACACCCCCGTTACCCCATTTTGGGGGCATGTAAAACTTTAGCAAAGACTTATTCGCGGTACCCGGATTTGCCGTCATTTTAATTAGGCCCAATGGTTCCTCAAAGTCAATTTTAAAAAAGTTTTTTAAATGTACAAAACTTTTATAAAAAAGTTTTTAGGTACTTACCCCCCAACGATACCACTTATAGAAAAAAGTCAAAATATAAAAAGTTACGTATAAAAACAAAACTTATTTAAATACCACATTACAACGATTTTAAGTCAAGAGCTCACTTTCACGCGTTTTTGCCCCTTTGTGTTTTTTTTTTGTGTTTTTTATTATTTATTTTTTATTTTTTTATTATTTATTATTATATTATTTTATTATATTAACTAGGGGTTTTAAGCATAAATTACATAGTATTGATTCATAGCAGTTTTCGAAAAGTTTTTCCCGAGGGGTTCGAACCCCCGAACCTCCGGTTAACGTGCCATAGCTCTACCAATTAACTACGGGACCACAGCCCCAAACCCCTTTGGAAACTGTATTTTTTTGACGTTGACTTACATGACATAAATCCAACAGAAGACGGCAATGTAGCGGGGAAAAGGGAAAAATTGCATGGAAAACTATATAAAAAAGTACACATATGTAATTAATGAATTAAAAAAAAAAATAAATAAAAAATTTTTTATTTTATTTTTATTTGAGAAATCAAAAAAAAAAATTTTTTTTTCGAGTATTTTCCCCGTGTTCTTTTTTTATTAAAATTTCCTGACGTTTTGATAGTCGGGACATATCTGAGGCAACACTGAAAAACTTTAAATTTGAGATTTTTTTTGTTGAATTCTTTTGCTTTTTTTTGGTTCGATTTTTATTGTCCAAAGAAATGAAACATCTTTACTTCCCGATGCTGTTGGCTGGCGGGGTTGTTTTTGGGGGCAGGGGGGGGGGGTTTGGGTTTTTGTTGTTGGTTTTTGTTTTGTCTTGAGAGAGTTTCCCTATCACGGACTCCATGTTAGCTTAATTTAAAACCCCCCAAAATCCCCCTTTAAAATTTTTGGGGGTTGGGAAAATTTTAATCGATTCTTTATGAGTCGAGGAAAAAAAGGGAAAATGGGGATTGGTGGTTTTAAAAAAAGCAAAAAATGGAGTCGATGATAGGGAAAATATTTCCCAAAAGAAACAACAACAACAACAACAACCCCACCACCCCCACCACTGCCAAAACAACAACAGCAGCAGCAAAGCATCAAGGAAGCCAAAAAAATTTTTTTGTTCTTTGGACAATGAAAATCAGAGCCCAAAAAAGAAGCAAAAGAATCAACAAAAAAAATCCAAATGTAAAGTTTTTCGGTTGCCTCAGAGATGATAGCACAGACGTATCGAAACGTCAGGTATTTAATAAAAAACGAACACAGCGAAATGACTCGAAAAAAATTTGTTTTATTTTTTTATTTTATTATTTTTATTATTATTATTTAAAAAATTACTTTTAAAAAGGGTTATAGAATTTTTTGCAGAGAAACAAATGGACACGTAGTCAGGTTAAACAAAAATTTTAAGGGGTTTAATAATATAATAAAAACGGCAGAGGCGCCTTTAGGTTTAGTCCCCGAGCTTTCAATGACTTGCCTGATCAGTTTTTACTTTACAAAAATTTTGAGGTCAAGCAAGAAAAAAAAATCATTTGTTGTCAAAATTGAGTGCTTTTGTTAAATTGTTCTGCTCTTGCCTTGTTTCGTACTATCATTTTAGCTTTATTTATGTTGTAACTTAAAAAGTTGACGGTGGTGTTTGTTTTATTTCATTGTTAGTTACAGTTAATCACTTAATTTGTTTACTTAAGGCTATTGACCCGTTTTTCATTTTCCCAAAAAATGTACCAAGTCCCCAAAAAATAGTGAATGGCTTTGAAAACCTGGCTATTTTGAAAATCAAAAAAAAAATTCAAATTTTTTTGATCCAGTAACGGCCAATATAGCCACCCCAAAATAATTTTCAATTCAACGCCAAGGCCCCCACCATTCAAGTTCAGGGGGGGTTTTTGGGTTTTTTTGAATTTATTTCAAAACGTTTTCTATGGAAAGAGAGAAAAAAAAATTTTTTTTTAACAATGTCTTTTCCCGCAAATTTTTTGGTTTTGGGGTACAAATCGGTAAAAAAACCGTTTAAAAAATTTTTTTTTTTAACAACGTCTTTCCCGAAATTTTTTGGTTTTGGGGGTACAAATCGGTAAAAAAAAAACCCCCAAAAAAAAAATTCCAGAAAAGAGGTTGTTAAAATAAAATTTTTTTTCTCAGTCTTTCCCTAGAAAAAAAAAAATTGAAAATGAAAGTCACAAAAAAAACAACACCCAAAGTTGAATGGTGTGCCTTGGCGAATTGAAGTTGTAAAATTTTGAGGTGGCATATTGGCCTTTTAGGATCAGAAAAATTTGAAAAAAAATATTTTGATTTTTAAAATAGCCCGGTTTCAAAGCCCTTCACTATTTTGACTTGGGAGATATTTTGGAAATAGAAAAAGAGGTCGAATAGCCTTTTAAAAGGGTATGCTGGGCTAGAACGGAGGCGAGTTTAAGCGTCGCTTTTTGGGTTTTTTGGGGGCAACGGGTTTTAGCCCATTTTCAATTTCACACTAAGTTAAAAAGAAAAAACTATGTTATAATTACGCTATTTCCCAAATTAATTTTGATTTTGAATTAAAATTTTGTGAAAACACCAAAATTTACTCAATTTTTTCAACTTCGGGAATTTATTCAAGTGAACCGTTTTTTAACTCAAATTTGCATAAAAAAAACCCAACGTTTAAATCAATTTAAAAGCGGGTTTTTTTGGTTTTTTTCGTAAGAAAAAAATTTGGGGGAATTTCCAAAAATTGAATCCAAAGGTTTTTTGGGTTTCCATTTTTTCACGTTTGAATTTATGTTCCCCAATGTATCTTTACCCCTTATTTTTGCAAAACCAATTCAGAATCAAAAATAAAATACTTTTTAACATCCATTTTTAAAATTTTTAATGAATTACAACCGTTCAGCAGAAAAATCAACACCTGTTTTCGCGCATTTTTAGTTGGGCCCAAACTGTTTGGTTTTTTTTTTTTTTTTTAATGTTTTCCTTTCCCTTCCTTTTTTTTTTTCAGTTTTCCCTTTTTTATGGTTGTTTTTTGTTTAGATTATGTGATTTGTTTTTCCAAAAGATGAGCCTGCATAAGGGTTTGGGGTTTCCTTTTAGATGTACAATGAATTTGTTTTGTGACAATAAATGAGTTGAAAAAAAAAAAAAAAATATAATTTTTATATTATATTATTTTAATTATTTTTATAATTTATTTTTGGATCTTTTAGTTTTAAGTACATTTTCAGCTTCTGTTGGATTTTGCATGAAATTCAAACAGTCACAACAAATAGCAGTTTTGTAAAGGGTTTGTTTTTGGTCCCGGGAGCTTAATGGAAAGCTGGCACTTTTAAACCGGAGGTCTGGGTTTAACCCCAGTCGGGGCAAAATTTTTTGCAACTGCATGAACAATAATTATTTTTATTTTATAGTAAGATGTTAAACCCAAAACCTACGAATAATTTTTCTCACATTATACTATAGGGCCCATTTTTATTAATTCGTAGGCGTAAGCATTTTAAATTCCCTTTCCCGTTTTTTAGTTTTCGACTTCACAAAAATTAAATTATTTTGGTATTGCATTAAAACCACCACTTTTTTCTAAACCGCACCAAACGCACTCTAAAAACCTGATTTTTTTTTTAAATTTTTTTCTTGCGGCGTATTATTGGGGGGTCTTCCCCCCCCCCCCCCCCCCCCCCCCTACAAAAAAGCCCCCCCCCCCCCCCCCCCCCCCCCCCTTAAACAAACCCCCCCCCCCCGCCCCCCCCCCCCCCCCCCCCTTTTTTTCCAACCCCCCTCCCCCCCCCCCCAAAAAAAAAACCTTTTGGGGCAAAAACCCCCCCCCCCCCCCAACACCCCCAACCCCACCCGAATTTTCCCAACGGCGCATTTTTTGACCCCCAAGCCGGGGGGCGCCCCCTTTCAAGAGGATTTTTGTAAACCCCCAAGTTTGGCCCCCCGGCCCCCAAAAGAAAAAAAGTTGGGAGGGGCCAAGAAGGGATTTTTAACTCAAATTCCCCCCTTTTGAAAAAGGGATAATGTGATAAAACAAAACCATTGTTTTTTTGAGTACCCATATTTTTATTTTCCCCACATCCAGGCCTGGGGGGGCCACCGATATGGCCCCCCCCCCCCCGGCCAAAGGGTGCCGGCAGTGCTTTTTTTTCCGGTTTTTAACCCGGGACCTCCCCCGCCCTCAAAGAAAATGCCCCTTATTTTCCCCCATGTTTGGGTCATGGGGAAAAAACCAATGGGCATTTCAGCTTAAAAAAAGGTTTGGGGAGAGAAAAAAAAGGGGGAAAAGTTTCAAAAAATTTGGCGGTATCCCTTTTCTTGTGAAAAAAAGTTAAAAACAAGGGAAAACAACAAAAAAAAATTTTTTTTTAAAAGAAATTTTTTCTCCCCAAATTAACTGCCCCATTTTTTCAGCCTTTTGGCACTTGTCCACGTAAATCGAGGAGACTCGAGGTTTTTTATTTTTGGTAACCCCCAAAACTGGGGCCAAAAGGGGGTTTTTTTTAAAAATTTCCCCAAATAAGTTTCCCTCAAGTAGGTAATTGGGAACACCAATGGTGTGTCCACGGGGGTTGGGTTTGGAGATATCCCAGAAAAATTTTTAATAACCAACTTTTTGGTAAAAAATTTTTAAAATCGGTTAAACAACACAAAAAAATTAGTTCCCCCCCCCCCCCCCCCCCCCCCCCCCCCCACCCCTTTTCCTTTTTGAAAGAAGGCCCCCAAGGATCAAAAAAAGATTATTTTAAAAATTTTTAGTGGGCCTCAAAAATTGTTTGGGGAAAAAAAGCTTTTCAAAAAAAAATTTTTAAATAAAAATTTCCCCAACAATAATTACCCGTTTTTAAGTAAAAGGGTTTTTCTAAAAAAACAAAATGTTTTGCCAAAAAGATTTTTTGGGGTGAAATTTTAGCGAACCGGAAAAAAATACAAATGTAAAAATTTTTTTTATTAATTTTTCATTCACAAAAGTACCCTTTCCCCAAACTCAATTTCTTTTTTTTTAACATTTTTATAATAAAAAATGTCAAAATGTTTTCCCAAATTTTTAAAAAATTGGTAAATTATTCCCCCTAATTAAAACAAATGGCAAACCCAAAACGTAATGACCCTTTTTTAAAATTTAAAAAAATAAAAATTTCAAAAAAAATTAAAAAAATAAAATAAATTGTGGTCCCTTTTAAAAAATAAAAATTCCAAAAAAGTTTTTCTAAAAGTAAAATTTTTTTCTAAAAACATGTTTTTTAGGCAAAAAAGCAATTTTCATCAACCAAGTTTGGTTAAAGGAAAAACAAATACGGGGGAATCGACAAAAGGGAAAAATTTTTAAAATGTAGAAAAATTAAAAAAAAATTTTTTGATTTTTTTTAAGTTACAATTCCCAAAAAATACTTAAAAAAAATAAAAACATTTTTAAATTTTAACACCTAAATAACGTCAGAATTTAATTCCAAAAAATTTCCAAAACCTGGTAAAATTTTTTTTCTTAGGATGGAACAAAATTTAAAAATAGTTAGGAAAAATTGACGAAATTTTTTTTTTTTTTTTTTTTTTTTTTTTTGGGGGGGGGGGGGGGGGGCGCAGCGAACGTAGGGCTACAAGCTACTCGGATCGGGCCTTGGTCGTGATTTAATCTGTTGTTAAAGTTAAATGTTAAAATGTTAAATGTTTTTTTTTTTGTCTGAGGCTAGAACGGAGGCGAGTTTAAGCGCTCAGCTTTCTGGATTTTTTGGGTCAAGGGTTTATAGCCCCATTATCAAATTTCACACTAACGTTAATAAAGAATAAATCTATGTTATCAATTACGCGTATTCCTAAATTAATTCATTGATTTTGAATTAAAATTTAGTGAAATCACCAAAATTTACTCAATTTGGTCAACTTCGGGAATTTATTCAAGTGAACCGATTTTTTAACTCAAATTTGCATAATAGAAACCCAACGTTTAAATCAATGTAAACGCGCAGGTTATTTGGTTTTTTTGTAAGATAACAGTTTGGTGGGAATTTCCAGAATTGTAATCATGTTTGGATTTCCCATTTTTCACGTTTGAATTTATGTCGCAATGTATCTTTACCGCTTATTTTGTGCAAAACCAATTACAGATATCAACATAAAAGTACTTTATTAACATCCATTTAAAATTTGGTAATGATATTACTAACCGTTCAGCAGAAATCATCAACACCTGTTTGCGCGCATTTGAGTTGGGCCAAGCTGTTGTTGTTTTTTTTTTTTTTAATGTTTCCTTCCTTCCTTTTTTTTTTCATGTTTCCTTTCTCTATGGTTGTTTTTGTTTAGATTATGTGATTTTGTTTATTCCACAGATGAGCCTGCATAATGGGCTTTGTGGGTTTCTTTGAGATGTATCAATGATATTCTGTTTTGTGACAATAAATTGAGTTGAAAAAAAAAAAATATATATATATATATATATATATTATTATTATTATTATTATTATTATTATTATTATTATTATTTGGTTATCTTTCAGATTTGACAGCTACATTGCAGTCTTCTGTTGGATTTATGTCATGAAAGTCAACAGTCACAACAAATAGCAGTTTCGTAAAGGTTTGTTCTGTGGTCCCGGTAGCTTAATTGGTAAAGCTGGCACGTTAAGCCGGAGGTTCTGGGTTCGAACCCCAGTCGGGGCAAACTTTTTCGCCAACTGCTATGAATCAATAATTATTATTATTGATAGTAAGAGTGTAATAACCTATACCTACTGAATACATTTTTCTACACATTATACTATAGGCCTACTCTCTATTAATCTCGTCAGGACGTAAGCATTCTAATTCCTTTGCCCGTTTTCTAGTTTTCGACTTCACAAAAATTACATTATTTTGGTATTGCATTAAAACCACCACTTTTTTCTAAACCGCACCAAACGCACTCTAAAAACCTGATTTTTTTAATTTTTGCTTGCGGCGCTATTATTGGGGGTCTCTGCCCCCCCCCCCCCCCCCCAAGCATGTCCCACGAAAGTACAAATTATAATTTGAACAAAATTCCTGCGGACGCCCTTAAATCATACCCGGTAATTTTTGTACCCTAGTTTCGGCCCTGCCAAGAAGAAGATTGGGTAGGCCTATATGAAAGTATTTTTCCAACTCAAACATCGCATTTTTGTAAATAGTATAGTGTGATACAAACATTGTAATTGTATTGAGTAAACAATTATTATAATGCACATCACATTCACAAGCGACCTCCGATGGAACGTTCACACCGATATTGTGCGGGCCAAGGCGGCGCAGGTGCTGGGTTTTGCAGCCCGCAATCTGTACGGGTGCACGCCGCGCGTCAAGAGGATGGCCTACCTGTCGCTAGTTAAGCCCACCATGACTTTCGGCCTCCCCGCATGGCACCCAACCACCATTGAGAACACTACCAAGCTTGAGAGGGTGCAGAGAAGGGCATTGCATTTCATACATGGCTGTAAATTCCCCCTTCCCTGTGACCAGAAGCAGGTTATGCCAATGACCATGCACTTGCAATACACCGACCTGGTGTTTTTAAAAGATGCCTCAGTGGCGCCACTGATTATGACGTGTGTGCGCACGCATGCATCCAGGGCCGCGTGTTGAGAGGCCCGACGATAGTAGGCAACCCCGCCCTCCAACCCCTCCGGCCCAAAGGAGTGCTCGGCCGACGTGCTTTTTCTTTCCGGGTTGTTAACCCATGGAACGACCTGCCGCCCGCCCTCAAAGACTGCCCAGTAAGTCATTTCCCTTCCATGTGTAAGGAGTACTTATGGGAGAACCATCTACAAGTGCCGTGCTAGTTTCACGTGCTTAAGCAAGGCTCTTCGCGGCACGAGACTTCCACAAAGATATCAAGTGTTTTAGCAAAATATTTGCTAGCGTCGACGCCTTTTCTTGTTGTTAAAAAATGTAATAATAACAAGGATAAACAACAATAAATAAATTTTATTTTTTATTTTGTAATTTTTGTTATAATTTTTGCGTCCTCCCCGAAATTAACCACTGCTCCACATTTGTCTTCAGTTCTCTTTTGGCACTTGTCACGTGAAGATCGAGTTTTAGATCATACGAGATTATATTATTTTATTGGCCTACATTGTTCGGAAAACAATGCTGCTCAAGTTAGTGTTTGTTATATAATTTCACAAAACAATAAGTGTAAGCCCGTCAAGTAGGTACTAGTGCTGGAACACCAACTTGGTTGTTGTCCGACGGAGTTGTTTGTGTGTTGTTTGTTTAGATCAGTCGGGAGAAAAATTAATAACAACTATGGTAAACATTCTTATAATATTCGTGTGTAATACATTCACACAGAACACATCTCCGCATCTCCGCCCTCCCCCCCTCCCCCCCCCCCCCCCCCCCCCCGCCCCGTGTCTACCATTTACTTATACTTATAGAAGGTCCATTTGTAGGCACTACATAAAAATATAGAGTTGATTTTATGTCCCACCATATTTTCATTGAATGGGTCATTCTCAAACGTAATGACCATATTGAAAAAAATGCTTGCAAGAAAAAATTATAACATAAAATTGGATGCCTCCTTTAACAATACATTATCCAATAATTTGTTCTTACAGCCCTAAAGGTGTTATCTAAAAAAACAAAAATGTTTTACATAGGCCTACAAGCATTTTCATCAATCCAAGTGTACGAAAATGTGCATGACTGTTACCGGACATAAAAGTGACAATTGATGTAAGAAGTTATTTTTTAAATCTATATTATTCATGTGCACAATAGTTTTTTTTAGTTACATTATCACACAAAACTAATACATTCAATAAAATATACATTTTTATTTTAATCACTTTTTATAATACCAAAATGTCAAGAATGTTACTCAAATTTCAAAACCTGGTAATTAACTTACCCTACTAATAATGGACAAATGGCAAATCAAATTTTATCAAGATCACTGTTAGCAATGAAGTATTAATATTATAAATAAGATTGAAAATGTGATTCAATTATTTTAAACTTTAAATAAGACTTAATTTAATAATTAGCTCGAGTAACGGTGTTGACAAAAAGTAACAGTCTTGACAAATGAGTTACTTTTCTAACAGTAATAATTTTTTTCTAAGATCATGTTGCTTGTTAGCGTACAAATCAGTCAACCTCTAGATAAAATCCATCTAATCCAACAAGTTTGTGTTGAGTTTAAAGTAAAGAGACACTACGGGTAACGGTCTTGACAAAAAGTAACATTCTTGACAATGTGATCACTGAAAATCAATAAAAACAAGTGTTTTGTTACTTTTGAGTATGGCAATGAATTACAACCTCTCCCTTCAAAACACATCTACAGTTGCAGGAAATTAATGCAGTAATCCACGATGCCCTTGGTTGAAAGTAACATACCTGACAAGTAACGGTCATGACATTTTTATATTCATAAATAAATATCAGTACAAATGCCATGTGCATAAAAGTAGGGTTGTGTTTTCTAGGATTTGGAACTTGATTGTAATGTAATTAGCCCTATAGTGTTTAATTAGACGAGTGAGCGCAGCGAACGTAGTCTACAACGCTACTCGATCGGGCCTTGGTCGTGATTAATTCTGTATGTTAAATGTTAAATGTTAAATGTTAAATGTTAAATGTCTGTCTGTCTGTCCAGGCTCATACGGCCGAACGGCCAAATAGACCGAGCTGAAATTTTAAACAGACATCAGTGACCAGGTAACTGAGAACTGCTAACAAAATGAGCACAATCTGTTACGATTTAAACCTGCAAGAAATAAAAAACTGAAAAATTCGTTGAAATGTATGGGAATTATTTTAACGACAATGGTTTTCATTTTGAAATAATATTTTTTGTTTGTTATTTACCTGGCTGTGAAATGCCGTGTCCAAGGTTAATCGAATGTTCGACGTCAAGGTACCCCCAAATTCCGCTCGTAGATTGAGTAAACCTTGCAATATTTTCACGTATTTCCTACTGGACATGTTTTCCGTAGTATTGTCACAGATGATGGACTACACTGCGTTATATGCATTTCAAAACATGTTAGGGCCTAAATAATTTTAAAAATACAATCCAGAAATTACAAAATCTTTCCCGACCATTAAACCCACGTCTCCCACATTTCGGCTATAAGTGCGCTTTAGCCAACTCGACTAGGGAAACGCCAAAGTCGTTGTTAGACGAGTGAGCGAGTCATGTGTTGAGTACACGGCAACATTTGCATTTAAGTTTGATAATTATATCACTATAGATAATAGGGTTTTAAGTTGAGTTGGTATAAGGGCACGTCAACTATAAGGTAATAATGCACCACTTTAGTCTATGATAGGCTAGGGAGACCTTAGGTAGGTAAATAATAAATTGATAAATGGGCTTAAATGTGTAGGTTCTATTTTAACAACAATGTTTTTTCGGGAAGAATTATAATTTTTGAAATGTCAAGAGGTGCGCGGCACTGGCCAAGATGCATCGAAACTTGCACGCTCAAGATTACCCAAAACTCCGCACGGAGATTGAGTAAACCTTGCAATCTTAGCTCGTTCTCGTACTGGCTATGTTTCTTATACTATTCTGCAATGTTAAAACACTACAGAAATTATTTATTTATTGAAATTAATATATTAACCTAGATACTTGGCATGCGAAATAAAGTAACGATGTACATGAATAATCCCATACAATTTTTATGTCTTTTGTAATTTTTTATACAATACAAAATTTGCGTTTTAGCGACAGAAGATACGATTGGTTGTGCATGGACTTAAAATAGTTACATCCATGGTTTGTAGAAACTCCATTGAGATTCGTGGATCTTGATCACTGCCTGGTACAAACAATTAAAGATCAAACAGGAATAATTAGAAACATAGTATGGGCCGTGTTAATTTGTTATTTTTGCAAACAAAAACACATTCTACTCCGCCATTAATTGGCGTGCTTTCTGTTTGTTTATAAAACTAGGGAAACGCCAAAGTCGTTGTTAGACGAGTGAGTGAGCCATGTGTTGAGTGCCCGGTAACATTCCTTTTCTTCCCCCTACCTTTGGCCTCCCTAGCCTATCATAGGCTACAGTGGAGCATTATGGCCTAAGCTATGACCTAAACTTAAATACCCTATTATTTATACGAATATTAGGCCTACTAGGGAAACGCCAAAGTCGTTGTTAGACGAGTGAGTGAGCCATGTGTTGAGTGTGCCGGAACATTTGCATTTAAGTTTGATTATAATATTCGTATAAATAATAGGGTACCTATTTAAGTTTAGGTCATAGCTTAGGCCATAATGCTCCACTGTAGCCTATGATAGGCTAGGGAGGCCAAAGGTAGGGGGAAGAAAAGGAAAAAATTAATGATCTTAACTTGGTAACATTCATGACCATTAATTAAAATACTCGCCGTTTTTTTGTTCCCTTCTCAATTTTAACAGATATCATTGAAAAATCAAACAAACATCAATGGTGTCATATCATGGACTCTTGTTCTTGTTCTTCTTCATTGATCCACTGCCTTCTACACTTTGTTTTTATTTATTTTTTGCACGGTATTGGTCATGACATCAATATTATTACCACAGTGGGGACGAACACTCCTTACTTGATAATTCTTGGAAAATGAAAAAATATAAAAATGTCTTAAACATCGATTACTTAATTATTATTTCTGCTTTTATTTTCACCAAGAGATTAAAATAGTATTAAGTGAAAAATCCAAACAGCTTACTGAAACACTTCTGGTTTTGTGGATAGGGACATAGGTTTTAGCACATTTTGCATTTCGTAATAGTGAATTAAAGATCGGCCTTACAAGATAGGCCTAGAAGTGCAAAAATTCATGGAGCTAATAAAAACTATACCTAAGTATTCTGAAAATGTACAACCAAAATTTATGCAAATCAATATCTTGATCTAAAAAAAAAATAATATTAAGGTGGGACAGCACAAGGGTCATTTTATTTGAGAATGACCCGAATAATGATACTACAATACTAGGTATGGTTATTTGCACACAAATAGGTAAACACATTGATGAATGATTATTATACGTATTAGAATACGCCCATTGATGACATTAATTTTGTCTTAATCAATTATTTACAATATATATAGGGCCTATATAGGCCTATAAATATAGGCCTAAAGAGTTAAAAATATTATACACGCGCTCAGGGGATGGGACATGAATCATTTTCTATATTTTTTTAAAGTAAGGTAGATCGAAATAATAAGGCCACCCTAAGGAATTTTATTTGATAAAATTTAATTGGGAAGAGGTGGTCAAACGCACTCTAAAAAACTGAATTTCACAATTTTCGTCTGAGACTTTATGGTTGGGGGGCTCTGCCCCCCAAACCCCTTATGATTGGTACCTTTCCCACGAATTTACATGGGAAGCCGATGTTTTTCGTGGTCAGAGTCTGCAACCCCCACCCCCCCCCTCCTAGAGTTTGTCTAAGTATTGAGCACCCACAGTTAGGCCTATTCTGAAAAGTTGGCGCCCCTGCTTTGAGGTTACAAAAATGTTCTGTCCCCCCAAAAAACTAGGGACAGTTATGCCACTGAGTGAGGGCTAGGGCTGTTGAAGAGGACTCAATCCCTTGAATTCACACAAACTGTCTGAAGAATAACTCGGACAAATATCTTAGACAGGATTGCCGGAAGCGGGATTCGAACCCGCAAACTCCCGAATCACAATCTCGCGCTTTACACTTTATGTCCATCTGTCAGTATGCTCACTTTTTGGGCCTAATTAATTTATTAGACTTTTAATAATCGATAAAGATAGACGTAATTCAGGAGGTTGGTGGTTCGATACTGGCCACTGGCCACAAATAATTATTCTGACTGAAGTGGGGCTCTCTATATGGTTTTACCAACCAACAACACAAGTCTGTGAAAGAAGTACTAGGCCTAAACCTACAACATATTCAAACAATTCCATAGATTAATTTACAAGACTGTGTTTTTACTGTTTACTTACTACTTTTTTACTGTGCAGGTGCTAGAGATCAAGAACTTCCTCAGTATTCTACATCCACGCTGAGTTAGCGTGAATAGAGTTCAGACAGAGTTAGCCTATGCTATTTGCTGGATTTTGACATTTGCTTTAAAAATAACTCTTCGGCCATTCCATAGTTGCGGGGTGTGACACATTACACACTTAAAATACCTGCCAAGTGTTTATAAATTACAAATTGAAACCCAAGACATTGTATACATTCATTGTTGCCACAAGATGTACAAATACACCAAATTTCACTTTCTGTGACTTTAGGAAAAATCAGTAAAATAAAATTAAAACAGGTGTTGCGGGTGTGACACTTTTTTGCCACTGTATTTACACCCTTACATGAAAAGTGCAAAGTCTGTGAATATAGGTCCCCTTGGATAGGCAACTATTTTTTTCCTAAAGCATTATAGAACACCCTTAAAATAAAATATAAGGAATAGTGGCTCAAATAATTTAAAAGACGATTTATGATGGTTTGAAGATGTTGCGGGTGTGACAAGGAAATGTTGCGGGTGTGACGTTGTGCACAAAATATAACATTAAATACGAGTTTTTTTATGTAGATACAATTTGGTTGGCAGTTTTCTTACATACTTTATGAATACTCAATACTTTAATGTAAGTTAACAAATATGCATGCTAAATATGATATTTAAAAAAGGTAGCCTATTATAAAATAAAGTGTTGCATTGTAATTTTTTTAATGAAATACGGGTCCTCGTCACTGATTATTTTTTGTTTAAACTTTGAAGTAGGGGCTAATAGCATAAAAAGAGGCTTAACTAATAATGTCTTATCATTTATAATTAATGCAGCTTTATCATTATTCATGCATGCCTAATCACTGACGAACTTAATTGCCCACGATTGTTGTGAAGTATTGGAGGAGCTACCATCTCCTTGATAACGTCTTTGTTCTCGCATGACCTATATTCACAATATCGGGCCATACCCAATAGCTAGTTGCCACTAGGATGCATGCATATACTTTAGCCTAAGGGTTACTTCACTGGTTTCATCATCAAATGCTACGATTTCAGGATAATACTGCTTGTCGGTATTTTTTCCCCATTTACCGCAAGTGAAACGAGGACAAAATCACCAACGTTAATATCTAGGGCAGGATTGTTGACGGAAGCGCAGACATCCGAAAAAATAATCACTTTTGTTAACTTAGGAAACTCGACTTTTAGTTCAGCAAAAATCTTTTTGAGGAATGCCCACACTGCATGTTTGTTATGTGTCAAGTCATCACTTTCAACCGCGAAGGACCTCTTAACGTCATCTTTTAATCAAGCGCAGGCTGTAAAAACAGTCATTTGATCATGACTCCAATTTAAGTGCTCTGAATCTCGTCTTGAATGATTGCCGAAAAATGTTCAGCAAAGTTGACTTGAAGTACAAATTCGTTTTCCCCGGGACCTACCTAATCTCTCTTTGCATTTTCAAAATAACGTTGACTGCGTGCGTTATATGTGCATTACCTAGGCCTACCTAAACTAGGTAGGCCTAATGGGCAATTTTTTTTTACCTATTTGACTGTAGCCCTGGGGATTATCATGCAATTCAATAATCATGTCACACCCGCAACATAACTGTGTGTCACACCCGCAACACAATTTCAACCACTTCTAGTCAGTGCATCTCAGTTTTCTCTGTTGGATATGATAAGTCACATAACCTAACCTTAAAATAAAGTACTCTCCAACTTTGTTTGCCATAATCTTAACACTATCATAGTTTATTGTAGTTTGTGTTTGCGGGTGTGACATGTATTCATAACATCTTTAATGATACAAGATTTAAGTAAAACTTACTTTGTGTTCAGTTTTTCCAACTAGAATACTTCAAAAACATCATTAAGTGTTGATATACAAAAGAAAGAACTTCACACAGCTGACCTAAAAGAAATTGGAGGGCTTACAATTTAGGGGATGTGGCACTAAAATAAAAGCAATAACTTTACACCGACTTTGAAGCACTGTAAACACATAATTACTACCCACAAGAAAGCAAGACTTGAAATTCAGTGGAGTTTGACTTAATTTTGACCTTATTTTTTCCAATTAAATACTGGGTTTTAAAAAATTATTTAATCTGGATAGCAGGTCACCAACACAATCAACGCACTCTGAATTTCACAATTTTCGTCGAGACTTAGGTTGGGGGGCTCTGCCCCCAAACCCCTTATGATTGGTACCTTCCCACGAATTTACATGGGAAGCCGATGTTTTTCGTGGTCAGAGTCTGCAACCCCCACCCCCCCCCTCTAGAGTTTTGTCTAAGTATTGAGCACCCACAGTTAGGCCTATTCTGAAAAGTTGCGCCCCTGCTTTGAGGTTACAAAATGTTCTGTCCGCCCAAAAACTAGGGACAGTTATGCCACTGAGTGAGGGCTAGGGCTGTTGAGAGGACTCAATCCCTGAATTCCACAAACTGTCTGAAGAATAACTCGGACAAATATCTTAGACAGATTGCGGAAGCGGGATTCGAACCCGCAAACTCCGAATCACAATCTCGCCCTTTACACTTTATGTCCATCTGTCAGTATCTCACTTTTGGGCTAATTAAGTTATTAGACTTTTAATAATCGATAAAGATAGAACGTAATTCAGGAGGTTGGTGGTTCGATACTGGCACTGGCACAAATAATTATTTGACTGAAGTGGGCTCTCTATAGGGTTTTTTACCAACCAACAACACAAAGTCTGTGAAAGAAGTACTAGGCCTAAACCTACAACATATTCAAACAATTCCATAGATTAATTTACAAGACTGTGTTTTTACTGTTTACTTACTACTTTTTTACGTGCAGTGCTAGAGATCAAGAACTCCTCAGTATTCTACATCCACGCTGAGTTTAGCGTGAATAGAGTTCAGACAGAGTTACCTATGCTATTTGCTGGATTTTGACATTTGCTTGAAAATAACTCTTGTGTTATTTTTCTTTCTTCGTCTTTTTTACTACACACTTACCGATAAAAACAAGCGAAAACGGAAACAGGACATGTCATTTTTTGAAAATTCTTTTCCTGTGATCAAATTTGTTGTAAGGTGTTTCCATTTTTTAAACACGCTGCAGTAGCGATCACTAGGTCACAGGTGGTATGACTATGAGCGATATAAAAACAGTGGTGACTAAGACTTATGCACGTATTGCAATTCCCTGTAGATTATAAATAATAATATATTGAATATATTACTGTTTTGCTATGCGAGGATAGAGAAAATACAGAAAAAACATCGTCATTTTTTATAATTTTCAAAACTAAATTTAGGAAAAGAGAAAACCATTCATACACACCTCTAGTTATCGGTGACGGTTATTTTTTTTCGTTGTATGCAAGTATGTAGGTATGCATGTAAATTATTATTAATGGAAAAATTAGAATGTTTCAATATGAAATGGGAAATATTTAAATAATAATTAGTAAGGTTCCAATGATGTTCAAATTGTTTGATAAAAATGTTTGTTATTATTTTCTCATAAGAATGTATAAGTTTGCTTGCTGTTCCTGCTGTTGTGTTAAAAATGTGTATGATAATGTAATATGTTTAAAATGTATGTAGGCCTATATAATGTAGTCTATAAAATGTGTGTGTGGAAATTGTAAATTGAATGCGGTAATCAATTGAATATCATATACAATTATATGATGTAGGCCTATATTATACAATTACATTACAAGTGAAGGCTAAAAAACAATCTTATCTTATCTCAATGATTGAGCTCAATGTGGAGACGAAAATGTCTTGACAGATTTCGAAACGTTGTTTTTATAAATTGTTAGGTATCCACTGAACTGCAAAAAAACAATACCCGGTACAGAAATAATGAGCTTGTTTGAAGTAATTGGGGGAACTAAAGTCTATCCATCTTTGAGGTACAAAGTGACCATCGGCGGACGAGACCGGGATCGGTCGTCCCTTCTATTGTCTGCATTTTTCCCTTTCCACCTTTTTTGGCGTGACCGAACTTGGGAGCGAACATGGGTTTGTTTCTACCTGCCTTCGCCCATTTCAAATCCATTGTGATGAAAATAATTTATTCAGCAAAATATTTTTTTTATAATTGCAAATATTTCATAACGTGGTTCAAATGTGTAGCTTGAGTTAACTTATGAAATGTGTTTTTTTTCCTAGTGTCTACAATCAAAACTGACTGAAATACATAAATATTATTATATTATTTTCAAAATATGTTATAGAAGCATTATCCGTAACTCAGTCAGTTTTTATAGTAGAATTTCGTCCAAAAAAATGAAATTCAAGACGCACGCTTAATATTTCGGTAATTATGCCGATTACGGTTTTCCGAGAAAAAATGCATAAAATGTTTCCAACTTTTCACAGTAGGCCTATGTGTAATTGATAGTCCTTTATTCATTTTCAGCTACCGCATTACGATCTTTTCACTGTTACTAATGTTTTCGTCTTTTTACCTGTGTAAATTGTGCTGTCACTGTACGTAGACCGCCATGCTGGTTTGGAAAGCGCTATCTCCTCCGCTACGTCTCCTCCGCTGCGTACGCAGCGTAAAAAAGTATTTTTGTTTAAAATAGCGACGTTAAAGGTTAAAAAAGGTATTTTTGTTTAAAATAGCGACGTTAAAGGTTAAAAAAGGTATTTTTGTTTCAAATAGCGATGTTAAAGGTTTTAAAGTATTTTTTGTAACTAAAACGGCAACAAACGATGACGACATATAGGTAATAGCACGCCGTGTTCACGTAAAAAATTAATTAGTTTTTCACTATCCCGAGTTTGCAAAAACAAACCTTCAAAACCTTTAACGTCGCTATTTTAAACAAAAATACCTTTTTTAACCTTTAACGTCGCGATTTGAAACAAAAACACTTTTTACGCTGCGTACGAGGCGGTAGAGACGTGTCAGAGGAGATTACGCTTTCCAAATCAACATGGCGATGTAGCATGTGGACGCACAAATGACGGCTCAATTTCCACTAGTGAAAAGATGAAAAACATTGTTTACAAAATTAAAAACCATAATGCGGTACCTGAAAATGAATTAAGGAACATTAATTACACACACTGGAATATGGAAAGTAAATTTTTTCATCTTTTTTCTCGGAAAACCGTAAACGGCATAATTACCAATATTTCAACAACGTTATTAGATATTTGCAATTAAACAAAAAATATCAATAAATTAATTAATAGGCCTACAGCAGGTATAAAACCCTCAGCTTCTAGGATGGTCTATTTTACGACTACACGGGACAACCCTTAGCAGCTGCCTCATACCCATACCCGACGCGTCCGTCGATGGTCACTTTGTACTTCATGGATAGATAGACTATAGTGGTGGAGGACACGCAACGTTGTGTCTTATCGGGTCTTATCTAGGCCTACTCCAATTGCTAATTGCGGCAGTGGTATGAATTGGAAGACATTCTTCACCTTAGGAGTAGGTATTATATTATTTTAATATAAACAAAGCATCCTTCATCAAATCCCGAATTCATTTCTATGACATGACAAGTAATTCAACAACTTTTTATCGCATAAGTATATTCACATTTAGGCCTAAATCCAGTTGGCGAATATCGGTCTTAGCTAATGCATTTGGAGATGTTCGTTTTGTATCGGAGCCTGCCTAGTGCCTACTGCTTGACCTTGGTGGTGAGTGAGAGTGTAATGTGAGCATTCCCTTTGATAACGTTAGCCGACAGTAGGACTACATCGTGGCAACAGTGTCTTGCGTTCGAATCGTATTTGGACCAGCCGCGCGGGGGGCGTGTGACGTCAGCTAGGAGCGAACAGTTCGTTGTATATACCGACATAATTGACGCGAGAAGCCGCCGTACGCAGCGCGATCTATCCACCAAAGTTTAAAGTGCTGAACCCAATTGGCATAGCATAAGCGTAACGCAACGCAAGCATAGCGCAGGAAATATAAATCCTATGCATGTGGCTGCTTATGCACCCAATAAGCGTGAGCATAGCGTAGGCGCGGAAGCGCAACACAAGAGTTGGTTATATTTTAATTTTGTTTACGTTGTGCTTGCGTTCCTTCGAGGTTGGCCAATAAGAATCAAGTTAAAACGTGAGTCAATACAAACGCCCAACTATTTTAACTCAAGTTCACTACTAATGGAGATGGGTGAGGAAGTATTTTTTGACGAGGGCGATGTAAATAATGAATTTGAGGTGGAATTGCTTGATAGGTACATCAACGGTTGACGAGGTAGGTATTAATAATAATAATAATTTCACGGCCTTTTAAATTTCGTACGCTATGCTACAGTTGTGACAAATGGGCGTCGTGTTTTTTTGTGCTTGTGCTTGTGTTGCGTTTGCGTTGCGCTTATGCTAATGCTAGGGCCTATGCCAATTGGGCTTGGCACTTAACTTATTACTAGGTTTGATACTTTAAAACCTTATGCTTATGTCTTACGTTTTTATGTGGGTGGATCCACCTTAACCTAACGAAAGTACACCTTTAACATAAGTAGCAACAAGGCAATATAGCATTGTTAACAAGGTATATAAAAGTTGGACCCCCCTAGCCGAAGAAGACAAGTACAGAAATACCGGCCTGACCTAATGGGCTAGGCCTAGGCCTACGCTAGGGCCTACTACTAGGCCTAGCCTAGGGCTTACCTACCTTTTCTCTACAAGTCCACAACCCAAAGCCACAACGATTTAATTACCAAAGATACAATTATTAGGCCTAGGCCTACACTTGATAATCAAACAATTCATAAGTAGGCTTGCGTCACACTTGCGTGGGTTTGCTTTGCTTGTCCCGGCACCGGCGTGAAAACAACGACGATATCTCGAACAGGGAAAAGTCGAAGCGCGGATCATGTATGTAACGAGTGCAGGCCGCCAACGAGCACGGCGGAACGCCGATTTCGCTAGCAAAGAACTAGGTTCACCGGTGAACGGGAAGCCACAAGGTGAACTTTAGTATTCTGGGCCTCAATTCCGACCAAAAAAACAAGATGACGAGTTGCGTATACTGGGCCTCTGTATCAAAATAATATAGTTTCAATTGTAGTCAATCTGTACAAACTGTGTCTCAATTTTGTGAATATTAAACGACAATTTAAGGAATCTGGGTCCTATTAATCTCTAAAGAAGCAGAGTAAAATATTTTTAAAGTCGTATATTCATATTGTGGGTCTCACTTTGGTACGAGCAATCGTCGCTAGATGTCTCGCCGGTTGTCGTACGCGCACGACTATTTTATCGGCTGTGAGCATGCCGGCAGAGCCCGCACTATTCAAACAGCACATTTTGTGACGACTAATCTATATTACTAGGAAAACGCTTAAGTCCCGCCGCGTTGTTGGATGAGCGTAATTGGTGCATTGAAGTTGAAGATTTTTTTTAAATTAAATTAAACTAGGAAAACGCTAAAGTCCCGACGCGTTGATGGATGAGCTTTTTAAAGTTTTTAGTTGCGTGGGATATCTTTACTTTTGCAAGTGCTTTGTTTTGCTGCCTACGCATTGTAGGTGAATGTTGTCAAGTTTCTTTTGTTTCTTGTCAATTGGTATTATTTACCGTAAAAAACTTATATTAAAAGCTTTATTTCTATGGATTCTGGCTAACTTTTTCAACTTTTTCTTCCAAAAGGTACTACATCACCATAACCTTAATGTCCATGTATAATATGAACGTTGTAGCCCCACCCGTTTGGTCAGAATTGGCTCAAATGGCACGAAAATATCGCACAAAAAAACAAAAATCTTATATTACTAGGAAAACGCTAAAGTCCCGCCGCGTTGATAAATGAGCTTCTTTTTAGTTTGCGTGGGATATCTTTACTTTTGCAAGTGCTTTGTTTTTCTGCCGACGCAATGTAGGTGATTGTTGTCAAGTTTCTATTGTTTCTTGTTAATTTGTTATTATTTAACGTTAAAATCTTACATTAAAAGCTATATTTCTATGGATTCTGGCTAACTTTTTCAACTTTTTCTTTCAAAAGGGACTACATCACCATAACCTTAATGTCCATGTATAATATGAACGTTGTAGCCCCACCCGTTTGGTCAGAATTGGCCCAAATGGCACGAAAATATCGCACAAAAAGTCAAAAAACTTATATTAAAAGCTTTATTTCTATAGATTCTAGCTAACTTTTTCAACTTTTTCTTTCAGAAAGCAATACATCACCATTACCTTAATGTCCATGTGAAATATGAATGTTGTAGACCCACCCGTTTGGTCAGAATCGGTCCAAATGTCACGAAAATATCGCACTAAAAATCGAAAAAAATCGTAAAAGTACGATATTCATGAGAAATATTTCTTCGATTGTACCCAAAAACGTGGCAAGTCTAAGTTCAGAGAAAACGAAGGTCGTGTCAAATTTTCATCAAGATCGCATATGCCGTTTGCCCGGTAGAGAGCGAACAAACAGACGGAAAACAAACAAAAAAAAAACAAAAAAAAAACAACCGAGCTAAATTTTTTGGGGGGTCGGTGAAATTGAAGTCTTCGCTTCGCTCATCCAATAACATAAATTGTAAAAAATTTTAATTAATTGTAATTTAAAAAAAGGAAAAAATCGTAATATTGAAATGTTCATAAGAAATAATTATTCGATTGCGCACAAATTTTACACAAATATATGAATTTATAAAATTAAGGTTCTGTGAAAAAGTTATTACAATAGGATAAAGCATGTTGGTGTTATAAGTCAAAGAATTGTTTTAAACTAGGAAAACGCTTAAGTCCCGCCGCGTTGTTGGATGAGCGTATATGGTGCATTGAGCTGCCATGTGTTACGCGGATTTTCTGTTGTTCTGTGAAAAAATCATTACTTAGTCGAAGATTTTTTTATTAAATTAAATTTAATAAAAAATTAACTTAATTTTTTCAATTAAATTAAATTAAATAAAAAAGTTACTTAATTTTTTTAATTAATCATAATTTTTAAAAAGAAAAAAATCGTAAAATTGCAATTTTTATAAGAAATAATTATTCGATTGCGCTCAAATTTAACACGAATATATAAATTCATGAAATTAAGGTTCTGTGAAAAAATCATTACAAAAGAATAAAGCATGTAGGTGTTATAAATCAAAGAATTATTTTAAAAAAGAAAAAAAAACGTAAAATTTCGATTTTCACGAGATATAATTTTTCGATTACGCTCAAATTTCACACAAATATCTTAATTCATAAAATTAAGGTTCTGTGAAAAAATCATTACAATCGGATAAAGTATGTAGGTGTTATAAGTCGAAGAATTTTTTTTAAAATCGAAAAAAATTTAAAATTGCGTTTTTTATGAGAAAAAATTTCCCGATTGCGCTCAAAAACGTGGCAGTTCTAAGTTCAGAGATTTCGAAGGCCTCCACAAAATTTCATCGCAATTGGGGTATCGGTTTAGCCGGAATCGTGCTGACAAACACACAAAAATACAGAAAAAGAAAGAAAGAAAAAAAAAAACATTCCGGATTTTTTTCTCCAGTGTAGTGAAATGGAATCTTCGCTTCGCTCGCTTCGCTCGCTACGCTCATCCAAAAAGAAAAAAACGTAAAATTTCGATTTTCATGAGAAATAGTTTTTTGATTGCGCTCAAATTTCACACGAATACCTAAATTCATAAAGTTAAGGTTCTGTGAAAAAATCATTGAAATCGGACAAAGCATGTAGGTGTTACTAGGAAAACGCTTAAGTCCCGCCGCGTTGTTGGATGAGCGTATATGGTGCATTGAGCTGCAATGTGTTACGCGGATTTTCTGTTGTTCTGTGAAAAAAACATTACTTAGTCGAAGATTTATTTTAATTAAATTAAATTTTAAAAAAATAACTTAATTTTTTTAATTAAATTAAATTTTATAAAAAATTAACTTAATTTTTTAATTAATCGTAATTTTTAAAAAAGAAAAAAATCGTAAAATTGCAATTTTTATTAGAAATAATTATTCGATTGCGCTCAAATTTATTTCGAATATATACGTTCATGAAATTAAGGTTCTGTAAAAAAATCATTACAATCGGATAAAGCATGTAGGTGTTATAAGTCAAAGAATTGTTTTAAAAAAGAAAAAAAACACGTAAAATTACGATTTTCATGAGAAATAATTTTTCTATTCCGCTCAAATTTCACACGAATATTTTAATTCATAAAATCAAGGTTCTGTGAAAAAATCATTACAATCGGATAAAGCATGTAGGTGTTATAAGTCGAAGAACTTTTTTAAAAATCGAAAAAAATCGTAAAATTGCGTTTTTTATGAGAAAAAATTTCCTGATTGCGCTCAAAAACGTGGCAGTTCTAAGTTTAGAGATTTCGAAGGCCTCCATAAAATTTCATCGCAATCGGAGTATCGGTTTAGCCGGAATCGTGTGGACAAACACACAAAAATACAAAAAAAAAAAAAAAAAAAAAAAATCGGAAAAAAGGGGGGTTTAAAAGGAAATTTTTTTTTAAAAAAAAAATCGAAAATGCTTTTTTCCCTAGAAAATTTTTTTTAAAAAAAAAAACGTATTTTTTCAGAGATTTGGGCCCCCAAAAAATTTCAGCTTGGTTGGTTTTACCCAAATTTTAACGCAAAAAATAAGAAAAAAAAAACTTCCGGAACCCATGAAAAAACTTCGTTTCCAGTATTTCTTGGTTTAAATAAAACCCAAAAATTCGAATTTTTTTTTTTTGCCCAAGGGTTTACGTTTTGGGCTTGCATTTTTTCCCCCTGAAAAATCCCCCGTTTTTTAGCTTTTTAAATTTTTAAATTTATCTTTTTTTGAAAATCAAAATACCCCCGGGTTAAAATTTTCCCAAAAAATATTTAAAATTTTCCCCCCCCCCTTTAACCAAAAAGTTTTGGATTATTTCAAAGCTCGGGGCAAAAGCTAAAAACTTTGCCTGAAAGGGGAGGGTTTTCAAAACTTTTTTTTTTAAGCAAGGTAAAAAAACGTGGACCATGACCACACGGGGCACACAAACTCTGACTTCAGTTTCTAAAGGGAGGTATACTAGGAGTTTGCCTAAAATTTGGGGTTTTGTGGAGAGCCGTGAATTTTGGATTGTTCCTCATTTTATTTAAAACACCTTTTTTTTTTTTACATAGTACAAATATAGGGAATAAAAAAATTACATAAAATTAGTGATACAAAAGATGATATACAAAAATAATGATGAAAAATGAAAACAAAGGGAAAAATTTCAATAAAAGAATAATTACTAAATTGAAATTAAAAAAACAAGTTATAAAAGAAAACACTCAAGTCCACCCCGGTTTGGGATGAGCGTAATTGGTGCATTTGAGTGCTTGTTACGGTTTTTTGTTTTTTCTGTAAAAAAAAAAATTAACTTTGTTCAAATTTTTTTTTAAAAAAATTAAAATTAAAAAAAAAAAAACTTAAATTTTTAAATTTTTTTAAATTAATCATTTTTTTAAAAAAAAGAAAAAAAATTTAAAAAATTTTCGATTTTTTTAAAAAATAATTATTCGATTCGCCAAAATTTTACACGAAAATTTCTATTTATAAAAAAAAGGGTTTTTTGAAAAAAGCTTACAATAGGATAAAAATGTAAGTGTTTAAAAACCCAAGAAATTTTTAATATCGCTGGAAAAGCTAAAATCCCGCCGCGTTATGGATGGCTTTTAAAGTTTTTAGTTGCGTGGGTATCTTTACTTTTTCAATTTTCTTTGTTTTTTCTGCCTAGCATTTAGGTGAATGTTTTTTAAGTTTCTTTTTTTTTTGTCAATTTGGGATTATTTACCGTAAAAACTTATATTAAAAATTTTTTCTATAGATTCTGGGTAACTTTTTCAAAAATTTTTCTTTCAAAAGGTACTACTTACAAAAACCCCAAAAGTCCTGTATAATTGAAAGTTGTAGCCCCAACCCCTTGGTCAGAATTTGGCCCAAAAGGCAAAAGAAAAAACCAAAAAAATAAAAAAAAAAAAATATTAAAAGCTTTATTTCTATAGGTTTTGGCTAACTTTTTCAAAATTTTTCTTTCAAAATGCTACATCACCATAACCAAAGTCCTGTATAATAAAAAATTGTACTCCCACCCGTTTGGGGGCAATTGGGCCCAAAAGCACAAATTACGAAAAAAAAACGAAAAAAAACGTAAAAGTACGATTTCTTGAGAAAAATTTCTTCGATTGTACCCAAAACTGGCAAATCTAAGTTCGAGATTTTGAAGGTCCTGTCCAATTTTTTCGAGATCGCATATGCCGTTTTCCCGGTAAAGGGGAACAAACAGCAGAAAAACTAAAAAAAAAAACACCCGGCATTTTTCTTGGGGTAAGTAAGGGGAAAAAAAAAAAAAACAGAAATCAAATTGAAAATCTTCACTTCCCTTTTATCCAATAGCGAAGAAAATTTTTAAACTAGGAAAAAGCTAAAGTCCCGCCGGGGGTTGAGGATGCCTTTTTTTTGTTTTTTTGTTTGCGTGGGGTATCTTTACTTTTTCAAGTGCTTTGTTTTTTTGCCACCATGAGTGATTGTTGTCAAATTTCTATTGTTTCTTGTAATTTATTATTTACTTAAAAAACTTAATTAAAAACTTTATTTCTATGGATTCTGGCTAACTTTTTCAAAATTTTTTTTCAAAAAAGGGGCTACATCCCATAACCCTTTAAAGTCCATGTATAATAGAACTTGTAGCCCCCCCTTGGTCAGAATTGGCCCAAAAGGCACGAAAATATCCACAAAAATCAAAAAAACTTTTTAAAAACTTTATTTCTATAGTTTTTGCTAACTTTTTTTTAAATTTTTTTTTCAGAAGCAATACATCATTACCTAATGTCATGTAATATAAGTTGTTTGCCCCCCCCCTTTGGTCAAAATCGGCCCCCAAAAGCACGAAAATATCGCACTAAAAAACGAAAAAATCGTAAAAGTACGATATTCTGAGAAAAATTTCTTCGATTGTACCCAAAATGCAGTCTAAAATTCAAGAAAAAGAATGTGTAAATTTTCACAAAATCGCATATGCCGTTTGCCCCGGGAAGAGCGAAAAACAGACGGAAAAAAAAAAAAAAAAAAAAAAAACCGAGGGAAAATTTTTTGGGGGGGGGGTGAAAAATTTAAAATCTTCGCTTCGCTCATCCAAAAAAAAAAAAATGTAAAATTTTTTATAGGTAATTTTAGGAAAAAAAGGGGATTTAAGTTAGAATTTCGAAAGGCCCAAAAATTTTTTAACAAAAATTGTTTAAAAATTTGAGGGAAAAAAGAAAAAAAAAAAAAAAAGAAAGAAAGAAGAAAAAAGAAAAAAACCCCCTTGGATTTTTTTCTCCAGGGGTTAGGATTTCGTTGTCGTATCATCAATAAAAATAAAAAATTAAAAAATTATAAGTTTTCAAATAAAATTTTATTAAAAAAACTTAAAAAAATTTTTTTTTTTTAATTTTTAAAAAAAAAAAATGAAATGCAATTTTAAATTAAAACGGGGGCTCAAAACCTATTTTTAAAATCCTAAAAATAAAAAAATCATTAGTTTAAAATCCTTATAAAAAAAAAAATTTTTATTTGGGGTTACGGTTGCCCTCAAATCGCCTAACTTAATTAGGCGGAATTTACCACCCCGGATGGATGGGGAAACAGGATTTTTTAATGAGGGATTTAATTTGAAATTTTTTTATGAAAAAAACAAATTTCCAGGGGGGGGGGGGGGGGGGGTTGTCTTCTATCAGAGATTGTTCCACAAAACAAAAATTGTAGAAATCGCCAAACCACACTCAAAAGAAAGAGAAAAAAAAAACTTCCTTTTTGCCATTTAATTCTGTCTGTCCCTAAAAGCTCCTCAAAAGGGAAAAAATTTTTAAATTTTTCGTTTTTATTAGAAAAAAAATTTTGAAATTTTTTTTAAATTTTAAAACCAAATTCTATTTTAAGTTTTGAATCTGTTTGGAAACTGTAGTTATAATTAAAAATCGAAAAAAGTAAAGGGTAGAGAGCTTTTGGGCCCTTTTTAAAATTCTTTTTTTTGAGGGTTGAAGGTTTTTATTCTACAATTTTTGGTTATGGTTGCCATCTTTTAAGCCACAAAATTTTAAAAAAAAAAAAATTTTTTACAAAATTAATTAATTTCTTGGTAGCAGTAACATATAGGGTTAAAAGCAACCCATTCATTACTTCCCTTTGGGTTTTAAACCTGTTTGACGGTTTTTGGATGGACCCCTTTTATTGTGGGGGGTGAAAAAAACCAATTTTTCAAGTTTTTTGTTTTAAAATTGGTATTCTAACGGATCTAAAACGTCATTTTGTGATTAAAATATCCAAAAACCAAAAAAACTTTAAAAAAATTTGCGAACAAAAACTCAAAAAGTTTATTATTTTATTTTAGGTGCAGGCCCTTTTCATAAACCGGGCCATCGAAAGACGGTTGCATGAAATGATTTGATTTTTTGAAAATTATGTAAAAAAAACAATGAGCAAGTCATAATTCGAAAAACCTGCTTCGACATTGTGTTTTGTGTATTGTGTGGCAAAACCCCCGGGCAGAAAAAGTTGTGCTGCCTAGGGTTGGCTAAAAAACCTAGGGTTGTCAAACAGTAATGAAATACTTATTTTATCTAGTCCTATAGCCTAAGGGAACTTTAGACCTAAAACTTTTGCTTTTAAAAATAATTTTTTACAGGGGCCGGGCCGGGGACGGTTTCTGTTTTGTTTTATAGAGTATAATGACAATTTTCTCGTTTCACACATAAAAGCAAATTTAAAATGTCCCCTTTGTTAACGTATCGCACTTTCCCGCCTAACTTGTTTATACCTCAACAATGTCAAGAATTTGGGTTACTTGTTGATTGTATGCCTATGTTTAAGGTTTATTTAAAACCCTTTTTTGGGAAAAGCCTTCCCAAAAAACTTTTTCATTTTTTTTTTTAAAAGAGACAAATTTTCCAAAACCCCTTAATGTCCATGAAAAATATGAACATTGTGTCCCACCCTTTGGGGTCAGAATCGGGGGCCGACTTAGAGTTAGCAGAGTAGCATATTAACACCCTTTAAAAGTGATTTTGAGCATTTTTAAAACCATTTTTTCACCAAAAGGAATGGTCGTACCCCAAAAATTTGGCATGTGTTGTCAGGTCCCAAATCCCCTCGATGTGATATTTTTCAAGTTCACATCACGTTACGACGGCTGGGTAACCCTCGAAATCCCCCCAAACTCGCTTGGTGTAAAGGTGCTTAGTGTGTACGCACCGGGGGGTTTGGCTGCCCCCCTCGGGCACCTAGTTGTTATCCCCGATTAAGGCCTAAAGGGGATTTCACCCGCTTAACAAAAAAAAAACATTTCATCCAGCTAATTGTCAAAATTTGCAGAGAAACTGAAAAATTATTGGTCCACCATGACCAAAAAAAATTGTAAATTTGGGAATTTCGAGCTATAGGTCCCATCAAAAAATCTCCCTTTAGAAAAACATGGGGACGATCTTTATCCCCCTTGACCTTCGGAAAATTTTGCCCAAAAAAAAATATTGACTTTTCTTTATGTTTTCTAAAACCCAAACCCTTTATCTGAAAACCCACTATATATTTTTTTTTTGTTATTTGGGCCGTCGTTCGGTCAAAAATGCTGATAAAGAAGTTTGATTTCGGAAAGCATATTTTGAGTGTATGTTTTGTTGTGCACATTTTTCAAGACCGATGTTAAATGACCATTAATATTCAACAAACTCAAAAGTTTAGGGGATAAACTGGGAAAGCTTCGAAAAAACGTTTTTTTTCAGGCGCGTTGTTGGAGACGAAATTGTGCATTGAGCGCCTGCGCATGGTTTGCAGATGGTTTTTTAAATTAATACGTTTCCCTTGCTATGGCCTGCGAGACCCTTAGTAATATTGTTTTAATTTTTTACGACGACAAAAAAAATGGGTCGGGGCCCCTTTTACATTCACACACATTAAATCAAAATAAAGCATAGGTGTTACTTAAATCAAAGTTTTTTTTTTTAAACAAAAAAAGCAAAAATTGAGATTTTTTACTTATATTTTTAAAATTGGGGTAATCCATAGCATTAAATACTATTTTAATAAAATTTTTCTATTGAAAAAAATATTTTTATTGGATTTTTTTAGGTTCCTTTTAAAATTTATAGGCAAAACACGCTAAAACCTATAAAATACCACCATTTTTTCAAAATTAAAAAAAAAAAAATAATCCTGTTGCTGTGCGCCCAAGACCCGGGATATATACTTTTTCCAAAAAAATGTTTTTGGGAAGTTCCAAAAAAATGTTCCCCTTCCCCCCCAAAAAAAGGGGGGTAGTTACTCCATGGGGCCCAAAAAAACCAATAAACATTGCAATCACAAAAACCAAAATTATGTACCCTTCCATTTTCTTTTTTGATAATATATAAATTCTGTGCCTAGTGAATGAAACCATTAAATTCTTGGCAAATATTGCACTTTCTTTTACATTTAACAGTACCTATTCAAATAAAATTTTTAAAAAAATTTTTAGTGATGCTTCTTTTTTCTTTTCTGCAAAAAGTAGAAATGTAATAAAGCTTGGGCCCCGTCTTTTTGTCTCAAACTTTTGATTGAGGTTTAGCTGTCCCTTTACAAGATTGTTGTATGGTGGGATATTTAGTTTCAAAAGAGTAAAATATAATTCACTCTACTTTTAATTAAAGGATGGACCCCAATAAAATACATATTTTAATTTGTAATATTATAAAACTGTATTGGCGTTGAGTGACGGTACAACGTCGCGTTCAATAAACGATTATTATTTATAAAAAATGGTTTCTTTTCACCCCCGCAAAATCTCATCACAACCGGGGAATTTCTAGCTGTAGGGTGTGTTGCGCAAAACAGGGGGTTGGTCGGTAAAAGGGGGTTCATCTGCGGCAAGCGTTGGAACTACCAACGATTTTTTGGGACCCACTCTAGCACTCTGCTTTCTCTACCCTGTTCGGAAAAAAAGGACTAACTGTGTACCAAAACTTTTCCATGTCGAATTGGTTGCTGCCCTGGCTCATATATTTTTTGGTACCACAATCCCGTATGGTTTTTTCGGATTTAAATTTTTAAATTTAAATTGGGGTCCCACTTTACAAAACCCACAAAATGAAAATTGAGCCCGTTTTTTAAACCCGCGTCCCCTGGGGCCCCTTTTTTTGAGGGCCCCGTAATCTACCCCGGTGAACTACAGCATGCTAGAGCTAGGATGCCAATATATTACGTGAGAGAGAATCGGAGAAAACAATACTCGGGAAGAATAACTTAATTGACACCAATAAATTAAAGTTCATTGTATCAGTGCAATATCAAAACTGAGATAAAAATTGCATAAAATATATTTGGAAGATAATCAAAAATAAAAGGTATGATCTTAGTAAAATGTTGCCGGGAATGGTCTTTTAAAAAAAGGGAAAAAGACGACATTCCCAAAAAAACCCTATATGAGTTTTTTGTGGCTTATCCTGCACACATGGATTTAAACCCCGTTGACAAATTCCGTTTTTTTTCGTAATTGACAATGTATCAAAGTGCGTGAAAAAGTACAATATCCCCGAGAAATGTTCGTTTTAAAAGGGAAAACGACGACATGTACAAACATAACCTCTGTACGTATTACGTTATAGTGGCATTCATCCTTATAACAATCATGGTATTCAACCCCGTTGACAACCTCCAGTTTCTTACGTAATTGACTCATTAATATGCAAAGTGCGTGAAAAAGCACTTTATCCCCGGGAAATGCTCGTTTTGAAGGAAAACGACGGCATGTACAAACATAACCTCTGTATGACGTTATAGTGGCATTCATCCTCATTACAATCATGATACCAGAGTCGATAAAGAAGTTTCCCCTTTGGGGAGGTCCTCCAACTCCCTATACCGCCCTGGGTTAAATAAAAAGTCGGTTTTTGGCATGGTGGTATATATCTTTAGGTGATTTCACTTGCGTGTCCAGCAATGCTATTTTTGTGGTCGCTTAATGCACGCAGTTCAGACGGAATCCGCCAGGATCGCGACGTGTCAGGTGGTAGTCACGTGACGAGAAAGTCGATAAAGAAGTTTTTCCAAACTTCTTTATCGACTCTAATACCTCGAGAGATGGCGGTGTGTATGCACTGTATTGAAGGCCGTGCATTCAGATCCGTAGGCGGAACATTCGAATTTCCGAATTCGAGCCATCTGATTGGTCCCCAAGGCCGCCATCTTGTAAGTTCTATGTCACGTGACTACCACCTGACACGTCGCGCATTCTGTCGGCGACCGCCTGCACTGCGTGCATTAAGCTACCACAGAATTCTGGCAGTGAAATCACCTAAAGATATATACCACCATGGTTTTTGGCGTTTGGAATCTAACGTTCCGCGCGACATCTGTGTGACGATTGATGGAACTACATCAATAAAAACTACGTCACTTTTCTACTAGTAGTTAACAGTCGATGACGACAAATGGCGGAAACGTCAAAATATCAAATACGATCGAATGTTGGCGAATGTTTTGGAGTAAAGCAAACTATCTTTATTGATGAGGATATTTCTGATGGAGTAGACCTAAGCTTAGGACCTAGGCCGACAATAGTTATTGTTCAAGATTTCGATTTGAATGCCAAGGGCGTACTTACGTCTGAAAACTGTATTGTGGCCTTGGGCCTAGGCTACACTTACGTCCGTTAGGCTTGAACAAGACATATCTCAAATTATTTCGCACGAAAATATCAGTGACGCCTGCGCAACACTTTATAGTACAATAATAAATCAAAAGTAAATCGTTTTAAAAGGCCCCTGGGCTAATATAATTGAAATAAAATGAAGTTTGACGTTTCGTCTGTTGTTTTGTTTATTGCATTGTCACTGCATATCGATAATCTACTGACCGTATTTAGCGTGCAGTGCTTTTATTAGTTTCACATTTGAGCCGCCCTCAGCGCGCAGAGCGTTAGATTCCGTTTTGACTTGGGAGTAAGGGGACCTCCCCAAAGGGGAAACTTCTTTATCGACTCTGATGATACTCAACCCCGTTGACAACCTTAAGTTTTTTACGAAATTAACTAATTAATACGCAAAGTGCGTGAAAAAGCTCTGTATCCCCGGGAAATGCTCGTTTTGAAGGAAAACGACGACATGTACAAACATAACCTCTGTATAACGTTATAGTGACATTCATCCTTATTACAATCATGGTACTCAACCCCGTTGACAACCTCCAGTGTTTTACGTAATTAACTAATTAATATGCAAGGTGCGTAAAAAAAACATTCTCCCCGGAAAATGCTCGCTTTAAACGAAAACGACGACATGTACAAACATAACCTCTGTATGACGTTATAGTGGCATTCATTCTTATTACAATCATGGTACTCAACCCCGTTGACAACCTCCAGTTTTTTACGTAAATTAACTAATTAATATGCAAGGTGCGTAAAAAAGTACTTTCTCCCCGGAAAATGCTCGTTTTAAACGAAAAGACGACATGTACAAACATAACCTCTGTATGACGTTATAGTGACATTCATCCTTATTAAAATCATGAGACTCAACCCCGTTGACAATCCCGTGTTTTACGTAATTAACAATACCAAGGTGCGTGAAAAGTACTATATTCCCCGGAAATGCTCGTTTTGAACGGGAAAAAGACGCATGTACAAACAAAACCTCTGTATGACGTTATAGTGACATTCATCCTTATTACAATCATGAATACTCAACCCCATTGACAACCTCCAGTTTTTACGAAATTAACCAATTAATACGCAGGTGCGTAAAAAAGTACTTTCTCCCCGGAAAATGCTCGTTTTAAACGAAAACGACGACAAATACAAACATAACCTCTGTATGACGTTATAGTGACATTCATCCTTATTACAATCATGATACTCAACCCCGTTGACAACCTCCAGTTTTTTACGAAATTAACCAATTAATACGCAAGGTGCGTAAAAAAAGTACTTTCTCCCCGGAAAATGCTCGTTTTAAAGGGAAACGACGACATGTACAAACATAACCTTTGTATGACGTTATAGTGGCATTCATTCTTATTACAATCATGGTACTCAACCCCGTAGACAACCTCCAGTTTTTTACGTAAATAACTAATTAATATGCAAGGTGCGTAAAACAGTACTTTCTCCCCGGGAAATGCTCGTTTTAAAGGGAAAAAGACAACATGTACAAACATAACCTCTTTTATGACGTTATAGTGGCATTCATCCTTATTACAATCATGGTACTCAACCCCGTTGACAAACCTCCAGTTTTTTACAGTAATAACAATTAATATGCAAAGTGCGTAAAAAGAGTTTTCCCCGGGAAATGCTCGTTTTAAACGAAAATGACGACATGTACAAACATAACCTCTGTATGACGTTATAGTGGCATTCATCCTTATTACAATCATGGTACTCAACCCCGTTGACAACCTCCAGTTTTTTACGTAATTAACTAATAATATGCAAGTTGCGTAAAACAGTACTTTCTCCCCGGGAAACGCTCGCTTTAAACGAAAATGACGACATGTACAAACATAACCTCTTTTATGACGTTATAGTGGACATTCATCCTTATTACAATATGGTACTCAACCCCGTTGACAACCTCCAGTTTTTTACGTAATTAACTAATAAAAACGCAAAGTGCGTGAAAAAGTACTTTATCCCCGGGAAATGCTCGTTTTGAAGGAAAACGACGACATGTACAAACAAAACCACTACATGAAGTTATTGTGGCATTCATCCTTATTAAGCGAGCGAACTCGACCCGTTTCCCCCTTTGCTTACGGAAAAAATTAAAATCAAGGTGTCGTAAGTTTTTTTTCCCCGAAATGCTCGTTTTTGTTATATGTACGACATGCGATAACGTTAACCTCGGACGAAATTTGGGAATTTTTACCATACAAGCATTGGTACTCAACCTTGAACCTGCCATTTTTGTAATAACTATCAAAAAGTCAAAAGTTAAAAAGTTTATCCCGGGGAAATGTCGTTTTGAAAAAACGGCGACAAAATCTTTTAGATAGCCAAATCCATTCAATATGGTCCACCCGGCACAATCAGTTTTTTACGTAATCATAAGTAATGTAGAGGAAATTTTATAAAAAAGAACGTTATCCCCGAAACGCGCGGTTTTGAAGGAACGCACGAAGTAAACAAAAATACTTTATGTGGCAGTCTCCTTATTGCGAGCAAAGGTTTAAAAAGTTGTTCCCAAAAAAGTCAAGGTTTTGTTTGGTTGGTTTGTTTTAAAGTTTTTTGATGTTAAAACGGATCGTTCAAAGGCTGGAAAAGTTAAATACACCAACTTGGAAACGCGAAGTTTTGTAAATTTCAAAAAGTTTAAAAAACATTAATGTTAAGCGAAGAGTTTTTTTCAATCAACGCGACAAAATCCCAGTTACCAAAACATTTTGGGATCCCCCGGTGACAAAATAGTTTTTTTTACGTAAAGTTTAATAATTACATAATGCTAAAAAGTAACTTATCAACGGAAAACGCGCGGTTTTAATGCACTGCCCGAAGTAACAAAATACTTCGAGGAAGCATCTATATTTTCAACAAGGTAAAAACCCAAGGAGTCAATCCTCTAGTCTTTTTAAGTAAGATTTAAAACGCCAAACGGCATAATAAATAACACTGGAAACGCGAACGTCGTAAATTTTAAAATTTAAAAAAATGTGCAATGTGGGTCTAGCTATAGCACGTGCTCGCTTATCAACGCGTCCAACTGAGCGTTTCCTAGTTACAATCATGGTACTCAACCCCGTTGACAACCTCCAGTTTTTTACGTAACTAACTAATTAACATGCAAGGTGCTTGAAAAAGTACTTTATCCCCGGGAAATGCTCGTTTTTAAGGAAAACGACGACATGTACAAACATAACCTCTGCATGACGTTATAGTGGCATTCATCCTTATTACAATCATGGTACTCAACCCCGTAGACAACCTCCAGTTTTTTACGTAATTAACTAATTAAAACGCAAAGTGCGTGAAAAAGTACTTTATCCCCGGGAAATGCTCGTTTTGAAGGAAAACGACGACATGTACAAACATAACCACTACAGGACGTTTTAGTGGCATTCATCCTTATAACAATCATGGTACTTAACCCCGTTGACAACCTCCAGTTTTTTACGTAATTAGCTAATTAACATGCAAGGTGCGTGAAAAAGTACTTTATCACCGGGAAATGCTCGTTTTGATGGAAAACGACGACATGTACAAACATAACCATCTACATGACGATATAGTGGTATTCATCCTTATAACAATCATGGTAATCAACCCCGTTGAAAACCTCCAGTTTTTTACGTAATTAACTAGTTAATACGCAAAGTGCGTGAAAAAGTACTTTATCCCCGGGAAATGCTCGTTTTGAAGGAAAACGACGACATGTACAAACATAACCTCTGCATGACGTTATAGTGGCATTCATCTGTTGCATGCGGCTATGAGCGCTGTCACCACCTCGCTGATTAGGGCCAGCGAGGAAACCCAGGACTAAACTTACTATACATATAGGTGGTAGCGTGTCCCCCGAGTCGGGTAAGGACGCGTGGGCAGAGGGCTGATGAAAGCCCTCTGTGGGAGGGAAGGAACAATTATAACAAGTAGGATCTCCTGAATAGTATTTTAATTAAATAATGGTTATACATTTACTCACTCAATGCCTCGATCATGGTTGAGGTACGGAGGTCTGACTCGACGCCACTGAATCCACTGACGACTCACTCGACTACTCCCTTGAGCACTCACTGGACCACAGTTACTCGACTACTGTACTTGACTGACTTTTCTTGACTCCTGTGCCTGACTCTTCGAGCTTGACTGCCCGTCCAACGCTAGTCCCGAAATCCCGACGACTTCCACCCTCTGCCTGGGGCCAATACCCCTAGCCTCGCTACTAAAACCATCCCCTCCTTCCTGCTACCCTGCCCTGCTGACAACTGGTCAGTGGTACTGAGTTCGTGTTGATAGGGGCCTAAGCGCCATGCAACATCCACTCCTCCCCAGAAGTCTTTTGCTCATCCTCCAACAGGATGTGGAAAAGAGAGAACCAAAAATTTTCAGTAGCAGACATTACCGTCCCTCCATCGAGAGAGACACAAGCTAGGTTTACAAGTTATTCAAGAATGTGTTCTCCGGGAAAATTGCTCGCCGTGTACTTCGGACTACGTCAGGCTTGGGTTTGGTTGTCGTACAAAGCTGAGTTCCAGAATTCATCCGATTACTAATCCGAGTCAGCCAAGTGTTCCAAAGTTCATCTCAGATTGCAATCCAAGTGTCCCGGAAATAAGCCAAAACAAATCCAACCCTCATCCGACTCAGATTAGATTACTTGTTTTAGCGGGAAAATCGATGTGAGTGATATAGTGGTCGAATTTGAAGGCATCATTTACACGTTATCCGTGTCACATGATACGGCAACAAATACAATAATGCAAAATGCTGAGTAATTAATTATTCTTCACCAAGTTTGAATAGAAATTAGACCTAGGGTTAGCCTACTACTGTATTGTTTTTAATAACTTGGTAAACACTCAAGGTACTATTTATGATGTTTTATTTAGTTATTTAACAATGACAATTTAGAATTACAAAGATACATCTGAGGCCATGTTTTGAGAGAGAGAGATCTCAAGGTTGGTACACACAGCAACTTTTGTAGTGATACAAGGCTAGTACAAATGTTAATAGTTGCTGTTGTTGTAGGATTAATTATACAATGAATAAATCCAATACATCTTTCTTTCTTTAAGAGAAATTAACACAAATCAGAAAAGTAAGATTATGTACGTATTATACATGATTAATCATAGTTTACAAATTTAACCAATCTCTTGATTTTACTAAACGGCCAAATCTTGATCTGATGATTTCTCTGGACACCTCGGGAGGATGGATACTTTCCTTCCGGGCTTCTATTGGCTTGGAACTTTCCGCTTGATCTTGTACGCGTTCACCAGTAGATGGGCTCGCCCCTGGATCTGGATTCGGTATCGGCAGGGAAATCTCCTGTCGACATCCTGGCTCTGGTACTGTCTTTGGAACCTGTGTTAACTCAACATCAAGAGGTATGTTAGGAAGGGACATGTCTTGGATTCCCGTAGGTATTAGGTGGTATCGATTTCTTCTTAGTGTTCGACCATTCGATTCCACGAAGTATGACCTTGGTTGAGATGCTCGGCCAACTACTTTTCCATATCTTTTTAAATCTACAATCCAAACTTCATCATTATCATTAAGTTGAGGAAGTTCTTTAGCCCGATGTCTATCATCGTAGTTTCTCTTCTGATTTTCTTTCATTTTATGATCTTGTTCTTTAAACAGCTTCAAATCAGGCCACTTTGGAGTAAGTTTTGAATCCAACATAGGAAGCGTTGTCCTAAGCTTACGTCCCATTAGGAGTTCGGCTGGACTATAGCCACTTTTGAGTGCTGTTGATCGATATACTAGTAGTGCTTTGTTAGGATCTTCTTGCTTTGCCTTCTTTAAGATATTCTTGACTACCTTCACACCACTTTCAGCCATCCCGTTACTTTTTGGATAATGAGGACTGCTTGTTGTTAATTTAAACCCGTACTCTTGACCAAATTGCCTGAATTCTTGACAGTCGAACTGAGAACCGTTGTCTGCTCGTACCTCTTTTGGTATTCCAAATCTTGAAAATACTGCTTTCATTTTTCCGATTATGTGTTGTGATGACATTTTGTCTAGCTTGACAACTTCTGGAAAACGACTAAAGTAATCTTCTATAACTAAGTAGTTAACACCTTCTAGTGTGAATATATCTGTTGCCACTGTTATCCATGGTCCATCTGGAAGAGTTGATTGCATTAATGGTTCTACCTGGTTATTACGATTTTCAATGCATGTTTTACATTTGGAAATGAGTTCTTTCAAGTCTTCATTTACAGTAGGCCACCACACTGCATCGTGTGCTCTTCTTCTACATTTGGTTACACCCAAATGACCTTCATGTAAACATTTTAACATTTTGTGTTGCATTTTATACGGAATAACTACTCTGTCACCTTTCATGATTACCCCTTCATTTACTGTTAACTCGTTTCGTACTTTATAATACTGATAATACGCAGGATTATTACGAATATTATGAGGCCACTACTCATCTTGAATAAACATTGTCACTTGTGTTAGAACATTGTCTTCTTTCTGACACTGTTTTATACTCTCCCATCGATGATCACTCATTGGAAGTTGCAGTATTACTTGATCGACATAAGATTCTATTGAATCTTGTAGCAGAATGTCACGTTCGTTCGCCACAATATTCCTAGTATCTCTGGAGAGAGTGTCTGGAACACATTTTTCCAGGGATATGTTTGATTTCATAGGAGAATCTCATTAGGCGCATGCGCATTCATTGTAGTCTCGGTGAAAGTTCACTCAATGGTTTGTTTCCAAGAATGTCTATCAAAGGTTTATGATCAGTTATCACTAACACCTTTAATCCAATGATATAGTTTTGAAATCTCTCACATGCATAGGTTACTCCGAGAGCTTCTTTTTCTATGGTCGCATACTGTTGTTCAACTTGACTTAAGCTGCGTGATGCATACATAACTGGACGCCATGTCATGTCGTTTTGTTGTTGTTCGAGCATCGCTCCTAATCCATATGCTGATGCATCCGAGGAAACTCTTGTCTCTCGATTAGGATTATATATAGCTAAGGTTGGAGCGGAGGATAACATTTCAATAACTTCATTGAAAGCTTTCTCCTGATATGTTCCCCATGACCATTCAACGTTTTTACTCAACAGGTCACGAAGAGGTTTCGTTACTTCAGCTGCATTTGGTAGAAATTTCATAAGAAAATTTACCATTCCTAGGAGTCTTCGTAACTCGATGATATTGCTTGGTTTCTTTATGTTCTTGATAGCTTCAACCTTTCTTTGGTCTGGTTTTACACCATCTGTACCAATCACATATCCTAGGAATTTTACTGACTTTACATTGAACTGACATTTGCTTTCGTTCAACGTAATTTTTGCATCGCTTAATCTCTTAAGCACTTTATCCAGTCGCTCGTCATGTTCAGCTTGTGTTTTCCCAGTTACAACAATATCATCCATGTGATTAATTACTCCTTCTAGTCCTTCTAGGACCTGGGATATTTTTCTTTGATAGTACTCTGGCCCGGAGCTTATTCCAAATGGCAATCTATTAAAGTAATATCGGCCTGTCGGAGTAACAAAGGTGGTTAGTTTTGCTGATTCTTTATCTAGTGGTACTTGCCAGTAACCGGAACTTGCATCTAACTTCGATATAAAGTTTGCGTCTTGGATGTTGGCTATAGTTTCTTCAACTGAGGGTAGTTGGTGTCTTTCTCTTCGAACATGCTTGTTTAGTTCTGTGAAATCAACACACAATCTAAGACTTTTGTCTGGTTTTGGAACTACGACCAACGGTGAGCACCAATCAGTAGGCTCCTCTATTCGAGTTATTACACCTTCTTTTTCCATTCTTTCCAGTTCCTTCTTCACTAGTTCTCTGAGCGGTAGAGCTATTCGTCTAGGTACTGTAACTGCATATGGTGTTGCATTATCTTTAAGCGATATTTTGAACTCAGTAGGTATCCATTTTCCCTAGACCACTAAACAATTTAGGATATTTCTGTTCTGGACTAGCCCTATTTGGATTTGATAGGCTTGATTCTTCCTTAGTTTTTATACTATCAACAAAGTTTAACATATTCAATGCTGTTATGGCAGGCATTCCTAGTAACGCTTCTTTCACTTCTTTTACAACATAGATGTCCTGCATCACTGTAACTTTTTTCCATTTTAACGGAACAGTAATTTTTCCAATCACCTTTATTGGCTGATGGCCTGGACCAAATAGTTTCTTCGAAGTATAAATTAGATTAAGACCTTCGTTCTCACTTTTCGCATTTTGGCGTAGGCCTATGCTTTTGAACGTAGCTTCTGGAATAACGGTAACATCCGCCCCCGTGACAATCTTGAAACTAATTTTGTGCTTCTTTATTAAGAAGTTAACATGCCACGCTTTGTTTTTGTCTTGCGAGTCTATTGCTCCGCAGTAAGCATCATCTTCAGACGTTTTCTCTACGTTGACTTCGTTGACGTTTTTAGATCTGCATACTTTTTCCCAGTGCCCCTTACGTTTACATTTATTACACGCGCTATCTTTAGCTGGACATGATTTGTATTTATGGCCTGGTTTATACCCACATCTACCACACTGTGAATTAGGCTTTTTGTCCTGTTCACTCGATGGTTTCGAATAAGTCTGAGATTTATTCTTGTATTGAGGTTTCGATTTTCGAATAGCGTCAACATTCTGACCAACGTCGTCGTTACGCACAATAGCCTGTTTTTTGGTGTATCGACTCTTTTTGTTTCACTCGGTCAATCACCTTATCAAGAGTTAGACTAGGATCCATTTGTAGTTGCTCACTTAACTTTCCGTCAAGCATACCTACTACTATCCTATCTCTAATAAACTCTTCTATTAGTTTCTTTAAAACTGCAAATTTTCTGCAATGCTGTATAAGTCATTTATGAAAACGCTTATTGGATCTCCTTGCCTCTGGCATCGTTTGTAAAATCGAGCTCGCTCATATATGATATTCTTACGAGGCTCAAATCTTTCCTTGAACTTTTGGAACACTACATCATATGTGTTCAGTTCATCGGTAGTTAGGCGAAATGATTTCAATATTTCCCCAGCCATGGATCCCAAAGTATAGATAAATAGGTCTACCTGTACCTTCTGTGGTTTTAGATTTATCTCTGCACAACTCCTAAACCTCTCCCATCTGTCACACCATTGTTCCCACTCTTTTGGTTGTGAGAAATCAAATTGGCCTGGAGGTTGGATATAAAAAGAAGATGTTGCGCCTTGGCCTATTATAGGTTGTTGACCTGTTACAGGACTTAGGCCCTCACTATTTCCGTCTTGAGACATCATTTTCCGATATGCCAGCCTAGGTTCTAACCTAACTTTTATCTAGCTACCATGTGGCTTTGATTAATATCTTTTACTTACGTTTTTTTATGTTTTTGGTTGTGCCTCTTTTTCATCCCACCACTTCTGAACACCATGTATTGTTTTAAATAACTTGGTAAACACTCAAGGTACTATTCATGATGTTTTATTTAGTTATTAAACAATGACAATTTAGAATTACAAAGATACATCTGAGGCCATGTTTTGAGAGAGAGAGAGATCTCAAGGTTGGTACACACAGCAACTTTTGTAGTGATACAAGGCTAGTACAAATGTTAGTAGTTGCTGTTGTTGTAGGATTAATTATACAATGAATAAATCCAATACAACTACTAGGTCAAAGCCCTAGGGTCTAGACTAGCCCGTGATCCGGTTTTTCTACCCCTTTGGGTTGAAAGCTTTTACGTGTAGGCCTAGCCTGGTTCCTAGCACCAAACTTGATACAATTACTTATTTTAGCCTGATTTATTTCCAGATCCAAAATTTGCTTTTAAATTTATGAAGGGATAACAATAAGCTAAGGAGCTAGCTAGGCCTACAGACAGCACGAATCCACTCGAACAGGAGGATCGAGCGAAGAGGCTAGGCCAAGCCCTAGGCCTAGGCCTAGGTCTAGGCACACACCTCTGAATAGCGAGTCATAGGCCTAGATATACAAGCACGTTTGCTATTTTAGTTGCTGTTTAATCACTAATAGTTTTGTATAGGGCCTAGGCCTCAATCTTTGGCCTTAGTTTAGTGTCTATTTACCACAAACATCAGATCATACTAATTTTTATGTTAGTTTCGGACTGAAAGGAGACATTTATTGGTCTAGAATGGTCACCATTTGCTCAATGTGCATACACATGCCTAGATGATTTGTATTTGCCGCCATAGTTGTAATCCAACTGTCCCAATATTTTTTTGACATCCAACGTATCCTGACGTCACAGTAGGGTATCCGGGATTACTCACGAGATGAATTCTGGAACTCAGCTCAACTCTCAGTGTCAACACTGCCCTTACTCAATTCCCGTGTTACTGCACGTGGAGAGAGTCGCCTTCGTCGCCCATCTGACGTCCCGCGTCTGAGATCAACACAACGTATTCAGTGTCTTCGTACAACTTCTACGGCCGATTCCCTGACACATTCTTGTGCAAACTTTTTAGGACAGGACAAATGGGTAGTGTCATTATTTCCGAAGGGTCGGTACGCCTGTACTTCCCATCAGGTAGATCTCAGATTCAATCATCTCTGTCCTCCCCACCCGGTCGTTGACCTATACTTCCGCTCTGCCTGTCTGCAAATCTAACCCTACTCTTTTAACTTATAAACATGTCAATATTATTACCACTCCGTACCTCACCATCTGTAATAGTGAGAAAACATGGTATTCAATTAAAACAGGATAATCATTCACCATTCGTGAGTTCATTTTGAACTTTGAAACCATAACCATTTTACACAATATTATCTTGAACTTTGAAACAATTAGGGGAGAGGGGGCCACAATGAGACAAAAAAAACTATGTCGGCTCAAATTCTTGTATTTCAGTATTGTCAGTGGCTATAACTATCTTATTCTATGATGTTATCCTTCAGCTTGACTATGTTAGTCATTAGAATGCATAATCTTGAATATTCTTATTGCAGCTAATTGTTGTGAACAACAATGCATTTGTCTCATTGTACCCCACAGGTGGGGCACTATGAGACAAAGCATGGGGTACAATGAAACACTCCACATTTTTAGCCTAAAACATGGTTTATTATTGGAAAAAATTTTTGTAAACAAAAGTCAGTACACTGAGGTCAAGATTATTTTGATATAATAATAAAAAGATTTAATTACTTTAAAAAATAGAATATTATTACATTAGAAATGAAATTAATTTAAATTTACCAAATTGAAATCAGGAAAAAGAGAAAATTTTAATGGATTTGGCAGATATCCATGTTTCAAAAATTAACTATAAACTATAAATAGGCATGTTGCCGTTTAGTATGCCCAAAGTAATAGGGATTGGGTAAAATCATCTGTTTGTCCTTAATGTTCACTGAATATGCCTGTCTCATTGTGCCCCAAGAAGATCTGTCTCATAGTGGCCCACACTACTAATTACAGGACCCTAGACTCTTTTAAATATACATTGAAATCATTTCTTATAAAGCGTTGCTTCTACACCATCAATGAATACCTTCATCCAGCTGACGTTTAACTTAATCTTGTGCCCGAAAATATAAATACCCCACCCATAGCTTTACACTCAACTTTCCTTCACACTCCTGAAACTACTATGTATTTTCATGAATATAATTTAATATAAATAAACAATTCAATAAAAAAAAATAAGTATTATGTATAGAAATATAGAAGGAAAGATATTATGAAATTATGAAATGTATATTTTAATGTATATTTTTTATAAAATTGTTAACAATTATGTATTACTCTCCATAGGCTAGGCTATTCACTTTCTCTAAAAAGAGTTATACTTATGCAATGTATGAGTCAAGGTGAATAAAGTTATTGTTATTGTTATGTTCGATGACTAAAGTAACTACCCTAACCTCAAAATTTTTCAAAGTCTACCTTTAATATTTGTGCATGCATATAGTAACTTTCATAACACACAAACGGCAATTGTCTATTGTAAATATAATAAATTTGGCATAATTGATAAGTAAAATGTAATATTTTAATTTACATACATCAAAACAAGGTTTCAATATTTAAAAAGTCAAGATGCGCTCTATTCACTGGAGTCACCGCCTGACTGTTGTAAGTACTGTACGAGGTGTAACCTACAAAGTGGCGGCAAATTTGAGCGCCTAATTCAAACAAATTTGGGTGATGTCTCATTGTGGACCATGTCTCATTGTGGCCCCTCCTCCCCTACCATTTTACACAATATTATCTTGAACTTTGAAACAATTACCATTTTACACAATATTTCTTGATTCAACTGCAAGCTCATGTGATTCATGGCTGCCTGGGGTGTCCCGATTATTTTATGGAAATTACATAGTTTGAAACAATGATCATGTTAACTTCTTATTACCTTTCAAAACAAAACAAAAATTTATACAATTATTCTCGAATGAACTTCAACCATTACTTTGGTTCCATTGCAATAACTACATTTATGCAGTTCCTAATAATTACTTTCAGTAAGCAGGGTTTATCGACACCAAATATCGTTTAGGTGAAACATCAATAAAACATATTATCATAAAATTCATAAATACCATTGATTAATAAGATATAACTTAAATTTTAGCAGGAGTGGTCACCAGTATTCTTTAACCAACAGTTTTGTTGTTATTTAATTTTATGTGGACCAGTCTCCTGTTTACCATCACCCACATATTACATATTATATTTTTATGCCACGAAACTACTCAACAACACTGCGAAATAACACACATTCACCCACTGACTATCATACACACAATCACACAATCACACACAGAAGTATGCATACACAAGAAATTTAAAATATTCTTCGTTCGTACCAAATCATTATTCTGCCATTGTTTTTGTTAAACTTGCTTCATTAGTTATTTCAATGTCTATTTCTTTCTTACTTGCTACATTGTTCACCTGCACTGTTTCTTTCATGACCGGATTCAATTTGTACTGTTTATACGATATCACGGAACGATTCACACAAAACTCGTGTCGACGCGTTGTTCCATAGAATCTTTGGAGTTCAATGCTGAGTCGCGCGTCTATTCGGCACCAAAAAGCACACTAGCGCGGCCCTGTTGGCGGAACGTAGAACCCTGGCAGTAGTGATCACTCGCGTAGACACAGCGCCAAATAACGTGGAAGAACGTGTAGATGTAACTAAAAAGTTGAGTTTTCGACGTGATACGTTTTGTTACGGATGTTGAACGTTAGAAATAAAATAAAGACATATTTGTGCTATGGTTATCACAACAAAACAAATTTTAAATGAAAGAATGGGGCCTGTAAGTGCACCATAAAGTGGACACCTGACACAAGGGTTATTTCTCGAATGGTTAAGCATTGGCCTACATTTCTCTTTTAAAATACAACTCTTTACACTTAAATAACAACTTTTAAATTATCGTGATCTCAATTTAAATTTCGGTAGGGCCTACTCTTAATAAAAACATTATTCTTACATTTAAGTCCAGGGATAAAGTCCGAAAACATATTATAGTCAGATGACAGTGTGGTGTCACCCACTGAGTTTTCCCGTTGTGTTTGATAGATTTATTATTTATTTATGTTCATTTTTTAATAATTATACTTATTGTTTTTTACCCGTCACCGACACTCATATTAAATCGCGTTTTACAATTTCAGACAATAATTTAAATTCATACTTATGCCAATAGGCTATCACACCGTTCCCAATTGTTACACATACAGGCCTACATAGCACATAGGCCTACATTCAATTTGTTTTGTATGTGATGGACTACCTCAAAATTACTACACTGTAGTGCGTTTTTATCAACAACAAAAAAGGTAGGCCTATGTATAGTAATAAATTCGGAAAAATCGTTTTCAATTAACATTTTTCATAATAAATACCAATTTCTGCAGCCAAGTATTTTTAGAAGTTTCGCCATGTTCTGAATAAAGCACACTTTGTCGATGATTACAAATTGACAACATCCGGATTATAGCATAGATGTAGGCCTAATTTATTGACATTTTCAGGGAATATTATGAAAATAATACAAGTTGTACTATTTATTGTTATTACATTATCGCGGGAAAACGTTAAATATTGCACCTTGCACTTCAGCTGTTCAGTGTTATATCAATTTGTTGCAAAATATTTGTTGATACAACAAACAGACTCGTTTCACTTCAAAAACTTAACATTCTAAATTCAAATTTGGTAATAATTCCTTGGACCAATACCAATTTCGACGGGCAACTTTACTTATAGTAGTAATTAAATAATAAATAATAATCTGCTTATGAATTATTTTCTGAATGTTCTTCTCAAACATAATAATATACCCAACCAACTATAAAGATGATATTATTATATAATATTTTACATTTCATCCCTATCCCATTCAGAAATATAGGAATAGGAAGGTTCGATTTTGGCTATAGTTGGCCTATCTACGCAATTACGCCTACTTGTGGTTGTATAAGAGCGTAACAAATGCAAACCGTAGATGAAAATATACATCATATTTAATGCGTGTGCGAGAAAGGTAAATGTTAGTGATCAGATCGGAAATAATCCCCGAATTGTCATAACCGGCGCGACTAACACACGTTAGCGCCATATACGCTCCAGCCCGGAATCACAATTACGCCAGCCATGTTGTGACGTAGCGCGCCGCCAGTGCTGAGATCTACATGTCGATTTGGTGCCCATTGTATCAATGTCTCTCGTCTCATCGCTAGCTTCAAGTGGTATTGTACGCGCCGTGCGGCACGTCTGTCGGCTGTCCTCCGCCCCCAAGCTGCGGCGAGGGTTGAACTCACGTCCTCTCGTTCTCGCGTAATGTGTCTCTCATTCAGGTCTTTGGGGGGGAGGTTGCTTGTGTAGGGTGACACATATGCTGTGGGTGGTTTGCAGCATGTGTAGGGTGACACATGTGCTGTGTGACACCATGGTTGTGGCACCCTGGATGTGACACTGGGGCCAGTGTGACGATCGCTGCGTACGGTATGGTCACCTGGGCCCCCCACTTCCAGTTGGTTCGGACCCCGGTTGCGCTGGGCCCGAGACCTGCTACGCCCGAGTCCCGACCATCCCTCTGGTTTACGTCGGATGGGATGCGTCCTGCCTGGCGTGTGGATGCTGTTCCTCGTTCTGTGGCCTCCCTTCATAGGTGGACTCCCACCCGGTATGTGTCTATACATTTTCAAGTTCATTGCAATTTGACTCAATCTGTAACATAAAACTTATTAGCCTCTGTGTTTGACCGTGTATCGAACTCATTCGGTCATACATTGATTTTTACGTTCATCGAAATCGATTCATTTCTCGTGACGATTGGAGTTGTGACATATGATTTGTCACCTGATACTTCATCTATTACCAATTATTCAATTGTTTAATCATTCTACTGTACATGTAAGTGCAATCACTTTACATCAGCGTACATATATTTGACTTCAAAATGTAGGTGCCACTAGTGCGCATTTACATCAAGAATAATCACGTGTCATCTAACAACAGACAGAGATCTGTGTTCATTACACTTTGTTGATTACACATTATTATATTTATATTTATTTCATTCTTCCAACAACTTGTTGACAATCCTTTGAGACCATTGTCTCCTCCTGTTTAAGCGAATCAGTTTGTCCAATTTTATCTACATTAATCATTTATGCACTTTCACATTACTATGTAATTTTATATTTAATCGAAAACTTATTTACTTATGTACAAGGATCCTTGCTATAGTTCTAACATTTTCTTTCTCTTCCGTTAACATTATCTTTCTCTCTTTAACCATTATTGCCTTTACTTTCGCTTCTTTCGTTTGTTTTTTTTTTACTGAGGCTCTCTTTCCCTTACTGCTCTTTTCCTGCTCCTTTGTGACATCATACTACATTGTCGGTTTTACTTTCAATTTATCTACGCACACAATTCTTACCTTTTATTCACGAATCAATGACTACTGTATTTATTATAAAATTAGGGGTGGTACTTATTCAAATTTTACTGTATCAAAGTAACTTCTTTTAATTTACATTTACTTTACCTTTTTTTTTTGTGAAAACAAATTTTATTACTTATTACTGGCAACAACGCATTACTTTCCAAACCAGTTCAATCTCGTGAAGAATCGGCTAGTTTGCAACCTAGCAAAGACTGCGGCGGTATCTCGATCTCCAAATACTTCCATAGTATCCAAAGACGTCAGTTGGGTGTAAAGGGGCGTCCTGCACCAGTGGAGGAGTCGGATTTAACATGGGCTCTTATGGAGTCTCCTCCACACACGCGAAGAAGGAGCGAGGGTGGTGATTTAACCGTAATATAACCTATGTTACCATATCGTAGGGCATAAATCACATCTCCCTTTTATTATTTCCCATTCCACAACCCCCTCCAACCCCTCATTCACCCCAATTTCAAAATTTATATTTTATTTTTACAATTAATAAACTAAATAAAAATGTGTATTCGTATTGTTTCATCGTGTATTGTGTCATCGGACCTAGTCAAATACCTCTCCCCAACCACCCCAACCCCCCAGCCAAACCCTAGACAGATATTATGCTACCTTGCCACCCCTCCATCCTCAATAATTGACAGATATTATGCTACCTTGAATAAAATAAATATCAAGAGCGTCTAGGTGAGACACATAACCAACCAAAGGGCTTAACCTCCACCTAAATCCCGTCCACTACCTTCCATACAACCACCCTTATTTCAGTTTTACATTTTATAAATAAATACTCGACAGTATGCAGCTAATAGTATATAGCTAGGACCTAGACCACATCAGCTGTACACTCCTCAACCACTCAGGTAAAATGTTCGTATACGTTTATACCACCACCACCCCTAATTCATCTATTACATCCATACAACCAATGCGAAATCAATTTGTTAATGGCTAAGGTCGATGATTCTATCTCAGACATAACATCAGCATTTAATTATTACGTAATCTTTACATGATCGACTAGCTCGTTCGTTTCCGCTTAATATTGCAAGATTACAGATTTACAATGAGCGCGAGCCACTTGTTTATTGTTTCGTTAAAGTTATGAATTGCATAGATTTATAAATGAATAGACTTACATTTTCTACGTAGTATCACACTACAACGTCACTATTTTAAATCATTACTTTGCACACAGTAAAAATTACGTAAACATTTTCTTCAGAACAAAAGGAGGGGAAAACGTCAATGATGATGATATAGAATTATTCGTTTGATCTTTTCCAGTGTTATCATTGTTTATCTAGGATTTTTAGTAATGCTGGATATTTTTAATTATTATTTATTGGTTTTCATAGCATAATGCGGGTTAGGGGTAAGTTATAACTAACTATAAAACTATTTCAGAAAAGAAATGGTTAGTATTAAACTATACAGATAATAGAATAAACACAAACTCAAACATTCTTTAACTTGATTAGTGCTCACTCTGTGCCCGAAATAGAATATTTTACTGTTATTTATTTTTATATGCTTAAAGGGGAAAAACATTTCAAAACGTGCTAAATGTTCCAATGTATATATACAAATTTATTTATTATGAGAGAAAATTAAAACTTGTGGTATAAAATTATTTACAGGTAACTAAATGATTGATACTTTGATACTACCTTTTATATATCTTCTTTGATTTAATGATAAAATATGACATAGCTCCAAGCTCTAACAAAACTAAAATAATTCGAATTTAATTTGTAGTAATGTACTTTGAATAAACACTTTCACTTCTATTTACTTTACTTTTGATATAAATGAGAGCAGAAAAATATTTATTTTAAAGACAATAAGAACATTTAATTCAAAGACAAGAAATAACAGAATGATTTGAGTATGAATTTCAATTCTTTTGTATAGGTACATGTTATATTTTTGGTTCATAGCATATTGTTTAAAAAAAATTGCATATACGCTAAACAGTATTCTTTTCGTAAATGTTATGTTTGAAATATACCTGTTGCAATTTAAAAAAAATAACATTAAATAAACGCAGGCGATGGCGATGAGTTATAGCTCTGTAGTTTAAGAAATGAAAAATTAAATTCAATTGAATCGCAATATTATTAACTCTCAAATAATGTTATTGATTGGTATCCCTCTTCAATACTCTATAGTTATTAACTATTTACTAACCTTCATTTATTGTAAAATTTTGTTTGAGAAAACAAAACTTCTTTCTCTAAAAAAGTAGTAAGTATTGTGAAATGTATATTTTTGTAAGAATAAATAGCTTCAATGGTAAACAATCTTTGAAAATAAACAAGAATGCAAAAACGAAAGCAAAATGTATTTATAAACTTATATACTGATGGTAGGACATGTTTGCACTTAAAATATAAACATCCTAGAGTGAACATGAAATGCTACAATATAATGTCTTGAGATGTGATAAAAGGTATGTAAACACCATTGTGAAAGAAATTAACGAAAATTATTTAAATTAATTTATCCACTTGAGTAGTTTATAGTTACCATAGACTATATTTATCTGTTATTTATTTGTATAAGCTGCACATGAATCATTATTTATTTTATTGTTGTAGGCTTATACAGTTTACAATGATAATGGGAGAGGACTTAAGTTATGATTTCCTAATTTATACCAAGAGGTATACGCCGTATACAGCGTATACCCTGCATTTTTTTTTTTTTTTTAGGTATACAGGGGGGCCAATATTTGTTTTTGGGTATATGCCGTATACTCGTGTATAACCCCCAATACACCACTGGTTAGCATCTCTGCTTTCAATGAAGAATGTCCAGGGTCGATTCCCGCTACAGTCAGAAGTCCATCAGTTCTTGTGTTAGGAATAAGTAATAGTGACTTTGGAGCCGTCCTAGCAACGAGGCACATAATAGATTCAAAGCGTTCTGAATCGGCCTTGTTGATTCTGGCGTTGATTCGCGGGTGTTCGCATTGTCCATACCACTGATTGCTATATTTCCCATTAAAAATATCGATCTTTGGTTTGTTATATCGCTAACTCGTCGATTGCGTCGGGGCCTACAGGGTTGGCTTGGTCGCTTTGATTTACTGTCCCCCACTTAAAATCAGTTATATGACTGAGTGGGTAGACTCTCTGGTTTATTTATGTATTTATTTATTTTTATTTAACACTTAATAAAACTTAAATTCGTATCTATGTAAGCCACAACGTTGCAACACGCACGTAATTTCGTACGCAAACCACGAGAAACAAGATCATTCACCCTGTTTATATTATAATATTTTTATTGACAGCTTTAAAAAAAAAAAAAAATCCTGCTATTTTTGTCTTCAGTGTATAATTTAGGGGAATCTTAGCTTCGCTCGCAACGCTCATCCAATAAAGAACTTACATACAACAACAGCATTGGAATTAAATTTACTATAGCCCCTGTTCCGTCAAAATACCCCCCCCCCCCCCCCCCCCGCCCCGCTACATCACCCAGATGACGACGTTATTGCATTAATTGCTTATTTTGTTTTATACGCACAGACAGTGCGAGATACGTATTTCACAAAGATATTAATGAGTCAATGAAATGTATTTACCTTTCAATCTGGTTTCAATATAAGAATTGAAAAACAGAATTTCAATTTTCCTTTTCTCTTCTTTTAACTTGGGCATCGGTGGCAGTGTGCACCACACAATCCGCTTGGCCCCCGCTGCCTTTAAAAGGCGGACTGTGTGGTATGCATCATCCATCATTGTTTTAAGTTTTGTATCCCCCTATGTTACAGAATAAAATGTATATTAATTATTAAACATTGAGATGAAACAACATCCGTCGACTGCGTTTGCAAGTCTATGGTGTCCTGGGCAGCTGGACTGGTGTTGTCCAGCAAGTGTTTAGCCAGGTCACCAGAGATTGACAACACGAGACCATACCATAATTACCAGGGACGGTTCTAATCCTCCGTCAGAGGGGTATATAGAGGTCGAATTTATGTTATCAGTTTGATTATCAGTTATCAGTTGTTATTAGTTTGCGTAAGTACGAACGTACATGAGCCAGCAACAAGCATTAAATATAACAAAATGTAAATTAAATGTATTGTTTTGGATCAGCATTTTATAGTAGCCTTATCAAGACATCAAATTGACGTTAGTATAGGCATCCATCGGAAAAAGTCAAATACACGTTGAAAATTATTTACAACAATAAAAAAATTCCGCCAGTGAAAATACTTGCATCCTGGAATACTTTTTTATTTATTCCAGGTCAAAGTTTCAATGTCATCCTATGCTATGGCATGAGAACATGGAAAATCATATTCACTTTTTGACCTTTACCAATGATCTTATAACTTCTCGCGATACAACTTTTTTAACAGCGTAGTGAACGGCATACATTTCAAAAGCATGTATTAAAAAGATGCCTTAAATTAGGTTCTTATTTTCACATTTTTTATTATACCGTTGTTTATAAAACAAACGTTGAAAACGAGTGCTCGCTGGGCAAAAATTGAAATTTTGCAACTCTTTATAAAGCCTAAAAACACATTAAAAAAATAAAATTACATAATAGTTGATAGAGATATAATAACTAATTATTCAATTAAAACCGGAGTCACGGGGGCCGATTGACCCCGCCCCCCACCCCTTTATCCGCCTCTGAGATATGAAAAGTCGTCTAGAACTCAAACGATACCGACATGTTAAAAGCTGCTAACATGTTTTGTTTTAATTATACCTATTTTCTCCGTCCTTGGGTCAATGTTGGCAAAGAGTGGTTAAACACTATCCCCCAAAAAGCTTTTTACGGACTACTAGAAATCCATGTAAATATGGTGTGAAAATTACTTTAAAATTAGTGGACTACCGAAGCAATGTAGTTTGTGTGTGCCCTGCGTTATTACTGTACTTTTTAAAGAAAAAGATTACGTAAATGGCAGGGACCCACGACCATATGCAAAAAAAGCCGCCCCCCTTGGGTCAGGGCTATGATTCGCCACTGTATATCTGTAGCACTAGTGTAACCAACCACTTTATACTAGTGACTACTTTACATTCGTATTAAACATACAACTCTTCTACGAAGGAATTATTTCTAAAATATGTTTCTTTGTATTTTCACATAGTATGTAGGGTACTGTTTATTCATCAAGCTTATTATTGACATTCCCATCCGGTAGTTATGATTATTTGTAGAGGAAATCTGCCAACTAATTAGCCTGTGTTCCAGTGAATGTGTTTACGAAGCACCGCGAGCTAATCCCCGCTTTGAGCGCAAAATGCACGCAAACAATACCGGGAGTTCGGCCAGCATGTTAGCGACAGTCTTGATGTAGGATACTGGATAATCCCCTGCTTTTGTGTACCAAATAGGCATACGAATACACACGACGCACCCAATGACTGCACAGGAACCAAAATTGTTTTCCAATATTTGAAGCTATGAAACGACATATTTCACATGTCCCACAAAAGACAAACAGATTTACTTTATTCATAGAATTGTGTTCTCGTTCCTTCATCGCTAATAATACGACTAACATAAAGTAAGGATACACTACATCAATTAGAGGAGCCTTCAATAAAATCTCTGTCTTATCTAAACTAGACAATAATTTCATGCCGTCAACTTTAATGCAAAGATCAAACGACTATGCACTATGCGCACTATGCATACTAATTAGTCAATTACGTAAAAAACTGGAGGTTGTCAACGGGGTTCAATACCATGTAAGTGATCGGGATGGATGCCACTATAACCTCATATAGTGGTTATGTTTGGACATGTCGTCGTTTTCCCTTAAAACGAGCATTTCCCGGGGATATGGTACTTTCTCACGCACAATGCATACTAATTAGTCAATTACGTAAAAAACTGGAGGCTGTCAACGGGGTTCAATACCATGTAAGTGATCGGGATGAATGCCACTATAACCTCATATAGTGGTTATGTTTGGACATGTCGTCGTTTTCTCTTAAAACGAGAATTTTCCGGGAATATTGTACTTTCTCACGCACTATGCATACTAATTAGTCAATTACCTAAAAAACTGGAGGTTGTCAACGGAGTTGCATACCATGTCAGTGATAAGGATGAATGCCACTATAACCTCATATAGTTGTTATGTTTAGACATGTCGTCGTTTTCCCTTAAAACGAGCATTTCCCGGGGATATGGTACTTTCTCACGCACTATGCATACTAATTAGTCAATTACGTAAAAAACTGGAGGCTGTCAACGGGGATCAATACCATGTAAGTGATCGAGATGAATGTTACTATAACGTCATATAGTGGTTATGTTTAGACATATCGTCGTTTTCCCTTAAAACGAGCATTTCCTGGGGATATGGTACTTTCTCACGCACTATGCATACTAATTAGTCAACTACGTAAAAAACTGGAGGTTGTCAACGGGGTTCAATACCATGTAAGTGATCGGGATGAATGCCACTATAACCTCATATAGTGGTTATGTTTAGACATGTCGTCGTTTTCCCTTAAAACGAACATTTCCCGAGAATATTGTACTTTTTCACGCACATTGCATGTTAATTAGTTTATTATGCAAAAAACTGGAGGTTGTCAACGGGGTTGCATACCATGTCAGTGATAAGGATGAATGCCACTATAACCTCATATATATATATATATATGATGTTTAACCTAATATAGTTGTTATGTTTAGACATGTCGTCGTTTTCCCTTAAAACGAGCATTTCCCGGGGATATGGTACTTTCTCACGCACTATGCATACTAATTAGTCAATTACGTAAAAAACTGGAGGCTGTCAACGGGGTTCAATACCATGTAAGTGATCGGGATGAATGCCACTATAACCTCATATAGTGGTTATGTTTGGACACCCTTACTAAAAATATTCATCACCAATTGATAACCATTTAGCAACCAATTGGTTTACATAACCTTTTAGTAACCATTTAATAACCATTTGTAAACAACTGCTCAGAATGTTTGTAAACCAACTAATAACCATTTGATCACCAACTAATAACCATTTGATAACCAACTGTAAACCAATTGATAACCATGGTTTATATATAATAACCATTTGATAACCAACTGTAAACCAATTGATAACCAGCGGTAAGGAACACCAGCGCTATCTAGTAGTCACTCAAATAACCAAAAACAAATTAGACGATGGAATCAAATTTTCTAAAAATAAGTACTTTCAACGACCTTAGGACTTCAATTTACACATGTACATACCAGATAACAGATACACACTAGATGGAAGAAGTTAGACATGGTTAAATTTTATTGGTATCTATCGGACTCGATCCCAGGACTCCTTCCTCCATAGCTCGACGCTCTCTCCAAGTGGCCACGGAACCTGTGTCAGTGTGAGCGCGCAGGCTAGCACTGCAGAATGCAGAAAAACAAAACCTTTTCTGTATAATGTTACGGTACAATGAGTTTGTTTACTTGAAATCTGCTTTTCTTATTTGTGAATTGTGACCTCTTCTCAAACTAATATTGTGTTGTAGCAAGAATGCAGAGCTAGCTTTCCATGTTTTATGGAATGATCTTGACAGTGTTGTTGCATGGCGCTTAGGCCCCATCAACACAAACTCAGTAACTAACCAGTTGTCACCAGGGCAGGGTAGCAGGAAGGAGGGGATGGTTAAATGACATCACAACCCTGGGATTTCCCGGCGATGTAAAGAACCTAAGTTGTTTTAATGACTAATGGCGAAAACCAGAAGTCTCTAACTTGAAGCAGAAGTTAATTACACCTGTTTGAATAACAATAATTTAGATGGGTGCGCGCGCATCCAAAATCGTGACGTAAAGATTGCGCACAGTCGAGTCGACTCCCCGACCTCAGATTACTGGTCAGCGCTGTAAAGAACTCTCTCTGTAGAAGAAGATATAGTGTTTAGACAAAAACCAAAAGCTTCATCGTATTCAGTGGTATTTCCTCTACAAGAATGTTGCTAAAGTAAACCTTCTTGTAGAAAATAAAACATAGTTTTGGATATTGTCAAGTTGAGAGGTTGATTAGCCCTTGGTATAGATGTTATTTACCAAAGTAACTATTGTTCTGGGGGAACGTAGCTGTTGTTTGTTACACAGACTAATCTTCCCAACAGTGACCGAAATCGATAGGTATTTAATGAGGTGGTTTTCTAGGACATGTATAGAGAGGATTATCACAAACAAGAACACAATCTCAACAAAAAGAAGGAGCACTTGTATTTAACCACAATCATCCTAATTAGCCTGTTGGTTAAGCTTATGCATTTCACCTGATTGAACGTGAGTTCGAACCCCCATGTAGTGAGTGACTTGACCTATAGTAATGAAACCATGTCTTACTTTAAGTCCCCCCTCTCTCTGGTTTGGTCCTGGATCAGCCGTGACTCAGTCTCGGACGTGGGAGTGCAGATGTTCTACCTTCTTCTGACTTCTTGCCTCTTGATCGGCTAATCCATTCGATACTCGATGTTTCCAATGCACTGCTAACTAATTACTCTTCTTGTCAACAATTCTTTGTCAGAACACCATTGTACTTGCTCTCGAAGACGACTTGTTCGTTCGCTGGTCAGATTGTAACTCCCCGACTCAACTGGGCTTACGCCTCCTCAGTCACCGAGTTGATTCAAAGTCCAAATTAATTAGCAGTAATTGCAGTGTCGAAACGCAAAGTCAGCACTATGTCGCCACTTAGTTCCCGAGAAGGAGCGCGTGCGAGTCTATTAGCTCATGTCACAATGCTTAGACCAGCAATTCAAATAACCTGGTATTGCCACAAATAACAATAAAGTGACAAATAATCCATCTGTCAGCAACACACGTACGCCATACACGCGCGCAATGGTCATTGCAGCAACAAGCATGACCTCCTTATACTTGTGACATCGTAATGCAATCACTGTCTTGTCACAAGCAATAATCAATGAAATTATACCAGTAACAAGGGTAGAAACTACCCCAAACATGACATGTCACGCCTCCATAGAAGATTCGACCCGAATCTTGTTCAAGATGTCTTCATGTGCATCACTAATACAGGAAGATCGACTGCCATCTGGATTAAGAGTTTCCTCCGTATATCAGTACTGTTCCTATAATCAACCTGTTTCTTCAGATGCTCTCTTATTCTCTCTTGATGTTTCTTCACTTCCTTGAAATCTTGATGTCCTCCTCAAACTTGCAATCTTCCTCCTCATCAAGAAGACGCGATACACCATACACCCTCTTGCATAATAGACCAAAACCAAACCAGAATCCTAACTGAATACTACTTGTATACTACTACTAAATAAAACTAAAAAACAAGCAAATTGAAATAAAACGAATCTCACGCTCAAACGTGACCAAAATGCAAAAACTCACCTTCCAGGTAGTACAAGCCAGGAACCTAATATAAAAAGTTTGACTCGAATGACAGTAATTCATCTTAAACAACCTTAATTCCTGCGAATTAGGATTAAATAAATTGATCTGAAAATCCCTATATTTAATCTAACACAAGCAATCTTAATAAAAATTAAGTCATAAAACAAACACAAAAATATCATTGCTTGTGCATAAAATAAAAAAAAACGACATAATATTTAAGAATTACTGTCTCAAAATTCCCTGAATAAATTCATTCGGAACCCCTGGTAAAGTTCCTTAAAAACCTCACTCCTTAAACATTGATGTGCTTCCTCCGACAATTTGACGTAGCTTATCCAGACAGCTCCCGGAAGCCCGCCGATGTATACTGCAGACAGGTACTGCACACGTAATGGCTCGCAATGTCCCATCTCACTGGACCCGCACAATAAAATGAAGCCAGATCACTAAAACATAAACAAAATCTCGACAGACAATGTACATAATACAGTCACCTCGTGTCATCAATAGTAAACAAAGCCCAAGTGTAAAACTGCTGACGAATGTATACACACTGGACTGACATTGAGAAATGCCATCATAGCAACCTTGAACTTCAGTAGTATTTAAAACTGACGACTTAGTGCTACAGTAACACATTTACCATTTACGTAATCGATAAATAAAATTCAAAGGCGACAATTTGTAACTGAATTGAATTATGTAAACAAATAATAATATGAAAGCTCTATCCAGAAAATATTTAACAAATATTAATTATAAATTTAAATTTAAATTACATTACAACGACAACATTATTCCGAAACATATTGAATTATTTATTAAAATAACTATATCCATTTATATTAAATTTGAAACAGAAAACATTTTATTATAATCTCAATCCACAGACCACAACAATGAATTTACAATACACAATCAAGCAAAATTTCTTGAAACAAATAACTAGATTACATTTACTGCAGTTCTGATTGATTAAACAAAAAAAATATATATATATATATAATAATAATAATAATCAATTCCAATGATATAAAACATAAATGAATTACATTAAATCAAATGAATTAAGCCATTGCATAACTATGCACTTACACATAGGACTGTGACACCACCCTTGGTTCCTCCACCCCTGAAGCCAAGTGCAAATGAGACAGCATTTCCACCCCATTTGAACCCAATAGCTAATTGTAGAGCAAAGCTACCACTCCTTTTGAACTTAAGAGATAATGGTACGTCAGTGCCACCACTTTCCATACTAGGGTATGACACCCCTTTGGCGCTCCCCTTAACCAATGCTGCGTAGGACAAGGATGTCCTACCACTCTCCACCATAGGGCAAAGAACCACATCTGGTTCCTTCCTATCCTCACAAGACGTAGGCACTGTTGTACTTCTGCCCTCGTCACCACAAAGCGACACCACTACTTCATCTTCTACGTACTCATGAACAGTAGACAGCGAAGTACTACACTCCCCACCTAGCAGTGACACCCCCAAGGCATCCACTACTTCCTCATGAGCAGCTTCACCACCCTCTTCACCTAGAAGTGACACCCCCACGGCATCTCCAATATCCTCGTGAGCGGCTTCACTACCCTCTTCACCTAGAAGTGACACCCCCACGGCATCTCCAATATCCTCGTGAGCAGTTCCACTACCCTCATCATCACCATGGGACACCAATACATCCCCTATACCCTCGTGAGTAGTAGATACCATAGAACATCCACCCTCAATCTCAGAACTCAAAACCACAGAAATTACCTTGTCATTGCTATTAGTTGTCACCGAAATGTCACTACCCTTAACCACAGGAAGCAAAACCTTAGAAAATACCTTGTCATTGCTTTTAATCGTCACCGGAGAGTCACTACCCTTAACCTCAGGACATAAAACCTTAAAAATTACCTCATTTTTGCAATTCATTTTTCTCATTTTTTTCATTGGCACCTCAGTGCTACTACTTTCCACGACAGGGCGCTTCAACGGTGTAAACAGCACAGAAGATGGTAGCGTGGGGAAGACGCTAGGTGTTAACGACACAGAAGATGACCCTTGTTCCGATGAAACAACAACAGGTACTCTCCGATGAGCCTCAAGAGATTTCAGTTTGACACAGTCTCTCTTAAAATGACCCAACTCTCTACAATAAAAACACGTGACCTGATTATCCCAACTACGCTGATTCTGGCGTTGATAACAACCCCCATTGGGTACAAATTGTTGTTTATTTGTCAAACCACTCCGCTGACTCTGATCTCCACCCTGTTGGCCTGAAACAAAATTTTGCTGCACCACACCCCCGCTGTGCTGTACTTTGCCCACTACTTCACTTCTAAAGGACTGAACCTCCCTTTTCAAAGACGCCACTATGTCCGTTAACCCTTTTATGGCTGAAAACACGCCATCCTTCCCCCCTTCCGCAGGCATAACTACCTGAACAGGAGCAACCAACATCGCACTCCTCGCCTCCTTCTCCTTTTGTAGCAGATCCTGCTCAAGGACCCGCGCTGCCTCCAACAATTCCTCCGCAGTTCTAAAATTTTTATTGATCAAGTGCACTTTCAAATCAGGCAACATACCCTCTAAGCACCAACGAGTCCTTACCTCATGCTGCATCCTCCTATCAAACTCATCACACAGCCTAATCTTAGCCAAAACATAGCCTACTACGCCTTCACCTTCCTGCTGGACTCTCTGATTTAACAAAATGTAAAGCCTACGCATCCGATCCTCGGCATCATCCTCCTCCTTGTGATAAGCCCTCGATGTAAAAAGTGGCACAGAATTCATCTTCTCCGATAAAGTAATCCCTTCTATCCTATTGCTGTCAATATAGCTCATAAAACATAACTAATTATGTTTAAGGTCAACCCACTTCGTTGAAAACCCCTACCATGTCAAGTTGAAACCCACTCTAACACACGTCAGAAAACCCATCGAAACCCATTTTATACCTTGTATATAAATGCACTTTCATATACAAACAAGGCGCCACCACCATGTCAAGTTGAGAGGTTGATTAGCCCTTGGTATAGATGTTATTTACCAAAGTAACTATTGTTCTGGGGGAACGTAGCTGTTGTTTGTTACACAGACTAATCTTCCCAACAGTGACCGAAATCGATAGGTATTTAATGAGGTGGTTTTCTAGGACATGTATAGAGAGGATTATCAACAAACAAGAACACAATCTCAACAAAAGAAGGAGCACTTGTATTTAACCACAATCATCCTAATTAGCCTGTTGGTTAAGCTTATGCATTTCACCTGATTGAACGTGAGTTCGAACCCCCATGTAGTGAGTGACTTGACCTATAGTAATGAAACCATGTCTTACTTTAAGTCCCCCCTCTCTCTGGTTTGGTCCTGGATCAGCCGTGACTCAGTCTCGGACGTGGGAGTGCAGATGTTCTACCTTCTTCTGACTTCTTGCCTCTTGATCGGCTAATCCATTCGATACTCGATGTTTCCAATGCACTGCTAACTAATTACTCTTCTTGTCAACAATTCTTTGTCAGAACACCATTGTACTTGCTCTCGAAGACGACTTGTTCGTTCGCTGGTCAGATTGTAACTCCCCGACTCAACTGGGCTTACGCCTCCTCAGTCACCGAGTTGATTCAAAGTCCAAATTAATTAGCAGTAATTGCAGTGTCGAAACGCAAAGTCAGCACTATGTCGCCACTTAGTTCCCCGAGAAGGAGCGCGTGCGAGTCTATTAGCTCATGTCACAATGCTTAGACCAGCAATTCAAATACACCTGGTATTGCCACAAATAACAATAAAGTGACAAATAATCCATCTGTCAGCAACACACGTACGCCATACACGCGCGCAATGGTCATTGCAGCAACAAGCATGACCTCCTTATACTTGTGACATCGTAATGCAATCACTGTCTTGTCACAAGCAATAATCAATGAAATTATACCAGTAACAAGGGTAGAAACTACCCCAAACATGACAATATTTTATAAAACATGCTAAAAACGACAAATATATCGTACTTTCAGAGACCTTGAAAACAAGTAAAATTGACCAAATGTGAAAATATTTTGACACCCACATATAGCTGTAGGCATGCAAAAAAATAAAAAAATATACAACATTATGATTCATTGGCTGACCCAAATAATTTAGTATTAAGAAATTACTATAAGAAATACCGAAACTACCTAAACCTACTTATCCGTAAAACAAAAAACGAATACTACAAAGAAAAGCTGATCGAAAGTAATGGAGACAAGAAAAAAATGTGGCAAATTATAAACGAAATCTCCAACAAAAAACCAAAATCGGTTGCAATCAAAAAAATCATCTCTGGAGACAAAGTTATAAATTTCCACGACAACCCCCAGAATATAGTAGACAATTTCATAGACTATTTCACAGATCTAGGAGAGAACATGGCAAACGACTTATCCAAAGATTGTACTACGAATAACCAGAACTCAACAACCATAGACCAAAACAACATTCAAATATCAACTAAAACTATATTTATGTATCCACTACAGCAAACGAAGTAACCCAAAAAACACTTAAATAATATGAAGATAGATACCGCCACTGGTCCGGATGCCATAAGTAAACGCATTCTGATACAGAACAAAATCTCTTTAGCAATACCACTAATACACATTAATAAACAAAAGTTTTGAAACGGGAATCTATCCGATAATATTTAAAACTGCACACATCATACCAATCCATAAGAAAGGGCCCAGAACGCAAACTTGCAATTACAGACCCATCTCTCTTCTTAGCAACCTATCGAAAATTCATGAAAAATGCATTAAAAGCAGAGTAAATAACTTCTTAGAATCGAACAAACAAATTTCCCCAACCAGTATGGTTCCGAACCAATATGAGCACGGAAGATGCAACACTTAGCCTTACCACGCAAATCCACAAAATGATTGATACAAACCTTAAACCATTACTATTTTTTTAGACTTAGCCAAGGCCTTTGATACCATATCTCATCGTATCTTACTTAATAAATTACACAATATGGGTATACGAGGCATCCCGCTAGACTTAATAAAAAGCTACATTAGAGGCAGACAACAATTTGTAAAATTGGAAACACAATCAGCAAGCCAAGAGAAATTAAATACGGAGTACCCCAAGGAACAGTACTAGGCCACTCTTATTTCTAGTATTTATAAATGACCTTTGCTCAATGAACATATGTGGCAAAATTATCACCTTTGCAGACGACACTGTACTCTTGTTTTCCGCCAGTACCTGCAAGAAGTTCATGAACTTGCAGAAAGGGAAATGAACAAATTCACAATGGCTGGGCGGCAAACCTACTGACACTAACAAAGAGAAAACAACCTACATAACGTTTTCGACACAAATTTCGACCCAACCAAAAACATCAAAAATACAACTACATGAACACAAATGCATTACAAAAACAAACTGCAACTGCTTCTCGCTGTCGAAAACACAATCACCAAATACCTCGGAATTGAAATCGACCACACCTAAAATGGGAGAAGCACATAAAGTCACTCATTACAAAGCTACAATGCATCATGCCCACATTATACGTTTCTCAAAAACATATTACCCCCTAAAACCCTCCAAATTTTTATTTTTGCCCCTAGTCCAATCATCATTCAAAATTCAATAACAGCTTGGGGAGGAGGGATACGATACCCACATTTGATCACTCATGACAACGCAAAAAACAATCCTAAAAATATACACAAAAAAGGAACACACTTTCCGCCCACTAACGAACTGTACTCGACGTCGGGAATTCTACAAATACGAAAGTTGTTTCGCCTTGCTATATCGCGCCCGCATTCATTCAAATAGAATGAAAATTGTCTCAAACCATAACGTTTTTACTATACGATGAACACTCGCTCTTAAACAAACAAACATTTTATTCATCCCTAGAGTCACAAAGGTATCCAGCAAAGACATGCTGCTTATATAGGCCCAAAATTATACAACATTGTTCCTCTAGAATTTGAATCTAAAGTCAAAATCTTCATTTTTTTCACCATAAAAAAATGGTTAAAAAACGTATCCATCTGTAAAATTACTGATATCATTAATAGTAAGCTTCCCTCAAAGATTCACCAATGAATAGCACTCTCTTGCCCAAACAACAAAAGCAATACACTTATAAATTATGTCTAGTTCCAGAATTATGTTATCAAATTCTAAAGTCACAGTAAAATTAGTATAATCAGTCATTGCATTTGGTATAAAAGCATGTAGCGTAGTATAATATCGTAATTACTATTAGAAATTTAGAAATGTTATCCGTCCAATATCCACTTACAATATACTACATCACAAAATAGAAGATATGTGTATCCGTCCAATATCCCATTTATAAAGACTTTATAAATGGGATATTAATAATATAGTATACATTTTATATGACTAACTAATCAACAAACCTAGCCCAATAATATACAGTATTTTATATGTATTCACTACCCACTAAGACTTATAAAAGACTGTATATTCTCTTGTGCCAAAGTCTATACAGGCAGTAGATAATAGATAGTAGATAGTAGATAGTAGATTAGATAATAGATAGTAGAGAGAAGATATAGAGTCCATTAAGGACGAATAAGAGAATACATTACTAGTCATACTTTACACGGTTATGTTGGCCTACCTACATCTATGCAACTTGTACTATAAACCAACAATTGTAATTATAATAAGAACTGTATTCATGTTATATTATATTGTTATGTACCTAATACAAAAAGGACCGACAAAAGACAGTTTTTAAATTTACAGGTGTTATAATATATATTTCCTATTACTAGTTCGCTCCAGGAAAAATCGACAGGTAGGGCTTCATAAAATTCAACAACGATTATAATTGTTCATGTAACCATTCTTCGTTCATTCTTTGTAACCTAGGTTAGAATATTATACTAGTTAGGTTACTATCCATTTCTTCAATTCATTGATTGTTAACTAAGGCTATAACCTATTATTATATACTTATGCTCTGCCTCAAGAATCTATTCTTATTAGAGCATAAAAATTTCATAATTATATCACTTTGTAACACAATGGAAAAATAAAGCGAATTGAATTGAATTTCAAATATGCGTGTATTTGCGTGATATACTAATGCATGCTTTCGTTGAGAATTCACGTGCGACCGTCTTATGAAGGCAGCAGCCCCGTGGCACTCGCGATGCAACTTTTCAGAAAACATCAGACTCTTAGGTACTTGTTGTGTTGCCTCTTCTTGCGGGGACTCAACGGCTGTGAGTGTCCCGTACAAAGCCTTGGAACCTGTTCGACATAATAGTGGATTTTATTTCGTTGTTGGCTGTTGGCTCGTTAGTCAAAACAGTGAAACACATTTTAATTATTATTCTCAATCGCGCACAAAACTAATGGCATTCAATCGGGAACGAAGCTTGCGGGTGGTCAAAATTTCAACTCGATCCGAGCCTCCGTTCGAACGTTATGGCGAGACATACAAACAAACAAAAACAAAACAAAACAAAACCAGTGACTATTTTTTCCGGTAGAGTCCAATGGAAATGATCGTTATAATATTACAGGGACACGCGTTATTCTCTCAAAAAGTGCACATATATTTAATTGGGCTTTCAAATATGCTAGAGCAATGAGATAACACAAGACGTCATGATTACCTTCATTTTGACAATTAAAGTGGATTTATCCTGGGTATTGGGCTTCTGCATCTGTTGGGTCCCGGGAAAAGGGAGGGGAAAAACCCACCCTAACCCCAGATTCCTCAGGGAAAAGTCTCCTGAATTTTCTTTAAACGCGCCCCGGGCGAGGGAAATTTCGACCCGGTTTTTCCCTTGCCCAGATTAAACCCAAATGTTTATCCAATATAAAAAACTGTTTATATGGGAAAATAACGCCATCCTTTATTAAATAATTTCCTTGGGTCAGGGTTCTCGTTTCTTTAAACGAAATTGGGAATTGGGTTTTTAATCAAAAATTTTTCTCAAGATTTTGAAGTCCTCACTAATATTTTTTATTATTTTGAAAATTGGGGGGTTTTAAATATGGGAGGGGGCCCTAATCTCCCCGTTGTTAAAGGGCCCCTACGGGGATCGTTTTCTGAACAGGGAAACACTCTACATTACTCGGGAAAAAGATTTGGGACTCGGGCCCCACTTTTCAAAACCAAAAAAATTTATTGCGTTCTTTCCCCGGGGCCTTTTGAAAAATCTTAGGGCCCTTTTTTCCTTTACGGGCGCGTCTATTTTTTAATATCTCTTCATCTGTATTTCCCGGTTCGTACATGGGGAATTTGGGGTAAAAGCTGGCCCTAATGAAAAAAATGATTAAAACGTAAATAACAAGTGAGGGGGGAGGGACCCCCCCCTTTTTAAATTAAAATTATTCATTAAATTTTTAATTTCCCCTTTTTTAAACCCAAAGGCACCCCACTCAAACTGTGGTCCCGCCCGGCTAAAAATTTAAACACTAAATAAATCCAGATTGTCCCCCGTCCCAGGAAAAGGGGGGCAATAATTAACCTAAAAAAAAAACACGAACACCTGGAAATTTAAAATTTTTTAAAAACACGGGGGGGTACTGTTTTATTCTTTTTTACTTAACCCCCCCTTTTTCACATAATAAAAACTTTGGAAAGTAAAAATTTTTAAGAAAAAAAACGTGAAAAAATACTTCAAGCATAAGTCATACATAAAAAAGCCCCAAATTTTAACACCCTTAGGCGCCGCAAAAAATTAAAACCCCCCAAGTTTTGGCGTAAATCACAAAAAGGGGGTAATCACATGCCCAGAATCACCTTTTCCCTATCAGGGGGACATTTTCTAAAACTGACGTTTTGAAAAGGGGAAATTTAAAGTTTGAACACCCAACAAACTTTAGATCGAATGAAAGTTAAAAAACTACACACACACATCCCAACCCTTCAAACCGCGGCCGGCCACCCTTTTTTGTTTCCTAACTGCGAAGCCCACCATTGACCCCTTTAATTGGGAAAAAGCTGTGGGGGGCCAAAAGGCGAGGGGGTTTAATTTAACAACCATTGGGGATTGTTGTTAAAAGCACTTTCGACGATAAACATTTTTTGTTAACAAGTATTCTTTACAATTTTTTCATAAAATAAGGTGCCCGGGTTGGGTTTCAATTATTTTCTAGGGTAAAGTCTGGGATATTTGGGACAAATTGGGAAAGCTCTTCAAATGCATTTTCTTCCCTTTCATCTTCATGAAAAAAGTTTTGGGGGTTTTTTGACATTTGACAAAATAATTTTTTTTGGCATTCTTTGTATCTCAAACCTCAACACTGGACCGTCCCCATTTCCTAGATTTTGTATAAAATTGGGGCCCCTGTAGGGAAAATAAACCTGTTTTAATTACCCGGGGAGATCCCCCCCCCCGTCTAAAAAAAACCCCAACTTGGTAGGGGCTCTTTAAATTTGTTTTTTTGCATATTATGAATTCATGTTTCGTATGTTTTTTAGGGTTCAATAACAGCATTTTTTCATGACGAGGGAAAGCAATGTAGCGAGCGGGAGACAGCTAAGACTCAAATTACCAAGTAAATTATTTTACTATTGTCAATTTTTTTAAACCGAATTCGAAAAAAAATACACAATTACGGAAAGTAAAATTTTCAGTCTGGGGCGGGGTTTTAAAACAAAAATGCCCGTTTGGGTTTCAACAAATTAAACCCCGTTTTGGGTTTTAAAAAATGCATATTTTAATAAAATAAAATTTCTTTAAATTAAAAGTAGACCCCATTATACCAGTTGAAACAAAATCGGGTCGTTTGGGTTTTGGGGGCTCGTTGGGCTTTTTGGGGTGGCTCGTTTGGGGCTTGTGGGTTTGGCGGGATTTTGCTTCCCAAAGGGAGAAAGGTCCAGGGGGTTTGGTTTCCCCTTTAAGTCAGAATTTTTTAAATTCTGTTTGGGCTTTATCCTCAGTTCCTTTTCTTAGGGGTTTGTAAAAGGGGATTTTGGGGCCGGTCCTAGCAACGAAGCACTTAAAAAAATTTTTAAGTTGTTCTGAATCGGCCCTTTTTGATTCCCGGCGTTGATTGGGGGGGGGGGGGGGTTTGCATTCCATACAACTGTTGCAAATTTCCAAATTAAAAAAATCCCATCTTGGGGTTTTTCGCTCACTTTTTCGATTGGGGGTCCCGGGGGCCCCCCAAGGTTTGGGTTTTGGGGCCTTTGATTTAAAATCCCCCCCCCCGGGAAAAACATTTTTTATTTAACCCAGTGGGGGAACTCTAAATAAAATTTATTTATTTATTTATTTAATATTCGTTTTTATGTATCCCTTTTAGCGCGACTGATTTTATAAGGGAAAACGCGTTGGAAGGGGCCCTTTTTTTGTTTGGGGTGGGGGGGGGGGGGGGGGGGGGTAAAAAGGGGCGCTCTCTTTTTTAAATTTCCTCTTTTGAAGCAATTGCAAATTGCAAAAAGTGCAAGTTGAGTTGGGAACAAAAAAAAAAAAAAAAATGAAATAACTACCCCGATTATCATTTTGTTACTTAGTTATTAGGGTTCACGATATATAAAACTTGCATCCCGTATGTGGGATATGAAAAAAAAACCATGGTTCAAGACCTTTTACCAGGGGATAAAACCACTGAATTTAACTCAACCCCGCATGGGAACCACAAGTCTAACGGGGAAGGGGAGCTCAGTGCCCCTTTGGGAAAGAATGTTTCCCCCTAAGAAATAGCTTGGGTTTAATTTTTTTTAAAAACCTTTTTTCTTTGAACGAGAAGTATTTAAGAAAAATCTTCCATTACGTTAATTTAACCCGGGTTTTTTTTTTTGACACATTTGATGCATTCAATTTAAAAAAAGTCGAAACAAAATTTTGAATAACGTTTTAGAAACACATGTATGTTTCGCTTTTTTCCCCGTTTCAATAGAAAGAAAACCCGGTAGAAGGAGAGAGAGAACCAACGCATGCCCCCAGGGCCGATAGGAGGAGCAGCTTTGCAGTAAGCATCCAAGTGCCGGCGAACCGATGTCCGACATTTATTTCTTCGATTAAAACAGCCAATCACAAAGGATCGGCGCGCGAGCAGATGAAAATGCAAAATCATCTTGTTAAACTCGAACTCATTTAAATTCTAAACAGGGTATTTAATTCTACTTTTGGAAGTTAAGAAAAGAAGGTTTTATGACGAAATGTGAATGATATTTAAATACTTTGGGAAAAGATCAAGCTTTTAAAAAAAATTGCCTAATGCATTCTTATGGGGACTTTCCTTTTTTAATGAAATAAACTCGCCTTCCCGCGTTAAAATTTGGGGTTTCCCTATACGGACGCTGTGACCCGTACCTTATGGTTATGAACGCACACAACTACACGGCTTGACAAACGAATTTTTTCAAAATTGGGTAGTATTCCTTGGGCAATTTTATGGGACGGCTCGCGCGGGGAAAGCTCGAATTTTGCTAAAAAACATCCATCAAAATTTTATTTGAAATCTTAAACCCCGTTTGCTTCGTTTTCAGTGTAGTATTTTTTTTTTTTTTGCATGCCTACTGAAAATTGTGGGTCAAAATATTTCCAAAATTGGTCAATTTTTATTGTTACAAGGTCTTTGAAAGTACGATATATGTCGTTTTTAGCATGTTTATAAAAATACCAAAACTTGTTTTTTTTTTCTACAAAAAGGGTTTACTTTTGCAACATTCCGTAGAGGGAAAAACCCCGAAACGGTGAAACTTTTTGGTTTTTTTTTAAACCTATATCTTCTTCTACAAAAAGAGTTCTTACCCCGCGGACCGTAATCTGAGGTCGGGGAGTAGACTCGACTGTGCGCAATCCTTTTCGCACGATTTTTTGATGCGCGCGACCCCCTAAATTATTGTTATTCAAAAAAGGTGTAATTAACTTCTGCTTCAAGTTAGAGACTTCTGGTTTTCGCCATTAGTCATTAAAACAACTTAGGTTCTTTACATCGCCGGGAAATCCCAGGGTTGTGATGTCCTTTAAGGTTTTAGTAGCGAGGGGTATTGGCCCCAGGCAGAGGGTGGAAGTCGTCGGGATTCGGGACTAGCCGTTGGACGGTCAGTGAGGCAGGGGAGTCAAGCTCGGAGAGTCAAGTATGGTAGTCGAGTGAAGTGGTCCAGTGAGTGCTCAAGGGAGTAGTCGAGTGAGTCGTCAGTGGATTCAGTGGCGTCGAGTCAGACCTCCGTACCTCAACCATGATCGAGGCATTGAGTGAGTAAATGTATAACCATTATTTAATTAAAATACCATTCAGGAGATCCTACTTGTTATAATTGTTCCTTCCCTCCCACAGAGGGCTTTCATCAGCCCTCTGCCCACGCGTCCTTACCCGACTCGGGGGACACGCTACCACCTATATGTATAGTAAGTTTAGTCTTGGGTTTCCTCGCTGGCCCTAATCAGCGAGGTGGTGACAGCGAACTTAGCCACATACAACACTGGAGACAGCGGGTGGGATTTGTAAAATTAGTAATATGTAGATTAGGGAGCTTTTATATTAGTAGGCCTATAGCCTGCCTGACTCAGTTTTCAAGTCTAATTACCTTGTCATATCAATCAAACAATCAGCGTAAAATCCAAGATTATTTTTTTTTTAAAAGCATGGCGTCTGATGACGAAACAGAAACGAGGGTGGCGCGAAACCCACCCTAGTTTGGAAATCTGGGCCAGTTAAACCTCATTCCTGAGTTTTCGGCCAAACCAGGGGGAATCAAAGTACAATATTATTTTGGAAGAATTGACGAAGTCGGTGCCATGAGCAATTGGTCGCCCGTGCAGATGGCTGTGATTGCACGACTCAAACTGGGTGGGGATGCGCGCGAAGTCGTCGTGTCGGACGCGGACCTCATGCTAGCGTCCTATGAAGTCCTAAAAAAACATATGATAGAACGTTTTAAAGTCGTAGATTCAAGGGATGACCTACTCGATAAATTCGACCAGTGCATACAAAAGCCGGGAGAAGCAGTACGATCCTATGGTACCAGGTTACACATAGCGGGGCTACGCACCTTAGTAAAGACGTCTAGTGAACCCGAAAATAAACTTAGAAAGCAACTTCTTGAGGAGGCCATGCGAGATAAATTCGTACGCGGGTTACAGGGTACTGTGCGGCGATTTGTGTCACACGCGCGCCCTACAACATATCAGGAGGCCTATGAGAAAGCGATCGGGGAGGAAGAGATAGAGGCAGCCATGTCGGCCTCCATAGAGCCAAGATCTGTTAGGGCCGTGGAAAGTCGTACAAACCATTCTCCCAAACCACCAAAGAACCCGCGGGAACCCGCTACCTCCGGGAACAACCAAGCAATGAACGTGCAGCAGGTTGACAATCCGCCCAATGTTCTGCAGCAGGCTCCTAGGGAACAACAGGCTCCCAGGGAACAGCAGGGGTTTAGAGAAAACGAACAGGGTAGAGTGGGTGAAGCTAGGGTGCTCATTTGTTTCCGATGTGGGGGGCGTGGCCACTATGCAAATGTCTGCCCGTCGCCGAGAGAGGATCAGGTAGATCTCGGACCGACGCAACATACTGGCGCGCGCACTCGCAATGTAGCCCCACAGCATCTATGGAGGAACACCAACCCGGGTAACAGGACCCCGAGGCCCGAGTACAGTTACTGCAGGAGAGTAGGCCACACCAGAGGGCAGTGTTGGTTCCAAGACTCTAACAGAACTCAGAGTGGGGACGCCAGACGGGAGGCAGATAGCAGGCAGTCAAACAACCAGGTGGTAAACCGGAGGGAGAGTCGCGACAATTTTGCATCATCAAACCAGGGAAACGGGGGGAGCTACCCTCGTTAGGTTCGATGGGGGTAGCCATGATTAAGAAGATCGACATTTCATCTGCGATAAACGCGGTATCTTCAGGGATAAGGAAAACGCTGATACAAGCAGAAGTCGTTCTATCAAATAATACAAAATTGTCTACGCTTTTCCTGCTGGACAGTGGCTCAGACCAGTCACTAATAAGTGAAAAAATAGTGCAACAAGGGAACGTTCCTATAGGAACGAACACCCGGTTTTATTCAGGTATAACGGGACGTAGATTACCGATCATGGGAGAGGCTAGCCTAACGCTCCAAATAGGGAACAAACAATACACCTATCAGCTAGGCGGATAAGCCTAACAATTAGGGGTTTTGTGGTAGAGGGCTGAATTTTTGATTGAATACTCAGAACAATATTCTAAGAAAATTGCCTCGAGGAGCCAAGAAAAAAAAAAAAAAAAAAAAATTCAATGGAACTATCCCAACGACTACTCTGAGCACAGTTTTGTTATTATGTTTGGAGGACTTCACATAGAGATGGCGATCTTAAAGATACTTGGTTGTTGGCTGGAAGGAAGTGGGTGGGTCGAGATTTTAACACAGGCGAATGTCGCACATCAAGGTACAGCGCAATCTTTCCTTAAAGTGTCACATGTAAAGAAAACAAGAAGAGCTCACCAGGTAACAGCTGCTGCGTTAAACATATTACAGCATCGGGCATTCCTTGAAAGTGACGCTTTGGACGATAATCCTAGTTTTGAATCCTGGTGTTCTAAGCAGGAAAAACAAGAACCACAGTTTCAGTATTGGTCCTTAGTTCTACGTCTTCAGGCTATACTTCTGGGATTTATTCGCTCCATACGCAACGGCGATTTTAGTCTGTATAAGCAAATGCTCAATGAAATTATCCCTTGGTGTTTTGCAATGAATCGAACCAACTACTCTAGGTGGTTGACTGTTCATCTGAGGGATATGCTTGCCCTCGAAAATACTTGCCCGGACGTGTATGAAGAATTTGTAAATGGCAATTTCGTGGTGAGAAAATCTAATAATCGTTTCTCAGCAATGGCTATAGACCAAGCTCTTGAACAAACCAATGCCATAATTAAAGGAGATGGAGGTGCTATTGGGATTCTTCAAAATCCTGAAGCAATTCAAAGGTGGATGGTTGTAGGACCTGAGGTAGCGCGCATAGTTTCAGAGTTCAAAGACAATTGTACAGATGATGATCGTCATCACGAACAAACAGGAAGCTTCCAACGTAATTTTCTATCTGATGTTATTCAAATGGTAACAGTTTTCGAAAAAGAGGGAAATCCCTTCAAAGAGACAAGTGGGGACCTCATTCGTATCCATAATAAAGAAATAATGTCAGAAGAAACTATAAAAATGGTGAAAAATATTGAAAACCTTGGGAAAGAAAACATGAACGCATTTGTAAACTCTCGTCTGCATTCTCAAACTCAACTCGTATCTCATGTAATATCAAAGCATAAATTACACCTGTTCAGCACCCCCCCAACAAAAAAGAAAACGAACCAAAGTCTTAAAATAACATCTCTTAGGACTGACTGCGCTTTATTTTCCCGCTTTTACATCGGGTGTCAAACCCGCAACGGTGATCTCAATAAATTCTTCCAACACGAAAACAATCCATGTCCACCATCAATTTCTCAAGATGGACAACTCAGGTTTGGAAAGAAGTCCGATATACTTGCGTGTCTCGAAGATCCTAAAGAAAACTGTAGCTCTGCCTTACACCATGTTGGTGCAGTTCTTTTAGATGGTGCAGCAGTTATTAACATGCTTAAACCCTATTTGCACTTGAAAACGTTTGAAGACTATGCAACGCAAGTGTTCATACCATATGTATTGTCACAGTTTAAGATAACTAGCGAAGTTCACGTTATCTGGGACGTATATCGTGATGACTCACTCAAGGCATTTACCAGAGATAAAAGAGGTTTAGGAATCAGGCGACGAGTTGATGCTTCGAACAGTTTACCTAAAAACTGGCACGAGTTTCTGCGAACAAACGAAAATAAAGCAGAGCTCTTCAATTTGTTGAATACTTTTCTTCTCAATGTCAACAGATCAATTGGTGTAATAATTGTAACAAAGGGAGAAAATGCAATGTGCAATGACACAAGTGTGTGCTTGAAAGCCATTAAACCATGTAACCACGAGGAAGCAGACACGAGACTCGTTTTACATTTGTGGCATGTACTCCATGAAAACAATGAAGTTCTTGTGCGGACAGTTGACTCTGATGTTGTTGTACTTTGTATTGCCGCAGCCAACAAGCTTACACAAAAAAAGGTGTGGGTGCAGTTTGGAGTAGAAAATTATGTGAGAATAATACCAGCACATACGATTTCCCAAACACTTGGACCGGAAAACTCTGCTGCTCTTCCATTCTTTCATGCCTTCACGGGATGTGATACCTGCTCCTCGTTTTCAGGTAAAGGGAAAAAATCAGCTTGGAAGACATGGGCTGTATTTCCAGAAGTAACTGCGATTTTCAAAATGCTTTCCGGGCCTATAGATACAGTGGATGAATACGCTCTAGCAACATTGGAGAAGTACATTGTTCTTCTATATGATCGAACTAGTGACTGTGCAACCGTAAACGAATGCCGTAAGGAGTTGTTCACGCAAAAGGGAAGGCCAATGGAGAGCTTGCCTCCAACTCAAGATGCGCTGCGTCTACATATTCGACGTGCTGTCTATCAGGCTGGATTCATCTGGGGATCATCAGCCATCTCGTTCCCAATAATTCCAAATCCTTCTGCCTGGGGATGGCTTAAGGACGCATCTGGTGTATGGAAACCACATTGGACTACACTTCCGGACGCAATGCAGTCATGCAATGAAGTTATTGTATGTAAATGTAAGAATGATTGCAATGAAGATCAATGCACTTGCTATATCAGTGGGCAACCATGCTGTGCTTCATGCAAATGCAGAGGAAGATGCAATGAATAGTTTGTACGTTTATGAACAATTTGGTTCAGGGTGTGTAGGCAATCGGTACTGTTCACAAAACATTTAATAAGATTCCTCTACTCACCAGCCAATGTGCCACTAAGCCACACTGCCTTCTTTGACGTCTTGTATGATCAGCAGAGGAATACACTGGGCCAAATTTTACCCCGGGCGCAGGCGGGGTAAATCTGTTAGAGTTGTTGGTTGACATGAAATATGCTAATTTTGGTTGCTAATTCTTACAAAACATACTTAAACCAATCAGAAAACAGTATGAAGACCATATTAACGGGGGGATCGATTCACCCAAAAGGCTCATCCACCAACGTGACTATATTATATAGCGTTAGCAAAGCGGCCAGTATTCACAGTAGGGCCCACATGATTCGCACATCACGAATGAATTGATCCAATAGGTGTGTTGTCACTCGACTACTAAACCACCAATTTGTTATGTTACTCTTAATAGAAAATGGATCAAAGTCCATGTGTGAATATGTGCTCAAGGCTTTAAAAAACTTATTTTCGTCCTAATTCGTATCATTGGGATAAATTGGGAATAAACGAGTGGTCACACTTTACACTTTTGTTATTTTTGAGTAACTTTGTGAAAAACGGTCAAAGGGCGCATAATCTGATCAGATTTACATATACGGTCAAATTTTGATTTTTTAAATTAAAATTTAGATCTTAATCTACAATAAATATAAATTTGGCGGTCGAAATATTATATTTGAGTACGGATTTATTTATTTTAGTTTTATCAACCCCTTATAGTGCACCCCCTCTTTCTCCTATAAGCAAGCAACTTTTTTGAGGGCTCCTCGGGCCATTTTGTAAAGAACATTCTTCTGAGTGTTTTAGCCAAAATTCACGGCCCTATCACAAAACCCACGACTGGTAGGCCAATCCTCCCAGCACAGTGAGTAAATTTGTGAATAAAAGTCAAGGGTGCATAATCTAGTCAGATATACATATATGGTAATATATATTTTTTTTATTAAATTTTGGACTTTTATCAACAATATGTATTAATTTTGTAATCTTAGGATCAAATTTGGTTTAATTTTTGAATATTTGAATATTTGAAAAGTGCCATTTTTTCACCCCCTTCCACCCCCTTAACCGGATGGATTTTGTCTTGGCTCCTCGAGGCAATTTTCTTAGAATATTGTTCTGAGTATTCAATCAAAAATTCAGCCCTCTACCACAAAACCCCTAATTGTTCTTGTATTATCCTTTAATCCGCTTGACTATATCCTACGTTTGCAGTGTTTGAAGAGGAATTGGGTCTACCTTATGGAGGCTTGCTTGGTACGGACTTCCTTGCGAGTTTCTTATTTGATATTAGATATAGTGACAGACAGTTAGTGGAAGGGCAAAACCGAATCAGTTTTTATGATGAGAGGCAAGCTGAGTGGGACAGACTGAGGGTAAACGCAATCAAGAAACACAACCATAGTCCCTCACTGATGAATGTGTATTCGCCTGAGATAGCTGTTATAAACCCAGGACCGACTAGGGCCGAAGCACTCGATGTCACCCAACCTAGCCCGGAAAAGAATGCATATGAACAAGAAATAATGAAAGCCAGCCTCGTAGTTGTACAATTGCAAAATAAACTGTATGCCAGCGACGAATACGTTCGGAAAACCACTAATACCAATCAGGAACTAAATCATCACATAGCCCAAGCACAAAACCAAATTAATTCCATGCAACGGGACAACATGTCATGCAGGAATGAAGTGGAAATTGGAGCAAGTCTGGCTAGCCAACTTCAACGTTAAAAGGAGCAGATTTCATTGGATAGAGATAAAATATACCAATCGCTTAATATCACAAAACAAAAGTTAAGTCAGCTAGATGCAGTTAATCAACAAGTAAATGAGGCGAACGTTGAACTACACAAATCAAATTGTGAATCCAACAAATCTCAAGTTGAGTTAAACCGCACTATAGCAAAAATAACGGAAGAAAACGCTTGGCTACAAGGGTCTAACAGATTATTGCAAGGGAGCGTCGACCAGTTGAATCAGGCCAAGGCCAGGGGTTGCCTAGTGACAACTCTAGAAGCAAGCCCGCGGCCGGACAGCGCGAGGTCGTCGACCGTGGACGGGGATGATGCACGGAAGGAAGAAATGAAAAACTTGCAAGGAAAATTTGAGCGTTTGGGAAATGCGTATAGCATACTTCAAGAAAGGTATGAGAAAACTTTTAGGGCCAACAAAGTTTTTGCGGAGAAAAAGCAAAAACTTCATCATAATAATATTTGGGGGAGCGGGCCCAACGTACCCCCGGCCCCCGGGGGCACAGTCAAAAGAAACAAATATCAGTGGGGTGTACCGGCAGGGAGTGCGTGAACATGTCAGAGGGACTTTTTCACAATCGCCAAAGTGAAACGCGAATAGCGGGGACGATGATCGGGGTAGATAGTATAGTCGTCCAGGTAATAATTTTGGGACTAAAACGGGGAAGTAGACATTTTTAAAAGGGGGAAGTTCGTGGGTTTTCGCGTTCCGATCAAATTTTTGGGGAACTAGAAAATGCAAAAGGGAACAGATGTAAAAGAGGGGTTATAATGAAAATATGTTTTTTAAAAAGATGGGCGCGAGAAGATTTAAAAAGCAGCCCCGAGAAAAAAGGGAAAGTAAAAAAATTGTAAAACCACGGCGAGTAAAGTTTTTTTTTGGGAAAATTTTGGAGTAAACTTATCCCCCAGAGAATAAGGGGCCTGAAAAAAAATTTTTAAAGAAAGAATAAAAAATGTAAAAAATTTAAAGTAGCAAAAAATCAATGGATTGGTTTACGGGAAAATAATGTTTTGGGGCCCTGGTAGAATCAGGGGTAGCGAGAGATGATGGTGCAAATGGGTTTCCCCGTGTCAAATTGCATTTGGGAAGAAAAGGGAAAAACCGGGAACGGAGTGTTTGCAGTTAAACATTTTTGGTTTGGAAAGTGGGGCGGGCTTTCGAACGAAAACATGATTAATAATATTTGGCAAGCTTGAATTTAGTCCCTTTTAAAAAGGACAAGTCATCACAATAAAGTCCTAGGAGGGCAATGGGGGCAACGAGTTGCGATAGTGTAAAAAATATTTTTAAAAAAGGGCCCAAGGATACAGATATTGAAAAACAAGAAAAAAACAACGGGGAAACATGGCCAAAATTTTGGGGGAAAAAACAATGAACGCAGAAATGCTAAGTTGGAAATGACTAGAAAAACAGGGTGGGCCCCGAAACCGAAATTTCTCAGAAAGGAAGTTGTCTTGGGCCCAGTCGACCACCCGCCCTGAGCTAAAAATAAAAAATACGCAGTTGGGGTAGGGAATGGGGTGAGGATTGGAACATGCGAGAAGGGAAACTTTCCCAAGGTTTTTATGATGGGGTTTGGAGGCAGAACAGTGAAGCCAACTGTAAAATAAACCATCCCTATTTCAAAAGCGAGACGGAGTGAAAATAGAACAATTAGTTTAATCCCTTAATGAGATTTATCAGGAAGCTATTGATCACAACAAAATGATTCTACTACAATTTTAAAAAATTTAAAAATACAAAAAAACTTGCTTTGCTTATAAAAATTAGTGAGGTAGCCAGGCAGTCATCGAAAACCAACGTCCTGAGTTCGGCTCCCCTCCCCACAAAACAGGCGACACGTCAAGGTACACACAAGTGGAAAAAATTTATACTTTCGCCCCACCGACACCGTACATGAACGAGCTTTGCAGGCAACGAGGGTAACCCGGGGAGCGGATAGTATGTGTAGTACTACGAAAATAGATCCCCGGGGGGTGGAAACGAGGGTAATCGCGGGAAAGATCGCGCGAAGAAAGTGTTAATGCTGCAGCATCATTTAAACGCCGAGATGGTTAAAAGAGGTGTAAATAAAATTTGACAAAAAAATCTAAGTGTGAAAGAAGTGCAAAAAAATGTACATAAAAGCAATAGGGGGAATGTAAATGATAGAAATCAAAGAGAGCAATAGAAATGGGGGGCTCGGGAGGGCACAATTTCCGGCCCAGTGTGGGCCCAAGCCCGGTTTTGAAACACAACAGGCGGCCAAGCACAGTGCCCGGGGGTTTGCGGGGGGGCCCTGCACCACATGGCAAATTGAAAAAAAAAGGGGGAAAGCAATGCGCGCACGTTTGCCCCAAGTGAAGAAAAATGTTTGTACAATTAAAACTTGTGATGTTTGTAAACCACAACTGGGGGAAAGCGGGGGCCCGGTGTCACGAAACGTCTTTTACCCCACCCGCGGCGGGGCAGCGGGGCCATCGCGAGGGGGTCGAAAAGGGCGGGCGCGGTGGTGCGCACGAGAGGCAGCCGGGAGTGTCGGATTTGGGGGGTATCGGGCAGACGAGGGGGGTTTTTTTTGGGTTTCCGGGGTTAAAACCCCAAAACCCTTTGCGCCGGAAAAAAACCCCATGTCGCGCGCCCGCTACGCTTTTCCTACCGTGGGGGAAAAAACCCATAGAATTAGGGAACAGTGTGATTTGAGCATTTAAATCTGAGGAGATGCAAGCAGGTTCCGACCGAAAATAGAGAAGTATGCGGAATTTTTTTTTAAAACGGGGGGATCGTATGGGCATGGAAACAGGTTTTTTAAACATAGAATATTCACGGCCCCAAGCTTTTGCCCCCCGCCAAAGGGCTTTAAAAACCCCCATCCATTTAGAATTATTCTTAAAGCCAAAATCCCAACAGCTTCTTGACGGGGGGGTTAAATGGGCCGATTTAACTCGGGCCTGGGCAGCACCATGTTTATTAGTCCCCAAAAAAACAACTGCTACCGAGGGGACACCCCAGACTATGGGTTTGGGTTTTTTGTTATGGGGCGCTTGAATGCGTGACCATAAACAGCCCGCGTTCCCGTTACCAAAAAATCAGAGCCCAGTATCGACCTTTTTCCCCTGGCAGCCTTTTTTTTAAATTCCATTAATATTCCCCAAGCGTATTATTCCGTGAAAATGGCGGAAAGGACGCACACAAAAAAAGAAATTATCACACACCAAGGCCTGTCCCATTTTGCCCCGAATGAGAATGGGATTAAAGAATGCCCCTAGAAAGTTTCAGAGGTACAAAAAACTTCTTTTTGCTGATATGCTAGAGTTCCTACTCATATAAAACGATGATATCATTGTTTTTTTGGGGACGACCTGGGGGACTCATCGAGCGCGAGAGAGAAATTTCGGGGGAAGAATAAAACGCCGCCAATCTAAAATAAAAGGAAAGGAAAGTCCACTTTATAAAATCCAAAACTTGAATACCTGGGATTCATCATAAGCAGGGTCGGAGTGCCCCCCAACTCCAGGAAAAGTAGAAGAAAAAATACGATTTTGGCCACGCCCGCCCTACAGAAAGGGGGGTTTAAAGGCAATACCGGGTTTTTTAAAGGGCTATTTTAGACGCCTCTTTGAAAATTTTTGGGCAGCAATCGCACAAACCTCTAACGATGTTGAAAAGGAAGAATGTCCCATTTAAATGGACCGGGGTTAGAAAATCAGGCTTTTGAAACCCAAAAAAGGAATACATGCTCAAAAAACGGTCATTGTTCATCCTGATTTCACGAAAACGTTCTAGTAAACTACTGGGGCTTTCATAAAAGGGTTTGGGGGGCAGTATTGTCCCAAATGGTGGACGGCGTAGATCGTCCCGTCGCCTTCGCGAGCCGAGTACAAGTGTTTGTGAGTCACGATTCCCCCACGTGGCAGATGAACCACTCGCGATTATTCCCCGCAGCATTATCGACAATACTTTTTTGGGGATAATTTTGGTGATTTCCTGGGACACAAGCCTCTCCAAGAGGGGTTGCCCGGTGACGAGCTATCTTGCGTCAGGCCTTTGGGGCCCATCTTGTGGTAAATTTAGACTACACCTTTCGAGCATTTTTCCCCAAAGGGACAGCCATTCCTCACGCCGCAGGGGCCGTGAACATGATGAACGAAGATCCAGACACCATGTTTGCATTATAAACCCCAGTGGGGGATAAAAAAACAAATCCAACATAACAAAGACCAAATCCAGTGCTGAAACCTATATGGGACCAATGTTAGTGGGCAACACAAGCCCCCGATTAGTATTTGGGGGGAACAGGATTGCGTACAAGTCACAGACAGTAGAAATCCGCCGCCCCAGGTTGGGGATACCTGACAAATGAAAACAATTCTCCTCACCCCGTAACCCCAATAGCGCGTTCGCTGGGCACTCGGGAATCGAAAAGGACTATTAAAGCACTTTTCAGCCAGGGGTGTTCTGGGTTTGGGGTTTCATCTTTGATGTACGCGAGTACATCAAGGCGTGCACCGTGCCAAACCCGAAAGGGACCCCGCGGGCCCAAAAAGAGCGAAATTCAGAGATTTGGGTCCAGTGGGCAGGACCTTGGGTACAGGTTCACGTTGACGTTATTGCGAAAACCCTTCCCCTTTACGGATCTAGGGAAAACCGGGACATCTGTCCTTTGTGGATCGTTTTAAAAACGATATCCAATTTTTATCGCCGTCCCCGGGCCAGACCCTTAAAACCCCTTGCCGGCCCTGCGTTCCCTGGAAACCCCAAGTCAGTGTTTTTTTGGGTTTCACAGAAGGGCTTGGTATTCCCCACAATGGGGACCACGTTTTTTATCAGCGGTGTTTGAAGAAGTGATGCAAATGTTGAAGATAAAACACCTGACGGGCGGGCGCCCCTATTTTAAAAAATTTTTAATGGACTTGTTGAGGTTTCCCCCAAATGCTCCACCAAATCATGGCCAATACATCGAGAAAACAAAACCGAAAAAATTTGGGGGACCTTTTTTCCCCCCTCATCCTACTACAATGAGATCAAATAGGCCCTTAAACTCATCCCCACTGGGGATAGCCCCGCTTTTTCCTGTTCAACCGTGGGTTGGCGCTCCCTACGCTGACCTGGGGCCCAAACCCCCCGTGGTTTAAAAAACAATCAGGGCACTCATTTCCAAGTGAAATTCAAAAGCGAATGAGAGCATTTACGCGCAAGTGAGGGAAAAACCTTTAAAAAAGTGGACCCCGAAAAGGAAAAAAAAATACAATAAAAAAGTCACTAGGCAAAACTTTACAGTAGGTGATCTTGGGTTCGTATACACGCCCGCAATAAAAAGGGCACGGAGAAACGAAAATGGGGGCCCGGTTTTATTTGGACCATACAGGGTGCACGATATCAAAAAAGAAGTTTAAGCGGGACATACAGCATGTTCACACAGGAGGAAAAAAAGGGTTCACGGGAAATTTGACTAAAACAAAAAACTACGAATGCACCTGACCTCCCTGCGACAACGACTTAAAATGCGCCGGGGCCAGAGTCAAGGAAGACGAAGAGGGTAGAAAAGGACCGAACAAAAACAAAAAATAAAGGGTTAGGTTCGACCAGATTTCCGGGCCGAACAAAAGAGCAAGAGCGAGTCGCAACAAAAAATGCAGGGGTGGGGACGAGCTGTCTGAGCGCGAGCTCCAAAAAAGGGGGACGTCAGTGTGCGGGGGGGGAGCAACAAACAGCCGTACGCCCCTCCATACAGAGTGCTCCCGCGGAAAAGAAACCCCGAGGGGACGCGCGGCCTTGCGAGAACCGACGCGATCGCAGGGGCGCCCTCATGCCAAAAAAACACTGATGAGGAAATTTCTAAATAACCCCCCTCACAAAAACAAATTTCGTCACAACCCCCAAAAGAGTCCCGGGCATCCCCCGAATCGAACCCGGAAAACCCTGGGAGCACCAAAAAATAGCACCCGGGCGCTATTCCAAAAAAAGCCCTTTCCAAACCCCCCCTACAAATAGGGCCTAAACCCCCGAGATGAATTTTGGGACCGCGAAGATCTTTTTTTCCCGGGGTCAACCCTATCCCTTAAGGGCCCTTTGGGGGCGAAGGCTCAGGAAAAAAGGGTAAATGAAATACAAACAAATTTAAAAAAATATATATATATTTATATTAAAATATATATATATATATATAATATATATATATATATTATATACCGAAGCAAAAGCCAGCAACGTAAGAGAGCAAGAAGAAACAGTAAATTAGAATAAAACCCTTTAAACGTAAAAAACAAAGGGAAAACGTTCCCAAACGAATGTATATAGATGAAAATTTAAGGGAGAATAAGATAAGAAAATTTTAGAACAGGGTAAACAATGGGTTTATAATGAGTAAAGTTTAGAAAAAGAGAAACGAAGAAAGTGACAACAAAAAAAAGAAAGCAAATGTTTTATAGAAAAATCACCTTGTGATGGGAAAGGGGTGAGGACCCAAAGAAAAAAAGATTTTTAAAAATAATGCGCCCCAAAATTTTACGATGATCTGTGATTGTAAAAAATTTGCGGGGAAAAACTGAGTCCCGGAGGGGTAGTAATAAAAAAAGGGATCTGGGACTTAAAAAAGTAAACTTAATGATGGAATAACAATTCAAATTTCCCTTTAAGAGTAAAAAAAATCAAATCACAAGTAATTTTGCAGGTGGATCTAGACAAATAGATTGAGTGATTTTCGAGATGAGGTAGGTTTTTTACGTCTTTGGGTACTATGGAAAATATTTTTTGGGGATGAGTAAACCCCCGCAGTCTTTTCCCAGGTTGCAAACTGCCGATTCTTCACGAGATTGAACTGGTTTGGGGAAAATTAAAGCTTTTTTGCCCGTAATAAGTAATAAAAATTTTTTTTTCACACAAAAAAAAAGGTTTTAAAATAAAAAATAAATTAAAAGAAGTTTTCTTTTTATACAGTAAAAAAAGAATAAGTACCACCCCCCTAATTTTTAATAAATACAGTAGTCCTTTATTCGTGAATAAAAAAGGGAAGAATTGTGTCGTAATAAATTGAAAGTAAAAACCGACAAAGTAGTATGATGTCACAAAAGGAGGGGGGGGAAAAAGCAGTAAGGGAAAAAAAGAGCCTCATTTAAAAAAAAAAAAAAAAAAAAAGAAAGAGAAAGAAAAAAGAAAAATAGTTTGGAGAGAAAGATAAAAGTAAACGGAAGAGAAGAAAATGGGGAAAATATAGCAAGGATCCTTGTACATAAGTAAATAAGTTTTTGATTAAATTTTAAAAAAATTTCATAGTAATTGAAAGTGCATAAATGATTAATGTAGATAAAATTGGACAAAGTGATTCGCATAAAAAAGGAGGGGGACAAAAGGTTCAAAAGGGTTGACACGAGTTGTTGGAAGAATGAAATAAATAAATGTAATAATTTGTAGTCAACAAAGTTTTAATGAACAAAAACCTGTCGGGTTTTTTGTTTTGTTGGGTTTATTTTTCTTGATGTAAATGTGCTCAAATGGCCCCCTACTTTGGGAACAAAAAAATGTTTCCCCGATGTTAAGTGATGGGGACTTACCCTGTACGTTTAATGATTAAAAAATTGAATAATTGGTAATAATGAATATCAGGTGACAATTTAATGTCACAAAAATTTCCCAAACGTCCGAGGGAAAATTTAAACGATTTCGGGTGAACGTAAAAATTTAAGCATTACCGAGGGCCGGGAAAGAGTTAGATACCGGTCCCAAAAAAGGGGGCTAAAAAAGTTTTATTTAAAGATTTTTTAGGGCAAATTTCAATGGGAAATTTAAAAAGTATAGACACTAAAGGGGAAGGGGTCCACCTATGAAAGGGGACCAAAAAGAAAAGAGGAAAGGCGTTTTCCCCACGCCAGGCAGGACGCCCTCCCATCCGACATTTAAAACCCGAGGGATGGTCGGGACCGGGGTAGCAGGTTCGGGCCCAGCGCAAACCCGGGGGCCCGAACCAACTGGAAGTGGGGGCCCAGGTGACCGAACGTAAAGCAGCGACGTCCACTGGCCCCAGGGGGCACATCCCCGGGGGGCCACAAACCCCTGGTGTCACACAGAACATGTGTCACCCCACACTGCTGCAAACCCCCACCCCAAAACAAAATGTGTCACCCTACACTTGCTGCAAAACCCCCCCCCCAGAAAATGTGTCACCCTAAACATGCTGCAAACCCCCCACAGCATATGTGGGAACCCCACACGGGGGGGGCACTACATAGAAACCCCATTGAAAATAACGTCCATTGCACCGAAAATGTTTTTTGTGTAAAAAGCCCATTATGCGTTTCAGCAGTGATACCCACGCCATAAAACCGCCATTGGGTATAACATTTTTTACATGTTGTTAGGTACAGCATGGGTCGTAGCGTATAATGTTAAACCGATGTGTCATCGGACCTAAAATTTCATCCTGATGGGTCAATGGGCCTAAATATTTTCGGTCTAGTGACCCATCTAGAATTGACTTTCTAAAGGGGTCATACGGCATAAAACTTTTTTCTACCTAACGATCCACTCTTATTTTAGACTTAGAACTTTTTGGGGGGACGGACGATGCGACTAGTTGGGTCATTGCATATAACTTTATGTGTAATGACCTATCTAGTAGAGCTCTGAAGTGAAGAAACCAATACATTTGGAAGAAGTTATACCTAATAATCCCTGCAATGGGACTATTACATATAATATTTTAGGTGTAATAACACCACTTGTTGGCTAGTTATGTATAAAATGTTAAACACTTGGAATGTTTTCAATCTAATGATGGGACAGGTTGGGTCATTGCATATAACTTTATGTGTAACGACCTATCTTGTAAGGTTCTGGAGTGAAGGAACCAATACATTTGGAAGAAGTTATACCTAACCAGTGGGACCATTACACATAATATTTTAGGTGTAATGACACCACTTGTTGGGTCGTTATGTATACAACGTCAAACACTTAGAATGTTTTCGGTCTGCTGGTGCGACAGGTTGGGTCATTGCATATAACTTTATGTGTAACGACCTATCTTGTAAGGTTCTGGAGTGAAGGAACCAATCATTTGGAAGAAGTTATACCTAATGATCCCTGCAGTGGGACCTTTAGATATAATATTTTAGGTGTAATGACACCACTTTTTGGGTCGTTATGTATAAAATGCCAAACACTTAGAATGTTTTCGGTGCAATGATGCGACAGGTTGGATCATTGCATATAACTTTATGTGTAACGACCTATCAGGTAGAGCTCTTGAGTGAAGAAACCAATGCATTTGGAAGAAGTTATACCTAATGATCCCTGCAGTGGGACTATTAGATATAATATTTTAGGTGTAATGATACCTTGGTTGGGTCGTTCTGTATAAAATGTTAAACACTTAGAATTTGTTGGTCCTTCGTTGCTACAGGTTTGATCATAAGATATAATTTTATGTCTAATGACGTATATGCACATTACTAGGTTATAACGAATACTTCTTTCCTGGATCATGCTATACTCATGTAGCCATTCTAGTTTAATTTTCGGCCACTAGATCGAACTACAGTGTTCCCCGATTCCTTTAGAGGCTTCTAAAAACAGAGGAGGGGTTTAAAAGTACCACTAGGAAAATGCGTCAGCAAGCTTTAAAAAACATTGGCGTGCGCAGAGGATTTTAATGTAGGGGGGGGGGGGGGGGCGAAACCGCATTACACAGTGGTGAATCGGTACTTCATCGTGGGGGGGCAGGATGTAGGAAGAAAGAACTTCATCTACTTAGGATTTTCGAATGTGGACTCTTTCTGTAGAAAATGTTGTATTTTGTAATGTGCATTGGTGCGGCGTAACATTGGACATATGTGTTTAAAAATAGGTAAAGAATCCTTCGAAATCTATTTATTTCATGTTGTGCGGCGTATTGCAATTTTCTTCTTTTCTATATTCATTACCGCCGCCAGTAAAATTGTATACTTTCAGATTGAATTAAATCTTTAACTCATCAACTAGGCATGGTTACAAAAATTTGTCTTCTTAAGTTTGCAATTGAAAACATTATTACTTCAAATCGCTAAGCTCAGCGAACGAGTCTTACAATGCAAGTCCGAACGGGTCTCGAGGTGACAATATCATGTTTGTAAAAAAAATCCGATCCCATATGGCCGAACGGCCGAATAGATTGAGCTGAAATTTTACAACAGACATCCGTGACTAGTGTACTTAGAACTAATCCCAGGTCTTCCACATTCCTTGTATAAAGGCACTTTTGCCAACTAAACTTGGAAAACGTCAAAGTCGTTGTTAGACGAGTGAGCGAGGCATGTGTTGAGTACCGGGATCATTTGCATTTAAGTTGATTGTAATATATGGTATAAATTATAGTGTTTTGAATTTAGTTGCTATAAGGCGCGTCAACTGTAAGGACGTAATGCACCACTCTAGCCCATGATCGGCTAGGGAGGAAAGACCTATGTTGTCTAGAACTCTAGATCCAATCTTAGGCAGTGGGGGGAAAAAAATGTGGCCGGGTACTCAACACATGGCTCACTCACTCGTCTTACTTCTACTTTGACGTTTTCCTAATATGCAACAATGTTTGCCTATGAATTAATAAATGTCATATATTAAAGCATTCGCTATTTGAGCTGATGAGAATTTTGGACAATGACTAAAATCCGTCCAAAAATATATACAATACAACAACCATCCACCATGAACCACAAACAGGCATTGAGTTAACTAGAAAACGCTTGAGTCCCGCCGCGTTGTTGGATGAGCGTAATTGGTGCATTGAGCTGCCATGTGTTATGCGGATTTTCTGTTGTTCTGTGAAAAATCATTACTAAGTTGAAGATTTTTTTTTTTATTATTAAATTAAATTAAATGAAAAATAACTTAAATTTAATTTTTTTTAATTAATTGTAATTTAAAACAGGAAAAATCGTAATATTGAAATTTTCATAAGAATAATTATTTGTTGGCACAAATTTTACACAAATATATGAATTTATAAATTAGGTTTTTGTGAAAAAATTTTTACAATAGGATTAAGCATGTAGGTGTTATAAGTCAAGAATTGTTTTAAAAAGAAAAAAAAAGTAAAATTTTTATTCCCTTTTTGTAAATTCCGTTTTCAAGGGGTTTGAATTTAAATTAAACAATGTTTTAAAAGGGTACACCCCACTGAAAACAATGACTAAACAAATTTTTGGGCCTCTTTTTTTACTTTTAAAAAATATTTACTTTTGGATTTTAAAAGCGACCCGAAAGCGAGCTTTTCCCATTTGACTCCCCGGAAAAAAATTGGGTTCACTGGTTTTGTGTTTTTTTTTTTTTTTGTTTTTTTTTGTTTGTATTTCTCGCAATAACTTTTCAAAACTTAGGCCCCGATCGATTTTAAAATTTTGATCATCCGAAAGCTTCGTCCCCCGATTGAATCCCCATTATTTTTGGGAAAAATCGTTCAAATAGTTAAAAATTTACATTAAAGTTAATAGAACTTTTTTTTTTAAAAAAACTAAACGGCGAAAAAAATCTGAGATACCCAAAAATCATTAAGAATGTCCGCCCGGTCACGAATATTTAATTTGATTTTGATCCAAAAGGGAGTGTAGAGGGAAATTCTTTTATAAAAAAAGAAACGTTGCCATGGCAACGAAAAAAACGGCGAAGTTTTAATGCACTGCCCCCAAAAATATTTAAAAAAAATACTTTCGAGGGCAGTCTTTTTTTTGTCAACAAAGGTTTTAAATAGTTTTTCCCCAAGGAGCCCGGGCCCCCTTCTAGATAAGGGGTTTCCCCAAACCTATTTTCATCTCACAGACCGGAAAAATGAAAAAAATTTAAAATTACAGGGAATCGGGCGCGGTTTAAAAGGGTCTGGGGCGCAGCCCCAGCCGCCTGGAGGTTTTAAATTTTTTTTTGGGTTTTTTATCCCCCAGAGGGCCCTGTGCGGGCGATTTTGAGCAAAAGGTAACAAAAAAAAAGGGAAAGGCAACCGGAAGACAGGAACACAGAAACATCTTTTCAAATCATCGTTGAAAATATATTACAAAAATTACAAATTATCTATTTTTAAAAATTTTTTTATGAGTTGTTTTAAAAAAATGTACGTATCACTAATAATAATTTAAATTGGGATTGGGGCGTTTACAAACGGGGTTTGGGTTTCAAAGGCTCGGGTTTCCGCGAAAAACCCCTTTTAACCTTTTCGTATTTTTTTAAAAACTGGGAAAAAAACCCCTTAAAGGGTAAAGGGAAATTTTTTGGCCAGTAGGCCAAGTTGGTGATAATGGGAGCTTGAAAGAGGCACTGGAGGTGGGTTTTCGCAAATGTCACTCAAAATATTCAAAAAATTGCCGCCCAATAGGGGGGGCCGCAGTTGCAAGGGTACGTTTGTGGCTCCCACGATGTATGCAGAACTCCGATACGGTGCGGCCCGTGAGTCCGGTCTACGGTCCGCGGGGGCGGGGAAGGCACTATTTCGTTGAGGGGGCCCAAATTTTAGTCACTCAACGCTTTTAAATTTCACATCTTTTCGCAGTCTCGCCCCGTGGACGAGTTATTTTTAAAAACAAGGGTGCTAGTCTAGGGTGTTTGGGGGAAGTTTTTTTTAGATCGGGAAATTTCCCAAATTGGTTATAAATGTTTTGTGTTTAAATGAAAAAAAGGGTATAAATCTTACCGACGGGCCCAACTGGGGAATCGAAAAAAACGCCCGAAAGGAATTATTTTGTATTTTCAAAACGCTGTTTTAAGACCCCAAAAATACTTGAGGCATGATTGTTACATTTTTTAAAATCTACTTATTATTAAAATTTTTATCCCCAATTTTTTTTGCGTGGGTAAGTGTAACGTCCGTTTTTTGGCGCTATAGCTGGGTACAAAGTAAAACCATAATAAAAAATTTGGGGTTTTGTGAAACATTTAATCAGGAGATTTTTTAACTAGCTGGGGCAAAGTCCTGATGCCCCCATGCACATCCTTTGATGACTGGTATATAAGAAGGGGAAATTTTTGAAATGGCTTCTGAAAAAAGTCTTTTTTTTAAATTTTATTCATTTGACTTTTTGAATTTCAATACGATTAAAAACTCGTCACATTTTTTTTTCTATAAAGGGCCGACCCCAAAAATACAGAGGGAAGTGTACAACAATAGTACCTTTCATTGAGTTTATGCTTCCGTTTTTTTTTCCTGACGCATTAAAAGGGAAAGATAAAAAAAAGTAAAATTTTCCCCCGGCCCTTTTGTTTAGAATTGTTCTGTAGGGGGGGGCCTAAAAAAAGAAACAAAAATTTTTAAAATTTCGTAAAAACTATTTCCAGATATACCTATAAATTAAATTCATTAAAAAATATATTTCTTAAAAACCTATCCCCAATGTGTCCCCAATGCCACCCAAAATGAAATGCACGTAGCCAAACAACGACGGAAAGGGAACGTATTTTTAAATTTAAATGAAGTGAAAAAAATTGTGAAAGGGGGAAGGGAACCCCAAATGTATGTAATGTGTGTTGAAATTATGAAACGGTAATGAATTTTTTTCGAAGTATATTTTATGTTTGTTACTTGCGTTATTATTTATTTTTTCCCCGGGACTTTTGGAAATAACCTTTCAAAATTAAATTTTTCTTTTCAAGAATGCTTTAAAAAAATTTTTAAAGAAACCCCATTTCTGCTAAGCAAATACGAAACGAAGTACATCATTGATACAAAATTGAACTTTTGCTGCCTTCATGTTTTTGGTCAATATTTTATTATTTGCCTTTTAAAATCACATTTTAAAAAAAAATTAGGGATATTTTGACCCGTTTTAAAAACCATTGTGAAAATGTTGAAGTACAACTTCAATTCAGTTTTTCGTTTTCCCAAATTCCCGGGGGTTTTTTAAAACCTTTTTGCTGTAAGGCCCAATGAGTCCCTGGGGCCCTCAAACCAAGTCCTTTTGGGATTATAGAAAAACACTGTATTATTACTAAAATAGAATCAACGCTCTGGAAATTATTCCCTTGGGCCCTTGCTTTTACGTACTATAAAAATCCTGGAAGGCGGTAAAGTGCGTAAAAGTTGTATATAAAAATAAAAACTTATAAAGTGTTGAATGACTCATCCCCGGGCTTTGGGGGCAATGTGTTATTGGACCCACTCGGGGGCGGCACCCGGCGGGCGGAAAAATGAATATTACCGAAAACCCCTCTCTGTTGTGCCCTTTTTGGAAACAAATTTTCCAGACCACAAATATTTTCGACTTGTCCCCCGCATCTTGACATAGTTTGTCAAACCCCCTGCATGGCTTTTGTTTGCCCCGAAAAACCTTTGGAGGGTAGCTCATGGCAAAACGCGTGGGGACTCTGTTTTGGGAAAAGGAAAAAGGGTTTAAAATCCCGTCCCCAGAAATCCTACCTGAAAGTTTCTTTTCCGGGAATTCTTGACCCCTTAGGGGGAATCCCGGGGATGCAACCCTTTTTTAAATTTTTTATTTCTAGTGAAGTGCGTACAATTTTTTTCACTAATTTTAAATTTAAAAAAAATTCTGAAATTTTGGGAAAAAATTTTACAAAATGGCCCACTTCGTCTTTAATGCTAATTTGGGTTTAAATCCCCCGGAGAGGAAAACCCTGAGATCTAAATATACCTTGTGGAGCCCAATTTTAAATTTTCTGTTTAGGGAATAACCCCCCAAATTGTATTCTCAGGGTTAAAAAAAAATTAAAAAAAACATGTCAAAATGTGGGATGTTTGGGGGGTTTCAATACAAGGGGATCACTGAAAAAACGCCAAATCGAAATAATGGATGGCCCTGTAGAATGGGAACACAAAAAAATTTCCAAAAACTGAGCCCTACTCATTTTTTTAAAATACCCATTTTAAAACCAAAACAACAATTCACTGCGGGGGAAATGGCCCCCCCCTATCTGGGGAGCGGGGGAAAATTTATAAAGTTTTGGGTTTTTTTTTTATTAAACCCAAACCAAAATTTAATTTCCTTAAAAAAAAGAAAAAACGGCCTAATACAAAAAAAACAAATAGTAGACCTTTAAAATACTTAAAATTTACCGTTTTTATACTTTTTGGCATTTTTTTTTCCAACGAAAATAAAAAAAATTCGCTCAAAAAAAAACATTAAAAAAATTACGAGTATTATAAAAATATAATTAAAAAAGGTGACTACCCCCGGGGTTTGCCCCCGGGACCTTAGCTGTCCGGGCTATGCTTTAAAGCTGGCAAATGCAGCCACCAATTTAAAACGGTTTCTAATTTTTGGGGTTTTTTTTTGGGACATTACTTTGTACGGACAGCTAAGGGCCCCGGGTTCAAACCCTGGTGTAAAGTCATTTTTTTTAATTTTTTGTCTAAAGTACTAACATAAGAAAACAAAAGTCAAAGTCGCCTACTTATAAACCCAAAGGGTTTAAAAAAACTCGTATAGCCCCAACCCCTCTGGGGTTTATTAGAGATGGTTTGTTTTCTCCCAGTTTTTTTTTAGTTTTTTCTCTACAAATGTACAAAACCCGACCAAGAAATTTGACAGATTTAAATTGGTGGGTGCATTTGCTTTTTTTGGGTTGGTAAGACAATCCCCCGGGCAGCTTTGGGGCCCCGGGGCCCGGGTTCAAAACCCCCGGGGTAGTCACTTTTTAATTTTTTTTTTGTCTAAAGTACAACAAAAAAACGGTTAGTCCCCCCTACTATAAAGCAAGGTTAAAAATATAAAAAACCAAACGACCCCGTAAAATTATTACACACAAAAAACGAAATGTTTACAATTACCGTAGGGTTTTTTAACTAGGAAAAAGCTTAAGTCCCGGCCCCCGTTGTTGGATGAGCCTATTGGGGGCATTGAGCTGCCATGGGGTTAAAAGGGGGATTTTTTTTGTTTTTTTTCTGTGAAAAAAAACATTACTTAGTCGGGAAAATTTTTTTTTAAATTTAAAATTTAAAATTAAAAACAAAAAAAAACTTAATTTTTTTTAAAATTAATCGTAATTTTTAAAAAAAGGGAAAAAAAACCCTAAAAAATTCAAATTTTTATAAGAAAATAAAATTTTTCGGGTTGCGGTCAAATTTTAACACGAATTATTAAATTTATGAAATTTAAAGTTCCCGTGAAAAAATCCCTTACAAAGGGTGAAGCATGTAAAGGGGTTAAAAAAGTCAAAAGAAATTTTTTTAAAAAGGGAAAAAAAAACGTAAAAATTTTTGATTTTTATGAGATAAAAATTTTTTTTTGGAAATTACGCTCAAATTTCAAAAACGAATATCTTAAAATTTATAAAAAAAAAGGTTCTGTGAAAAAATCATTACAATCGGGTTTAAAAAGGGGGGGTTTTTAAAATCGAATTTAAATTTTTTTTTAAAATTTAAAAAAATCGTAAAATTTTTTTTTCCCTTTTTTATAGAAAAAAAATTTCCCCTTGCACTCAAAAAAAGTGGCAGTTTTTAAGTTCAGAGATTTTTCGAGGTCTCCATCAAATTTCTCCAATCGGATATTTGGTTAAACCGGAATCGTGTTAACAAAAAACACAAAAATACCAAAAAAAAAAAAAAAAAAAAAAAAAAAAAAAAAAAAAAAAAAAAATTTCCCCGGAAATTTTTTTTCTCCAGTGTAAATGAAATGGGAAACTTCCTTCGCTCGCTAAAACCCCGTACGCTCCTCCAAAAAAACAAACCCCTGTTGGGGCAATTGTTTTTTTTAAAAATTTAAACCTACAAAACCTAACCCCAAACACTTCTTATAGCCCTTTTTTTTCATGGGGGAAACACAAAACTTTTTAAATATTTATAAAATAGACAAAAGTCACGGGAAAAAAAACTGAATGAAAATAAACCAGATTTGCCTATAAACTCGATGTGACAGAATTTTCGTTTTGGTTTTTAAAAAGGGCACTGAATGTTTAAGAAAAAGAAATGAAACGTTGGTTTCCGCTCGACACTGGAATTTTTTCGATCGGGGGCTGTCATCGGCCTACAGTTGTGCAATGTTGCACAAAAATAAAAGCAGTATGCATTGTGGGGGTATATTTAAAAAAATCCTTTTAAATATAAATAGTGTAATTTTGGGAGATAACTTACCAGATAAAAGGGGGGAAAACGATTTTTAAATTTTGTTTATATTTTTTGGAACACCCGATTGATTTTTTTAATTTTTTTCGGCATAACTAGTTAATTTCCCGTTTTCCTTTTCCCAAAAAAGTTAGAGTTTTGAGAGATAAAGAGAACTTTCATTAAAATCGGGGGGTGCAAATGAACCAAAAGCGAATTCACAAAACAGAGCACTTTGCTTTTTTTCTTGATGTTCCCGAATTTTTATTAATTTTTTAGTTTTGGGGACTTTACGCTGTTATGATGGTAGTCTTATCATAGACATAAAATTAAAAAAATTTCCTTCACCGGGATTGAACCCCCAAAACCCCTTTCTGTCGGGCAAGGTGCCCCCTTTTCACCCCCCTTTTTTTTATTAATTTTCCCAACTTTTAAAAAAAAAATGGGTTTCCCCCGCCGGGGGTTGAAATAAAAAATAAATTTTCATCTACCAAAATTTAATATTCAAGCAATAAACCAAAAAATAAAACCCTTTTTTACGACTAATCCATTTTTAAATTTTACAGCCGTGGTTCCCCCCCGGGGGTAAAACCTTTTTAAAAAAAAAACCCTAAAATATATAACAATGTTAATTGAAATTGCCAAATAAAGGGCGAATAAAAACCCGTATTTAGATTATGTTTATTTACATGGAAAATGGTTTTCCCCGTGCTTCAAAACCCTTTTTTTTCCTATTAGAGATGGGTTTTTGTTCGTAAACCCCAAAAAAATGGGCCCTTGGGTTCCATAAAACCCCCCTCCCCCCCCCCCCCCCCCCCCCCCCCCCCCCCCCCCCCCCCCCCCCCCCCACCCCCCCCCCTTCCCCCCCCCCTCAACTTCATTTTTAGTACATCCAACAAAAAAAGGGGGGCCCTTTTAAAAGGGGATACCTAAAAAAATTTTCTTACTTCAATTTACGTGCCGTAAAATTGAAAAAACTCAAAAGATGCATAATTGTAATAAAAGGCGGGCCCTGGCTGGATTATTAATAAAATTTTTCAAATTTTGTTTTGTTGTGATATAATAAACAAAATTGTCACGATGGGGATCAAATCAAAAAAACTGGTCCCTGGGACATAAAATAAATTGATATTTGGAATGTTCCGGGATCGGAAAAAATTGGCTGTAAGAAATGCAATAAAATTGAAAGCCAAGCATAGCATTTTAGCATTTATGCATAATGATCAAAAGGTGTCCTGCAGTTAAATTCACGAGCAAAGTCATGGCCAAACCAAAACAAACCAAATTTTTTAAAAAAATTACTTTAACTGTCCCCTCAAAAGGGGGAAAAAAAGTAGGGGGGGTTTGGGGTTCGGCCCCCCGGGGGCGCCAAATTGCTGGAGGGCAAAAAATAAAAAAGCCCGAAACATGTTTCGAAAATTTTTCCCAAAAAAATTGACCCCGGGACCCCGTTTTTCCTAATTTTGGGAAAGCGGTAATGAATTTACCCGGGGTTTCAACTTTTTTTTTTTTTCCCAAAAAATGCACCCCCTAAAAAAATTTGCAAAAACAGGTTAAAAGTTAAAAATTTCCCCCCGTTCTTTTTATTTAAAAAAACCCAATTTTAAAAAAGTCTCCCCCTCTTGGGGCCTTTTTCGGTAAAAAAAAAAAAAACACTTTTAAAAATATTCCCCCAACGTTAAACAAATTTTTAAAAACCCCGGAAACAAAGGGAAAAAAGGGGGCCCAAACCTTAAGTGCCCCTTTTGGGTTGGAAAAAAAAAAATTTAAAGAACCCCCATTTGGGGTTTTTCGGGTTTTTGGGTTCGGGAAAAATCAAACCCGGAAAATTTTTAATTTAAATCCAATTAAAAAATTTAACCCCTTTTTTTTTTATGGGAATTTTGAAAAAGGAAAAAGTTTTTGGGAAAATTTTTTGGTTTTGTAAAAAACAAATTTTTGAATATTTTTTTAAAAAATTTAAAATTTTTAAAAAAATTTATTAAAATTTTTTTTTAAAGAAGAAAAAAAAAAAATCGTAAATTGGAAAAATTTATAAAAAAATAATTATTTGATTACGCCAAAATTTACAAAAGAAAATATTAATTAAAAAAAATTAGGTTTGGGGAAAAAATTTATTACCCGGAAAAACATGTAAAGGGTTATAAAACAAAAAAGAAAAATTGAAAAAAAAACGTAAAAATTTCGATTTTCATGAAAAATAATTTTTCGATTGCGCTCAAAACGTGGCAGTTCTTAGTTTAGAGATTTCGAAGGCCTCCATAAAATTTCATCGCAATCGGAGTATCGGTTTAGCCGGAATCGTGTTAACAGACAGACAAAAATACAGAAAGAAAGAAAGAAAGAAAGAAGAAAGAAAAAAAAAAAAAAACATTCCGGATTTTTTTCTCCAGTGTAGTGAAATGGAATCTTCGCTTCGCTCGCTACGCTCGCTACGCTCATCCAAAAAACATCTCACAGGGTCTTCTCTTAACTTTTTATTATGTTTTTTCTCGGCGATATCACTAACATTACACGACAACCAACATATTTTATTTTCTAACTATTAACAGTTAACACAACAATTAATGACACATGATTACTCCCTGATTTGCTGTTCCTGATTTTTGGCAAACCTCATATTCGTTTGAGTGGGATCGTCTAATAAATCAGTTTTTTTCTTTTCGTTTTCTTTTTTAATGTTTTTTTTTTCTTCTTCTTTTTTCTTTCTTTCTTTTTTTTTCTTTTTTTTCTTTCTTTTCATTCCCACCCCTTTTTTTATATTTTCGATTCATTCATAAATTGCATTTAATATCCTTTTTATTTGTTATCAAATTTGTTGAGTATTTAACCCATTGTTTTAATATTACTATTTCAAATATTTACTTAAATTTAGTTCATTGTTGTGTTGCATCTATGTAATTAGATTTATTTAGTTGTCCTCCTTTGTAAATCAGTTTTTATAACTGAATAGGATAGACGTTAAATAACTAAATAAAAAATAAATAATAAAATAAACACTTTCACAAATAATTTTTAATTTCGTACACGGGCTTCAAGAACGAGGAACTACACAACTGACTACACAGGGATGTTTCCTACACACTGAAGATATTAATATTTCCTACAAACCAAGTCGCATCTGTGAAACCTTTACCGTCACAAAATCATTTATGAAATTGCAGTTTGTGCCGCCTTACAGAGGGTAGGTCCAAGCAAAGTGCCATAAATGTGGCTGTTTCCGCTTAGCTGACCTTCGGAGAAAAGCCTTGTCGTTACGCCTGTCATTGCCGTCAATGCTCTCAACTTTCTGTGTCGGTAGAAGTGGGTGGGTGTTTGTAATCGGTATTGATTGATTTATAAAAATAAGTGTCCCCTTCTAAGAAATATAATTAAGTCTCCATCCCGAGTACAGGTAAAATAATAAAGTGGAAAACCAAATTTTTGAATTTTACATATTTCAAAAATATTATCAAAATTACAACAAATATGCAGCTCAGCACTTCGCGGACCGGTAGCAATTACTCCGCGGACCGGCACCGGTCCGCGGACCCCCGGGTTTGGGGAACCACTGCTCTAGATGGCGGTGGATTTTATGCACAAAGTAAAGGTTTACACACGGGTTTACCCAAATACCTTGGCAATAATTAAGCGAGCGAAGCGAGCGTTTCCATTTGACTCTGCCGGAAAAATTAGTCACTGGTTTTGTTTTTGTTTTTTTTTGTTTTTTTGTTTGTTTTTTTTGTTTGTATGTCTCGCCATAACGTTCGAACGGAGGCTCGGATCGAGTTGAAATTTTCACCATCCGCAAGCTTCGTTCTCGATTGAATGCCATTAGTTTTTGTGGCAAATCGTTCAAAAAGTTAAAAAGTTTCATTAAAGTTAATCGAAAGTTTTTTTTTCAACTAAACGGCGACAAAATCTGAGATAGCCAAATCATTTAGAATGTCCGGCCGTCACGAATAAGTTATTTTTATTTTTATCCGATAAGAAGTGTAGATGGAAATTAAATTTTAACAAAAGTAACGTTACCATGGCAACGAAAAGTCGCACGAAGCTGGAGCTTTTTTGGCTCATGATAGCGGTCGCACGAAGATTCAGATCAGGTTGAAATTTGGACCATCAACAAATTGTATAGCACGTGCTCGCTTATCATTGCGTCCAACTGAGCGTTTTTAGACGAGTGAGCGCAGCGAACGTAAGTCTACAACGCAGGTCGAAAAAAACGGCACTCACTGTGAAAGTTGTGACTCTGTCTGTCAGATGCCTAACGGCCGAACGGCTTAGCAGATTGAGCTGAAATTTTAAACATACATCCGTTACCAGTTAACCGAGAACAACTGCTAACAAACTGAACAAAATCCGTTGCGATTTTAAGTTAAACCTACAATAAATAAAATCTTAAGAATTTAAACCTAGATTGCAAATGTTTACATTTGCCATACGTATAGAAGCCCACAGCCATGGTTATATCAATTAAATTAAAAACAATGATTTCGATGAAAAGTGAAAAAATCATTAAGTCGGTGGCTATCACCAAGTGTTTTCATTTGGTTTTCTTAAATGTCAATGTCAGGAGCTAGGCGTACGCTTCGGTAGGCCTGTTAGGACATTTGACCAAGAGATGGCTCGCGCCTAAACGAACTCCATTTCACAAACGTCAGCTGGTAATTAGAGTATTTCTCCTCGAAACTAGAGGCGAGCTCTGGAAGTCGTCGTCCGGGACCTCTCCTTCTTCACTGACGACCTCCCCAACGACGACGACCATAACGACACTAACGATGACAAAGACGATGACGACCACAACGTGAGAGCCCCTCTTTTTCTTTCACCTACCCGTAGCTGATTCTGATTTGCATGGGGTTTTCCTTCCTATATCCCCTAGGCTAGATTGGCGTATTATGACCTAGCGGTTGACGCGCTCTTAATCCAAATCAAATTAACCTAAATTATGTCAAAGCCTTCTTTTTTTGTATTTTTGTGTGTTTGTTAACACGATTCCGGCTAAACCGATACTCCAATTGCGATGAAATTTTATGGAGGCCTTCAATATCACTGAACTTAGAACTGCCACGTGTTTGAGCGCAATTCAAAAATTATTTCTCATACAAATCGCAATTTTACGATTTATTTTCTATAATTTAAAAATTTCTTCGACTTATACCACCTACATGCTTTATCTGATTGTAATGATTTTTTCACAGAACCTTTATTTTATGAATTTATATATTCGTGTGAAATTTGAGCGCATTCGAAAAATTATTTCGCATGAAAATCGCAATGTTACGCCGTTTTTCTCTTTAAAAAAAACTTCTTAGACATAACACCTATACATGCTTTACCCGATTGTAATGATTTTTTTTACAGAACAACCGAAAATCTGCATAACACATCAGCTCAATGCACCAATTACGGTCATCCAACAACGCGACTGAAAAAGCGTTTGCAAAGCTTCCGAGTAAAATAAAAATAAATTATAAATTCTACATTTTTACACAGTTATAAAAAATGAAGTAATCCGGTAAACTTTATATCAGTTTCTCTTGTGTGCCTAGAAATCTTTTTGAACACTCAGTGGGATTTTTGATGAGCGTAGCGAGCGTAGCGAAGATTCAATTTCACTACACTGGAGAAAAAAATCCTGACTGTTTTTTCTTCTTTGTTTTGTATTTTTGTGTGTTTAATAACACGATTCCAGTTAAAACGATACTCTAATTGCGATAAAATTTTCTGGAGGCCTTTAAAATCTTTAAACTTTGAACTGCCACGTTTTTTAGTGCAATCGAAAAATCATTTCTCGTTAAATTAGTAATTTTACGATTTTGTTCGATTTTTTAAACATTTCTTCGACTTATAACACCTACGTGCTTTGTCCGATTGTAATGATGTTTTCACAGAACATTAATTTTATAAACTAGGAAAACGCTAAAGTCCCGCCGCGTTGATGGATAAGCTTTTTACAGTTTTTAGTTTGCGTGGGATATCTTTACTTTTGCAAGTGCTTTGTTTTTGCTGCCTACGCATTGTAGGTGATTGTTGTCAAGTTTCTATTGTTACTTGTCAATTGGTATTATTGACAGTAAAAAACTTATATTAAAAGCTTTATTTCTATGGATTGTGGCTAACTTTTTCAACTTTTTCTTTCAAAAGGTACTACATCACCATTACCCTTATGTTCATGTATAATATGAACGTTGTAGCCCCACCCGTTTGGTCAGAAATGGCCCAAATGGCACGAAAATATCGCACAAAAAAAACTTATATTAAAAGCTTTATTTCTAGAGATTCTGTCTAACTTTTTTTCTTTTTTCTTTCAGAAAGCAATGCATCACCATTGTCTTAATGTCCATGTGAAATATGAACGTTGTAGCCCCACACGTTTGGTCAGAATCAGCTCAAATATCACGAAAATATCGCACTAAAAATCGTAAAAAATCGTAAAAGTGCGATATTCATGAGAAATATTTCTTCGATTGTACCCAAAAACGTAGCAATTAAGTCTAAGTTCAGAGATTTCGAAGGTCCTGTCAAATTTTCATCAAGATCGCATATGCCGTTTGCCTGATAAAGAGCGAACAAACAGTAAAAAAGAAAAAAAAACATTGGGAGCTAAATTTTTTGTGGGGCCAGTGAAATTGAAGTCTTCGCTTCACTCGCTTCGCTCGCTACGCTCATCCAATAAAGTTATGATATCTGTGTTTATTTTTAATTGCAAAGAAAACATGATAAATTACATAATTACCTTACAATTTATACAATTTCATTTGCATGGTTATATAAATATCCAAATTTAAAAAAATTGATTAAAACAAAATGGCGGCTCAAATTTGTGTAAACTTTCTTATTTATGTTGAGTTCATGATAACAATCCATAATCAAGAAGATTTTTTTGTTTACAATTTTGAGGTTACGCCCTTTTTTGACGTTGTATGACTCCATTACTAGGTATCGGATCATAAGGATAATTTATTACCACAAATTTTTAACAAACACATTTATTGACCAATAAAATGTTAACAAACATAGGTACAATTACTATTGCGGTAAAAATTTTATTTCACAAACATTATCTTCACGCTACAAATATACCCGCCGAAATAAAAGCGCTGCCACTTCAATTCAGCGCTATCTAACAACACATGTTGGACCTACAAGAAGGCGTTATGTTGTATAGTATGATTCATGGCCAAAATCTAAATTTTTAAAAGAAGCATGTATGGGTCATTAGACAGAAAACTTTACAACAGTGATATCCACTAGGCAGAAAAAAAAAGTGGCACCATTAGACCTAAAATATTATAACTAATGGTCCCACTGCAGGATCATTAGGTATAACTTCTTCTAATTGCATTGGTTTCTTAATAAAGAGCTCTACCAGATAGGTCATTACACATAAGGTTATATGCAATGACCCAACCTGTCGCATCATCGCACCAAAAACTACTTCTTGTTGACATTTTATACATAACGACCAAACAAGTGGTATCATTACACCTAAAATATTATATCTAAAGGTCCCACTGCAGGGATCATTAGGTATAACCTCTTCCAAATGCATTGGTTTCTTCACTCCAGAGCTCTACCAGATAGGTCGTTACACATAAAGTTATATGCAATGACCCAACCTGTCGCACCAGCAGGCCGAAAACATTCTAAGTGTTTAACATTTTATACATAACGATCCAACAAGTGGTGTCATTACACCTAAAATATTATATCTAATGGTCCCACTGCAGGGATCATTAGGTATAACTTCTTCCAAATGTATTGGTTCCTTCACTCCAGAACCTTACAAGATAGGTCGTTACACATAAAGTTATATGCAATGACCCAACCTTTCGCTTTAGCAGGCCGAAAACATTCTAAGTGTTTGACGTTGTATACGTAACGACCCAACAAGTGGTGTCATTACACCTAAAATATTTTATGTAATGGTCTCACTGCAGGGATCATTAGGTATAACTTCTTCCAAATGTATTGGTTCCTTCACTCCAGAACCTTACAAGATAGGCCATTACACATAAAGTTATATGCAATGACCAACCTGTCGCCATCATCAGACCGAAAACATTCCAGTGTTTGGCATTTAATACTGAATGAAACATCCAGAGGTATCATTACACCGAAAACATTATATCCAACGGTTCCACTGCAGGTCCTATATGATATAAACGCAGTTTTCAGGCTATCTTCAACACTTTTCTATGGTATGACTCCTGCAGCCGTGACGTCTCACATAAAAGGTTATATCTTATGATACTACTAGTTGAGTTATTTCACCTAAATAGTCGACGTTTTGACCTATCGAGACGGTCTATTGGTTAGAAAATGTTATATGCTATGAGCCATCTAGTTGGGCTATAACATATAATTTTTATGTCGAACGACCTATCTAGATGGTCTATTTCACCTAAAGTTTTTCAAAAAATTATGTGGAAATTATGTTTAATGGAGATTATGTGCAATGGGGTTTATGTGCGGGGCGGGTGCACTACATAGAAACCCCATTGCATATAACGTCCATTGCACCGAAAATGTTATGTGTAATAGCCCATGATGCGTTTCAGCAGTGATATCCACGGCATATAACCGTCATTGGGTATAACATTTTCTACCTGTTGTTAGGTACAGCATGGGTCGTAGCGTATAATGTTAAACCGATGTGTCATCGGACCTAAAATTTCATCCTGATGGGTCAATGGGCCTAAATATTTTCGGTCTAGTGACCCATCTAGAATTGACTTTCTAAAGGGGTCATACGGCATAAAACTTTTTCTACCTAACGATCCACTCTTATTTTAGACTTAGAACTTTTTCGGACGGACGATGCGACTGGTTGGGTCATTGCATATAACTTTATGTGTAATGACCTATCTAGTAGAGCTCTGAAGTGAAGAAACCAATACATTTGGAAGAAGTTATACCTAATAATCCCTGCAATGGGACTATTACATATAATATTTTAGGTGTAATAACACCACTTGTTGGCTAGTTATGTATAAAATGTTAAACACTTGGAATGTTTTCGGTCTAATGATGGGACAGGTTGGGTCATTGCATATAACTTTATGTGTAAGACCTTCTTGTAAGGTTCTGGAGTGAAGGAACCAATACATTTGGAAGAAGTTATACCTAATGATCCCTGCAGTGGGACCATTACACATAATATTTTAGGTGTAATGACACCACTTGTTGGGTCGTTATGTATACAACGTCAAACACTTAGAATGTTTTCGGCCTGCTGGTGCGACAGGTTGGGTCATTGCATATAACTTTATGTGTAACGACCTATCTTGTAAGGTTCTGGAGTGAAGGAACCAATACATTTGGAAGAAGTTATACTAATGATCCCTGCAGTGGGACCATTACATATAATATTTTAGGTGTAATGACACCACTTGTTGGGTCGTTATGTAAACAACGTCAAACACTTAGAATGTTTTCGGTCTGCTGGTGCGACAGGTTGGGTCATTGCATATAACTTTATGTGTAATGACCTATCTTGTAAGGTTCTGGAGTGAAGAAACCAATGCATTTGGAAGAAGTTATACCTAATGATCCCTGCAGTGGGACCTTTAGACATAATATTTTAGGTGTAATGACACCACTTTTTGGGTCGTTATGTATAAAATGCCAAACACTTAGAATGTTTTCGGTGCAATGATGCGACAGGTTGGATCATTGCATATAACTTTATGTGTAATGACCTATCGGTAGAGCTCTTGAGTGAAGAAACCAATGCATTTGGAAGAAGTTATACCTAATGATCCCTGCAGTGGGACTATTAGATATAATATTTTAGGTGTAATGATACCTCTGGTTGGGTCGTTCTGTATAAAATGTTAAACACTTAGAATTAGTTGGTCCTTTGTTGCTACAGGTTTGGTCATAAGATATAATTTTATGTCTAATGACGTATATGCACATTACTAGGTTATAACGAATACTTCTTTCCTGGATCATGCTATACTCATGTAGCCATTCTAGTTTAATTTTCGGCCACTAGATCGAACTACAGTGTTCCCCGATTCCTTTAGAGGCTTCTAAAAACAGAGGAGGGGTTTAAAAGTACCACTAGGAAAATGCGTCAGCAAGCTTTTAAAAAACATTGGCGTGCGCAGAGGATTTTTAATGTAGGGGGGGGGGGGCGAAACCGCATTACACAGTGGTGAATCGGTACTTCAATCGTGGGGGAGGCAGGATGTAGGAAGAAAGAACTACATCTTACTTAGGATTTTCGAATGTGGACTCTTTCTGTAGAAAAATGTTGTATTTTGTATTGTGCATTGGTGCGGCGTAACATTGGACATATGTGTTTAAAAATAGGTAAAGAATCCTTCGAAATCTATTTATTTCATGTTGTGCGGCGTATTGCAATTTTCTTCTTTTCTATATTCATTACCGCCGCCAGTAAAATTGTATACTTTCAGATTGAATTAAATCTTTAAACTCATCAACTAGGCATGGTTACAAAAATTTGTCTTCTTAAGTTTGCAATTGAAAACAGTATTACGTCAAATCGCTAAGCTAAGCGAACGAGTCTTACAATGCAAGTCGAACGGGTCTCGAGGTGACAATATCATGTTTGTAAAAAAAATCCGATCCCATATGGCCGAACGGCCGAATAGATTGAGCTGAAATTTTACAACAGACATCCGTGACTAGTGTACTTAGAACTAATCCCAGGTCTTCCACATTCCTTGTATAAAGGCACTTTTGCCAACTAAACTTGGAAAACGTCAAAGTCGTTGTTAGACGAGTGAGCGAGGCATGTGTTGAGTACCCGGGAACATTTGCATTTAAGTTGATTGTAATATATGGTATAAATTATAGTGTTTTGAATTTAGTTGCTATAAGGGCGCGTCAACTGTAAGGACGTAATGCACCACTCTAGCCCATGATCGGCTAGGGAGGAAAGACCTATGTTGTCTAGAACCCTAGATCCAATCTTTGGCAGTGGGGGGGAAAAAAAATGTGGCCGGGTACTCAACACATGGCTCACTCACTCGTCTTACTGCGACGTGGACGTTTGCCTAATATGCAACAATGTGTGCCTATGAATTAATAAATTACATATATTAAAGCATTCGCAATTTGAGCTGATGAGAATTTTGGACAATGACTAAAATCCGTCCAAAAATATATACAATACAACCAACCATCCACCATGAACCACTAAACAGGCATTGAGTTAATTACTTCAAAATCCATATTTAAAATCCGTTTTAATTACAAAGGTTCCTTTAAGAATGTTATCAACATTGCAGTAGCCATGGATATTAATGCCCACCCCTAGTGCCCACTGACCACCCCGTCGGCTTACGTTGCCCAACTCTTGGTCGACGCGCCTGACGAACCTACTACCTGCCACACGCGGATGCAATAGGGGTTGCGGGCATAGCAGACCGCAGGGGTGAAGTACCGCTTGCCTTCTGTGCGAGTCGGGGTGGTGCGCGAATCTCCCCGCCCTGCCACACTCCAGCAAAACGCGTACTAAAACTGAATTCCTCAACATTTAGTGCGCATTTAGTGCGTTTAGACAAACTTTACTATGAAATAACTACTCTATAATTCCCCTTTTTACACATAAGTGGCACTACTATTTTGTAATGTGAATAATGTGATGGATATTCATCACTTTTTTAAAATAAAATAACATTTGGACAAAATATTATATTTATCCTTGTTCCTAGGAGTACAATCAAGAAATTAAAAAATCATCCCGACCTTTGCTTGAACCCAGAGGTTCACATTCTGGGTATAAAGGCGCCTTCTAATTTATACTAGGAAAACGCCAAAGTCGTTGTTAGACGAGTGAGCGAGTCATGTGTTGAGTACCCGAGCACATTTACATCGATAGGGTTTTGAGTTTAGTTGGTATCAGGGCGCGTCAACTGTAAGGCCATAATACGCCATTCTAGCCTATGATAGGCTAGTTAGGAAAGAACCATGCTGTATCCTGCCTGAGGTAGAGGGAGCATAGAAAATGTCACTGGGTACTCAACACGTGATTCGCTAACACGTCTAACAACGACTTCGTTTACCGAGGATTATCGTGTATTCATCAAGTTGAATTGTATTACAATCGTCTTAAGGGTACACGCCACTGAAAACAATGACTAAACTACTCTTTGGCCTCTTTTTTTACTCTTATAAATATTATACTTTTGGATTATTAAGCGAGCGAAGCGAGCGTTTCCATTTGACTCTGCCGGAAAAATTAGTCACTGGTTTTGTTTTGTTTTTTTGTTTATTTTTGTTTGTATTTCTCGCCATAACGTTCGAACTTAGGCTCAGATCGAGTTGAAATTTTGATCATCCACAAGCTTCGTCCTCGATTGAATGCCATTAGTTTTGGGCAAAATCGTTCAAATAGTTAAAAAGTTACATTAAAGTTAATAGAACGTTTTTTTTAAAACTAAACGGCGACAAAATCTGAGATAGCCAAATCATTTAGAATGTCCGTCCGGTCTCGAATATGTTAATTTTATTTTGATCCGATAAGTAGTGTAGATGGAAATTGCATTATAACAAAAGTAATGTTGCCATGGCAACGAAAAGACGCGCGAAGTTTCTAATGCACTGCCACCTAGAAGTAATCAAAATACTTTCGAGGAAGCAGTCTATTATTACAAAGGTTGTGTTCCGTAAAGGCGACCGGTCGACCATTCTGGGCTCGACTGGGTATTGTTATTTTCATTGTTTCACTCAACGTCTGATTGTTGAGGACTGCCTTGGTTACGGAATGGTGCGTGCTTCTACAAGGCCGTGTTTTAATAAAAAATTGTGATATATCGTTAAAATGTTACATAAATCATATCATTTACTAAATAAATGAATGATTTGAATGAAAGAATGAATAAATTATTTTCTACCCATGTGTAGTTACAGGAACATTGTCGGAAGTTGACATTATTCCATGATTTTCACTGAAAGAATTTGAAATAACCGCGCTTTCTTCAAGACCAGTCCACGACCGAAATAAAACTGTGGGCTTCTTGGTCTCGACCACAACAGTCAAAACAGCAACGCATCGCATACGTTTCTTGCAAATCTGATCTGTCATTGGTGCGAATTGTGTTTACTTAAATTCCATTGGTCGAAGACTGGTCGTTCTGGTCGCCTTTGCGGAACACAACCATAGAGTTTGAATAGTTTTCCCAAGGAGTCAAGGTCCTCTAGATGGCGGTGGATTTTATCCACAAAGTAAAGGGTTACACACGGGTTTACCCAAATACCTTGGCAATAATAAATAATATTGGAAACATGGCCCTGTGGACAGCGAACGTCGCAAATTTTTAAATTTAAAAAAATGTGCAATGTGGGTCTAGCTATAGCACGTGCTCGCTTATCAACGCGTCCGACTGAGCGTTTCCTAGTACTAACATCAATGGGCTATCACGAATCCATTTAACTAAAACTATTTTTATAAGTCATTGCGCGCTCGGAATTGCGGTTTAGTGTTGCCATTTTCTATTCATAGGCCCTATGTTTAAATAGTTAGGGCCTATAAATTAATTAATATATTGATTATTAAGCGAGCGTTTCCATTTGACTCTGCTGAAAAAAATAGTCACTGGTTTTGTTTTTTGTTTTTATTTTGTTTTTTTTTGTTTGTTTTTTGTTGGTTTGTTTGTATGTCTTGCCATAACGTTCGAACGGAGGCTCGGATTGAGTTGAAATTTGGACCATCCGCAAGCTTCGTTCTCGATTAAATGCCATTAGTTTTGTGGCAAAATCGTTCAAAAGTTAAATACATTAAAGCTAATCGCAAGTTTTTTTTTTAAACTAAACGGCGACAAAATCTGAGGTAGCCAAATCATTTAGAATGTCCGGCCGGTCACGAATAAGTTAATTTTATTTTGATCCGATAAGTAGTGTAGATGGAAATTAAATTTTAACAAAAGTAACGTTACCATGGCAACGAAAAGTCGCACGAAGCTGGAGCTTTTTTGGCTCATGATAGCGGTCGCACGAAGATTCAGATCAGGTTGAAATTTGGACCATCAACAAATTGTATAGCACGTGCTCGCTTATCATTGCGTCCAACTGAGCGTTTTTAGACGAGTGAGCGCAGCGAACGTAGTCTACAACGCAGGTCGAAAAAAACGGCACTCACTGTGAAAGTTGTGACTCTGTCTGTCAGATGCCTAACGGCCGAACGGCTTAGCAGATTGAGCTGAAATTTTAAACATACATCCGTTACCAGTTAACTGAGAACAACTGCTAACAAACTGATCAAAATCCGTTGCGATTCAAAGTTAAACCTACAATAAATAAAAATCTTAAGAATTTAAACCTAGATTGCAAATGTTTACATTTGCCATACGTATAGAAGGCCACAGCCATGGTTATATCAATTAAATTAAAAACAATGATTTCGATGAAAAGTAAAAAAATCACCAAGTCGGTGGCTATCACCAAGTGTTTTGATTTTGTTTTCTTAAATGTCAAGGTCAGGTGCTAGGCATACGCTTCGGTAGGCCTGTTACATTTTTCCAAGAGATGGCTCGCGCCTAAACGAACTCCATTTCAGTTTCACAAACGTCAGCTGGTAATTAGAGTATTACTCCTCGAAACTAGAGGCGAGCTCTGGAAGTCGTCATCCGGGACCTCTCCTTCTTCACTGACGACCTCCCCAACGACGACGACCATAACGACACTAACGATGACAAAGACGATGACGACCACAACGTGAGAGCCCCTCTTTTTCTTTCACCTACCCGTAGCTGATTCTGATTTTCATGGGGTTTTCCTTCCTATATCCCCTAGGCTAGATTGGCGTATTATGACCTAGCGGTTGACGCGCTCTTAATCCAAATCAAATTAACCTAAATTATGTCAATTAAGCCTTCTTTTTTTTTGTATTTTTGTGTGTTTGTTAACACGATTCCGGCTAAACCGATACTCCAATTGCGATGAAATTTTATGGAGGCCTTCAATATCACTGAACTTAGAACTGCCACGTGTATGAGCGCAATTCAAAAATTATTTCTCATACAAATCGCAATTTTACGAATTTATTTTCTATAATTACAAAATTTCTTCGACTTATACCACCTACATGCTTTATCTGATTGTAATGATTTTTTCACAGAACCTTTATTTTATGAATTGATATATTCGTGTGAAATTTGAGCGCAATCGAAAAATTATTTCTCATGAAAATCACAATTTTACGCCGTTTTTCTCTTAAAAAAAACTTCTTTGACATAACACCTATACATGCTTTACCCGATTGTAATGATTTTTTTTACAGAACAACCGTAATCTGCATAACACATGACAGCGCAATGCACCAATTACGCTCATCCAACAACGCGACTGAAAAAGCGTTTGCAAAGCTTCCGAGTAAAAATAAAAATAAATTATAAATTCTACATTTTTACACAGTTATAAAAAAATGAAGTATCCGGGTAAACTTTATATCAGTTTCTCTTGTGTGCCTAGAAATCTTTTTGAACACTCAGTGGGATTTTTGATGAGCATAGCGAAGATTCAATTTCACTACACTGGAGAAAAAAATCCTGAATGTTTTTTCTTCTTTGTTTTGTATTTTTGTGTGTTTAATAACACGATTCCAGTTAAAACGATACTCTTATTGCGATAAAATTTTCTGGAGGCCTTTAAAATCTTTAAACTTTGAACTGCCACGTTTTTAGTGCAATCGAAAAATCATTTCTCGTTAAATTTGTAATTTTAACGATTTTGTTCGATTTTTTAAACATTTCTTTGACTTAAAACACCAACATGCTTTATCCTATTGCAATGATTTTTTCACAGAACCTTAATTTTATAAACTAGGAAAACGCTAAAGTCCCGCCGCGTTGATGGATGAGCTTTTTAGTGTTTTTAGTTTGCGTGGGATATCTTTACTTTTGCAAGTGCTTTGTTTTGCTGCCTACGCATTGTAGGTGATTGTTGTCAAGTTTCTATTGTTACTTGTCAATTGGTATTATTGACCGTAAAAAACTTATATTTAAAGCTTTATTTCTATGGATTGTGGCTAACTTTTTCACTTTTTCTTTCAAAAGGTACTACATCACCATTACCCTAATGTTCATGTATAATATGAACGTTGTAGCCCCACCCGTTTGGTCAGAATTGGCCAAATGGCACGAAAATATCGCACAAAAAAAACTTATATTAAAAGCTTTATTTCTAGAGATTTGTCTAACTTTTTTATTTTTTTCTTTCAGAAAGCAATGCATCACCATTACCTTAATGTCCATGTGAAATATGAACGTTGTAGCCCCACACGTTTGGTCAGAATCAGTTCAAATGTCACGAAAATATCGCACTAAAAATCACAAAAAAATCGTAAAAGTACGATATTCATGAGAAATATTTCTTCGATTGTACCCAAAACGTAGCAAGTCTAAGTTCAGAGATTTCGAAGGTCCTGTCAAATTTTCATCAAGATCGCATATGCCGTTTGCCCGGTAGAAAGCGACAAACAGACGGAAAAAAAAACATTGGAGCAAAATTTTTTGGGGGGTCAGTGAAATTGAAGTCTTCGTTTTCACTCGCTTCGCTCGCTACGCTCATCCAATAAAGTATTATATCTGTGTTTATTTTTAATTGCAAAGAAAACATGATAAATTACATAATTACCATACAATTTATACAATTTCATTTGCATGGTTATATAAATATCCAAATTAAAAAATTGATTAAAAACAAAATGGCGGCTCAAATTTGTGTAAACTTTCTTATTTATGTTGAGTTCATGATAACAATCCATAATCAAGAAGATTTTTTTGTTTACAATTTTGAGGTTACGCCCTTTTTTGACGTTGTATAACTCCATTACTAGGTATCGGATCATAAGGCTAATTTATTACTTCAAATTTTTAACAAACACATTTATTGACCAATAAAATGTTAACAAACATAGGTACAATTACTATTGCGGTAAAATTTTATTTCACAAACATTATCTTCACGCTACAAATATACCCGCCGAAACGAAAGCGCTGCCACTTCAATTCAGCGCTATCTAACAACACATTTTGGACCTACAAGAAGCGCGTTATGTGTATAGTATGATCCCTGGCCAAAATCTAAATTTTAAAAGAAGCATGTATGGGTCATTAGACAGAAAACTTTACAACAGTGATATCCACTAGGCAGAAAAAAACAAGTGGCACCATTAGACTAAAATATTATAACTAATGGTCCCACTGCAGGGATCATTAGGTATAACTTCCTCTAATTGCATTGGTTTCTTAATTAAAGAGCTCTACCAGATAGGTCTTACACATAAGGTTATATGCAATGACCCAACCTGTCGCATCATCGCACCAAAAAACTACTTCTTGTTTAACATTTTATACATAACGACCCAACAAGTGGTGTCATTACACCTAAAATATTATATCTAATGGTCCCACTGCAGGGATCATTAGGTATAACTTCTTCCAATCGCATTTGGTTTCTTCACTCCAGAACCTTACAGGATAGGTCATTACACATAAAGTTATATGCAATGACCCAACCTGTCGCACCAGCAGGCCGAAAAATTCTAAGTGTTTAACATTTTATACATAACACGCCCAACAAGTGGTGTCATTACACCTAAAATATTATATCTAATAGTCCCACTGCAGGGATCATTAGTATAACTTCTTCCAAATGCATTGGTTTCTTCACTCCAGAAACCTTACAAGATAGGTCGTTACACATAAAGTTATATGCAATGACCCAACCTGCCACACCAGCAGACCGAAAACATTCTAAGTGTTTAACATTTATACATAACGACCCAACAAGTGGTGTCATTACACCTAAAATATTATATCTAATAGTCCCACTGCAGGGATCATTAGGTATAACTTCTTCCAAATGCATTGGTTTCTTCACTCCAGAACCTTACAAGATAGGTCATTACACATAAAGTTATATGCAATGACCCAACCTGCCACACCAGCAGACCCCAAAACATTCTAAGTGTTTAACATTTTATACATAACGACCCACAAGTGGTGTCATTACACCTAAAATATTATATCTAATAGTCCCACTGCAGGGATCATTAGGTATAACTTCTTCCAAATGCATTGGTTTCTTCACTCCAGAACCTTACAGGATAGGTCATTACACATAAAGTTATATGCAATGACCCAACCTGCCACACCAGCAGACCGAAAAAATTCTAAGTGTTTAACATTTTATACATAACGACCCAACAAGTGGTGTCATTACACCTAAATATAATATCTAATAGTCCCACTGCAGGGATCATTAGGTATAACTTCTTCCAAATGCATTGGTTTCTTCACTCCAGAACCTTACAAGATAGGTCATTACACATAAAGTTATATGCAATGACCCAACCTGCTACACCAGCAGACCGAAAAAAATTCTAAGTGTTTAACATTTTATACATAACGACCCAACAAGTGGTGTCATTACACCTAAAAAATTATATCTAATAGTCCCACTGCAAGGATCATTAGGTATAACTTCTTCCAAATGCATTGGTTTCTTCATCCAGAACCTTACAGGAATAGGTCTTACACATAAAGTTATATGCAATGACCCAACCTTTCGCTTTAGCAGGCCGAAAACATTCTAAGTGTTTGACGTTGTATACGTAACGACCCAACAAGTGGTGTCATTACACCTAAAATATTATATGTAATGGTCTCACTGCAGGGATCATTAGGTATAACTTCTTCCAAATGTATTGGGTTCCTTCACTCTAGAACCTTACAAGATAGGTCATTACACATAAAGTTATATGCAATGACCCAACCGGTTGCATCGCCCGACCGAAAACAATCTAAGTGTTTAAAGTTTTATACTGAATGAAACATCCAGAGGTATCATTACACCGAAAACATTATATCCAACGGTCCCACTGCAGGTCCTATATGATATAAACGCAGTTTTCAGGCTATCTTCAAAAACTTTTCTATGGTATGACTCCTGCAGCCGTGACGTCTCACATAAAAGGTTTTGATCTTATGATCCTATAACATACATAACATTTTAGGTTCAATGGGCGTTATATGCATTGGGGTTTCTATGTAGTGCACCCGCCCCGAGTTATTTCACCTAAATAGTCGACGTTTTGACCTATCGAGACGGTCTATTGGTTAGAAAATGTTATATGCTATGAGCCATCTAGTTGGGCTATAACATATAATTTTTATGTCGAACGACCTATCTAGATGGTATATTTCACCTAAAGTTTTTTCAAAAAAATTATGTGGAAATTATGTTTAATGGAGATTATGTGCAATGGGGGTTTATGTGCAATGAGTCTTCTTGGCAAAATAGATAGATTTTATACCCAATGACACGTCTCTAAACAGAGGGATCGCTACACATACAGTTTATATGGTATGGGCGTTATATGCAATGGGGTTTCTATGTAGTGCACCCGCCCCACCCTACACATGCAACCCCCCCCCAAAGACCTGAATGAGAGACACAGGGTGCGTTCCAATGTGATTTTGACCTGCTAGCCACTAACGACTAGCCACTAGCCTGCTATCTGCTACCTACTTACACCTTTGGGCAAACACTTTTGAAGCCTACCTACTATGGCTGCCCACGGCTTCCTAAATGGATAGAAAAGCCCATCCAGGTGGTGTAGATTCAACAACAACAGCAACAACAACCCTAACCTCACTTTTCACACGAAACCATAGAAAAGAATGCGTGACCGGATGTTCGTATATGTATTTGCTGTTATAATCAAATTTATTATAATATTATCAGCAATTCATTACACTTTTAACCCCATAAGTAGCTTTTAGTTGTAAGTTTGTGGCTGCGAAATTACTGGCCGCCATTTTGCTAGCAGGCTAGTGGGCTTCGTAGTGTACACTTTCGCCTGCTGTCTGCTGTCTGCTAGCCTGCTAGCCAAATCGGAGCTTTGGTCGCCTGCTAGTGACTTCACTTCCGGTAAATGAGTCCACTAGGCTAGTAGACTAGCGTGAAAATGAAGCATTGGAACGCACCCACAGTACGCGAGAACGAGAGGATGTGAGCTCAACCCTCGCCGCAGGTGACCGAGCGAAAGCATGGGGACGGAGAACAGCCGACGGACGTGCCGCACGGCGCGTACAATACCACGTGAAGCTAGCGATGTGACGAGAGACATTGATACAATAGACGCGCGACTCAGCATTGAACTCCCAAGATTCTATGGACCACTATAGAACAACGCGTCGACACGAGTTTTGTTATAAATCATATTCCGTGATATCGTATAAAATCGTACATTGAATCCGGTCATGAAAGAAACAGTGCAGGTGAACAATGTAGCAAGTAAGAAAGAAATAGACATTGAAATAACTAATGAAGCAAGTTTAACAAAAACAATGGCAGAATAATGATTTGGTACGAACGAAGAATATTTTTAAATTTCTTGTGTATGCATACTTCTGTGTGTGATTGTGTGTATGATAGTCAGTGGGTGAATGTGTGTTATTTCGCCGTGTTGTTGAGTAGTTTAGTGGCATAAAAATATAATATGTAATATGTGGGTGATGGTAAACAGGAGACTGGTCCACATAAAATTAAATAACAACAAAACTGTTGGTGAAAGAATACTAGTGACCACTCCTGCTAAAATTGATGTTATATCTTATTAATCAATTGGTATTTATGAATTTTATGATACTATGTTTTATTGATGTTTCACCTAAACGATATTTGGTGTCGATAAACCCTGCTTACTGAAAGTAAGTATTAGGAACTGCATAAATGTAGTTATTGCAATGGAACCAAAGTAATGGTTGAAGTTCATTCGAGAATAATTGTATACATTTTTGTTTTGTTTTGAAAGGTAATAAGAAGTTAACATGATCATTGTTTCAAACTATGTAATTTCCATAAAATAATGGGGACACCCCAGACAGCCTTGAATCACATGAGCTTGCAAGTGGAAGTTCAAGATAATATTGTGTAAAATGTTAATTGATTCAAAGTTCGAGATAATATTGTGTAAAATGGTAATTGTTTCAAAGTTCAAAATGAACTCACGAATGGTGAATGATTATCCTGTTTTAATTGAATACCATGTTTTCTCACTATTACAGATGGTGAGGTACGGAGTGGTAATAATATTGACATGTTTATAAGTTAAAAGAGTAGGGTTAGATTTGCAGACAGGCAGAGCGGAAGTATAGGTCAACGACCGGGTGGGGAGGACAGAGATGATTGAATCTGAGATCTACCTGATGGGAAGTACAGGCGTACCGACCCTTCGGAAATAATGACACTACCCATTTGTCCTGTCCTAAAAAATTTGCACAAGAATGTGTCAGGGAATCGGCCGTAGAAGTTGTACGAAGACACTGAATACGTTGTGTTGATCTCAGACGCGTGACGTCAGATGGGCGACGAAGGCGACTCTCTCCACGTGCAGTAACACGGGAATTGAGTGAGGGCAGTGTTGACACTGAGAGTTGTACGACAACCAAACCCAAGCCTGACGTAGTCCGAAGTACATGGCGAGCAATTTTTCCGGAGAACACATTCTTGAGTAACTTGTAAACCTAGCTTGTGTCTCTCTCGATGGAGGAACGGTAATGTCTGCTACTGAAAATTTTTTTGGTTCTCTCTTTTCCACATCCTGTTGGAGGATGAGCAAAAGACTTCTGGGGAGGAGTGGATGTTGCATGGCGCTTAGGCCCCATCAACAAAAACTCAGTAACTAACCAGTTGTCACCAGGGCAGGGTAGCAGGAAGGAGGGGATGGTTAAGGTTTTAGTAGCGAGGGGTATTGGCCACAGGCAGAGGGTGGAAGTCGTCGGGATTCGGGACTAGCCGTTGGTCGGTCAGTGAGGCAGGGGAGTCAAGCTCGGAGAGTCAAGTATGGTAGTCGAGTGAAGTGGTCCAGTGAGTGCTCAAGGGAGTAGTCGAGTGAGTCGTCAGTGGATTCAGTGGCATCGAGTCAGACCTCCGTACCTCAACCATGATCGAGGCATTGAGTGAGTAAATGTATAACCATTATTTAATTAAAATACCATTCAGGAGATCCTACTTGTTATAATTGTTCCTTCCCTCCCACAGAGGGCTTTCATCAGCCCTCTGCCCACGCGTCCTTACCCGACTCGGGGGACACGCTACCACCTATATGTATAGTAAGTTTAGTCTTGGGTTTCCTCGCTGGCCCTAATCAGCGAGGTGGTGACAGCGAACATAGCCACATACAACAGTGTCTTAGACATTGCTTTTGAGGAAAATCTTCAGCATTATGTAATTAAATATTAGAAAAGAGTTTTTAAGGCTCTTGTAACACCTCTGGGCGATAATTTTAAAGTCGAAGAAACATGTCTGAAAAGTTTGCTGAATGAAAGAACATAATCTCACTATTGGAAATTATATTTAGATTTTGGGACAAAAGTGTACACAACATAATCTAGTTCAAAATTAAATTTTGAGAATCGGTTTTCTGGACATAGTTTCTAAACATCTTTCGCTATAACTTAAGCTATAGCTAAAATAGTTTTCTGAAAATAACAGTTGCGGTGTACGATTTTTTTGTCAAACGGTACAAAACTGGAAAAAAACTTGTATTTGTACCGTTTGACAAAAAAAATCGTACACCAACTGTTATTTTCAGAAAACTATTTTAGCTATAGCCTTAGTTATAGCTAAAGGTGTTTAGAAACTATGTCCAGAAAACCGATTCTCAAAATTTAATTTTGATCTAGATTTGATGTGTACACTATTCTCCAAAAATCTAAATATAATTTCCAATAATGAGGTTATGTCCCGCCCCCAAAAAATCACATTTTTTTACTGTTATTTCAAAGGCCTTCTTGCATTCAGCAAACTTTTCAGGCATGTTTCTTCGACTTTCAAATTATCGGCCAGAGGTGGTACAATAGCCAAGCCTGCTTTCAGGACATAGGCCTACTCGTTTAATGATAACAAACAAAACCGATAGCTCAATTGGAAGAGCATCGGTCATGTAAGCCGGAGGTTCTGGGTTCGAGCCCAGTCGGGGCCAATTTTTACGATAATTGCTATCATTATAATAATAATCATCCAAACTTATTTCCAACAATGTCGGGTTGAGTGGTGTTCTTCACACCGATATCTAGGGCACGAAACTATTTTTGGCCGAGATTGCCAGGCACAGCGTTTCTTCATCATCATCTTCATCGTCATCTTCATCCTGCATCTGCTTCTCCACCAATTTTCTCCACTCTTTCCTGTCCTCCCACAGCTTTAATTCCGTCACCTGGTTCCACGATTCACCTCTCTCTTCAACGTCTCCTTCGATCAATCTTCCCCATCTTTCTCTCGGTCTTCCTACTTTTCTTTTACCTTCCTCTCCTGCTTCGAAGTCTCGTCTTGGGATCCTATCCATTTCCATCCTCTTCATATGACCAAACCATCTTAAACGTTCCCTTCCTAATTTAAACCTCAATTTCTCCAGACCTAATTCCTTTCTTATAACGTCGCTTCTAATCCTGTCCAGTTTTGTAACTCCTTTGATACTTCTTAAAAACTTCATCTCTGCTGCTTCCAACTGACTCTCTTCCTTTGAGTATAAATTAATTAATTATTCTTATGAAATAAACGGTTTTAATAATGTTATGCTGTGCTAGAAAATAATTAGACCTAGAGGTTTGTGTATTTTGACAAAAAATCATGACTTTCTAGCTTATGCCATTATTACACAGTGCAAAATAGGCCTACAGCTTTTGTGTTTGTCTTTATTTTTAAAATTGCATGCATTGCAGGTGACCATATAAAGATATATTTTGTCAAATTAACAAAATATATTGATAGTAGGGCCTATATTGATAAGGCTTGTATATTATGTTCTTCATGTTATTGTAAACCAATTAATAACCATGGTTGCCAATTGGTGACTAGTATCCATGGTTTGTATTTGGTTATGTATTGGTTATGAGATTCTCAGAAAAAAGTAATAACCAACTAATAACCATGGTGACCATTTGGTTATTACTAGTTGAGGTTTACAAATGGTTATCAAATGGTTATTAAAAGGTTTATAATAATCATGGTTGTCAATTGGTGATGTTCTGGTTTGCAAAAGGTTATCAAATGGTTATTAAATGGTTTACAGTTGGTTATCATCCATTTCACAAGCCTCTTTGGTGGTTATTAGTGGTTTACAAATGGATATCAATTGGTTATTATGGTTTACAAGAAGTTATTATTTGGTTATCAATTGGTGATGAATATTTTTAGTAAGGGCATGTCGTCGTTTTCCCTTAAAACAAGCATTTTCCGGGGATATGGTACTTTTTCACGCACTATGCATACTAATTAGTCAATTACGTAAAAAACTGGAGGTTGTCAACGGGGTTCAATACCATGTAAGTGATCGGGACGAATGCCACTATAACCTTATATAGTGGTTATGTTTGGACATGTCGTTTTCCCTTAAAACGAGCATTTCCCGAGAATATTGTAGGGCCTACTTTTTCACGCACTTTGCATGTTAATTAGTTTATTATGCAAAAAACTGGAGGTTGTCAACGGAGTTGCATACCATGTAAGTGATAAGGATGAATGCCACTATAACCTCATATAGTGGTTATGTTTGGACATGTCGTCGTTTTCCCTTAAATCGAGCATTTCCCGGGGATATGGTACTTTCTCACGCACAATGCATACTAATTAGTCAATTACGTAAGAAAGTGGAGGCTGTCAACGGGGTTCAATACCATGTTAGTGATCGAGATGAATGCCACTATAACCTCATATAGTGGTTATGTTTGGACATGTCGGGCGTTTCCCCCTTTAAAAAGGGGGCATTTCCCCCCGAATATCTACTTTCTCAAAGCACTATGCATACTAATTATCAATTCGAAAAAACTGGGGGTTTTTCAACGGGGTTCAATACCATGTTTTGTGATCGGGATGAATGCCAAATATAATCTCATATAGTGGTTTTTGTTTGGACAAAAGTCCCTCGTTTTTTCCCCTTTAAAAAAGAGCATTTCCTGGGGATATGGTACTTTTTCACGGGCCTATCAAAATGCATTTCTTTTTTTATCAAATTTCGTAAAAACTGGAGGTTGTCAACGGGGGGGGGGCAATTTCCCTGTAAGTGATCGGGATGAATGTCACTATAACCTCATATAGTGGTTATTGTTTTGGGGCATGTCGTCTTTTCCCTTAAAACGACATTTTCCCAAGGTATGGTACTTTCCACGCACAATGCATACTAAATTTGTCCCCAAATTTCGTTTTAAAAAAGGAGGGTTTTCAAAGGGGTTTTATCCATGTAAGTGATCAAGATGAATGCCCCTATAACCTCATATAAATGGGTTTTGTTTGGGGCATTTTCGTCGTTTTCCCCTTAAAAAAAGAGCATTTTTCCCCGGGGAAAATCGTACTAAACTCACGCACAATGCTACTAAAATTTGTCAACTACGTAAAAAACTGGGGGTTGTCAACGGGGGCAAAACCATTGGGGAAGGTGAAACGGGATTTAAAGTCCACATAACCTCATATAAATGGGTTTTGTTTTTGGGCCCTGTCCCTCGTTTTCCCTCAAAAAAGCATTTTCCCCGGGGTATGGTACTTTCCCCACGGGGACAAAAGCATACAATTAGTCAATTTTCCCTTAAAAAATGGGGGCTGTCAACGGGGTTCAATAAACCCTGTAAGTGATCTAGATGAATGCCACTATCACCCTTTTATAGTGGTGATGTTTTGGGCATGTCCGTCGTTCATTTCCCAGGGGTAAAGGTACTTTCTCACGCCCCTATGCATACTAATTTGAATCAATTACTAAAAAACCCGGAGGTTTTTCCAAAGGAGTTTTAAAACCATTGGGAAGTGATCGGAATGAATGCTACTTTTTCCTCATAAGTGGGGTTAAAGTTTAAAACTGTGTCGTTTTTTTCTTAAATGAGCATTTCCCGGGGTTGGCCTTTCTCACCCCACTAAAGCAAAACTAAATTTAAACAAATTTTTAAAAACTGGGGGGTTGTCAACGAAGTTTTATACCATGTAAGTGATCGGAAAGAATGCACTTTAAACCCCATATATGTTTTTGTTTTGACTGTCGTCCCTTTTCCCTTAAAAAGAGCATTTCCCCGGGGTATGGTACTTTTTTTTCCCCGCACGGGTTCATACTAATTAAACAAATTCGTAAAAAACTGGAGGTTGTTTAACCCGGGGTTTTAAAAACCCTGTAAATGTCGGGATGAATGCCCTATAAACCCCAAAATTGTGGTTATTTTAAAAATGTCCCTCGTTTTTCCCCCTTTAAAAAGAACATTTTCCCAGAATTTTTGTACTTTTTCACGCACATTGGGATTTAATTATTTTTAAAGGGAAAAAAATGGGGGTTTTCAAAGGGGTTCATACCATTTAATGATAAGGATGAATGCCACTTAACCTCATAAAAGTTGGGTTTTTGTTTGGGGAAGTCGTCGTTTTTCCCCTTTAAAAGGGGCATTTCCCCCGGGGGTATGGTACTTTTTTTCACGCACAAAGCATACTAATTAGTCATTTTTGGGGTTTTAAAAATGGGGGTTTTCAACGGGGGTTTAATTTCCATGTTAAAATGATCGGGATGAAAGCCCCCTTTAAAACCCCATATAGTGGTTATGTTTGGACATGTCGTCGTTTTCCCTTAAAACGACATTTTCCCCCGGGAAAATTGGAAATTTTCTCAAAGCACAAAGCATACTAATTAGTCAATTTTTTAAAAAACCCGGGGGTTGGGCCCAAAGGGGGTTTAAAAACCCTGTTAAATGAAACGGGGTGAAAGCCCAAATATAAAACTCATATAGTGGTTTGGGTTTTGGGCATGTTCGGTTTTTCCCCTTTAAAAAGAGCATTTTTTCCCGGGGGTATTGGGAATTTTTTTCACGCACTTAAAAGCTACTTAAATTTGTCAATTACGTAAAAAACTGGAGGGTTTTCACCGGGGTTTTAAACCAGTAATTTATCGTATGGGTGCCCCTATAACCCCATATAGTGGTTTTTGTTTGGAATGGGCGTCGTTTTCCCCCAAAACGGCATTTCCCGGAAAATGGTTTTCTTTCTCAAAGCACAAAGCATACTAAAATTTGTCAATTTCGAAAAAAAATTTAGGTTGGGCACGGGGTTTAATACCATGTAAGTGATCGGGGTGAATGCCCCCTATAACCCCATATAGTGGTTTTTTTTGGGGCATTTCCTTTGTTTTTCCCTTTAAAAAAGAGCATTTCCGGGGAAAATGGGGACTTTCTCACGGGACAATTCATCCCAATTTGTCAATTTCGTAAAAAATTGGGGGTTTTAAAAGGGGTTTAAAACCAGTAAGTATTTGGGGTTAATGCCACTATAACCCATATAGTGGTTTTTGTTTTGGGCATGTCTCGTTTTCCCCCTTTAAAAAAAAGCATTTCCAGGGGAAAGGTACTTTTTCACGCACAATTTTCCAATTTTTTTAAATTTGTCAATTACGTTAAAAATGGGGGCTGTCAACGGGGTTTAATTTCCATGTAAATGATCGAGAAAGCCACTAAAAACCTATATATGGTTATGTTTTGGGCAAAGTCGTTTTTTCCCTTTTCCCCGGGATATGGGAATTTTCCCCACGCACTATGCATACTTAATTTTAAACAATTTCGGGAAAAAACTGGAGGTTTTCAACGGGGTTTTAAAACCCTGTAAGGGGTTTGGGAAAGAAAGCCACTTAACCTCATATTTTTTTGGGTTATGTTTTGGCATGTCCCTCGTTTTTTTCCCCTTTAAAAAGGGGCATTTCCCGGGGGTATTGACTTTCTCACGGGCCCATGCTACTAATTAATAAATTTCGGGAAAAAAAATTTGGGGGTTGTCAACGGGGTTTTAAAACCATGTTTTTTTGAAACGAGATGAAAGCCACTTTAACCCCATATTAAAGGTTTTTTTTTGGACATTTGTTCCCTTTTCCCCCCTTTAAAAAGGGGCATTTCCCGGGGGGTTTGGTTTTCTTTCTCCCCGCACTAAGGCATACTTAAATTTTCAAATTTCGTAAAAAACTGGAGTTGTCAACGGGGTTTTAATTTCCCTTTTAAATGATCGGGATGAATGCCACTATAAACCCCATATTTGGGGGTTTTTTTTAAAACCCCTGTCGTCGTTTTTCCCCCTTAAAAAAGACATTTCCCAGGGAAAAGTTTCTTTTTCACGCCAATTTCAAAATTTTAAATTTTTTTTAAGAAAAAAATGGGGGTTTTCAACCGGGGGTTTTTAAAACCATGTAAATGATAAGGGTGAAAAAGCCAATATAACCTCATATAGTTGGGTTTTTGTTTTAAAAATGTGTCTTTTCCCTTAAAAAGAGCATTTTTTCCCCGGGGGGATGGGGTTTTTTCACGCACAAAAGCATACTATTAGTCAATTTTTGTTAAAAACTTGGGGTTTCAAAAGGGGTTCAAAACCTGTTAAAATGTTCGGGATGGGAAAGCCACTTTAAACCTTAAAATAAAATGGTTAATTTTTTGGGCCGGGCCGGGGCGTTTTCCTTTAAAAAAAGAGCATTTTCCCGGGGATTGGAACTTTCTCAACGCACAAAGCATACTAAAATTTTTCAATTTTTTAAAAAGAAAATGGAGGTTTTTCAACGGGGTTCAATAACCCCTGTAAGGGATCGGGGTGAATTTCCACTAAACCCCATAAAAGTGGTTATGTTTTTGGGCCTGTCCGGGCGTTTTTTTTCCCTTTAAAAAGAGCCCTTTTCCCGGGGATTTTGGTAATTTTTTTCACCCCCTATTTCATACTAATTAATCAATTTCGTAAAAAACTGGAAAGGTTTTCAACGGGTTTTAATACCTGTAAGTGATTTTGGGATGGAAAGCCACTTTTAAAACCCCATATAGTGGTTATGTTTTAAACTGTCTTTGTTTTTTTTAAAAAAAAGAACATTTCCCGGAATAATTTAAATTTTTTTAAACCCCTTGCATTTAAATTTGTTAATTTAAAAAAAATTTAAAGGGTTTTCAACGGGGTTTTATACCATGTAAGGGGAACCCGGGGGGAATCCCAAATTTTTTCCCCATATGTGGGTTTTTTTTTAAAAAATTTCGTCGGTTTTTTCCCTTAAAAAGAGAATTTTTCCGGGGAAAATGGTACTTCTCACCACTATGCATCCTTTAATTTGTCAATTACCTAAAAAAAAAGGGGGTTTTTAACGGGGTTTAATACCAATTTTTTGATTGGGAAAAGAATGACCACTATAACCTATATAGGGTTTTTGTTTTTGGGCATGTCGTCGTTTTCCCCCTTAAAAAAACATTTCCCCGGGGGATTGGGACTTTCCCCGCACAAACATACTAATTGTCAAATTTCGTAAAAAATTGGGGGTTTTAACGGGGTTTTATCCATGTAATGATCAGTGAATGACTATAAATTATATAGTTGGGGATGTTTTGACATGTCGTTTGTTTTCCCTTAAAAAGGCATTTCCCGGGCATGGGAATTTCTCACGCACTATTCATACTTAAAAATAAATTTCGTAAAAACGGGGGTTGGGCAAAGGGGTTCAATACCATGTAAGTTTATCGGGGTGATGCCACTTTAACCTTATATAGTGGTTTAGTTTTGGGCATGTCGTCCCCTTTTCCCCTTTAAAAAAGGGGCCTTTCCCCGGGGGGATGGGACTTTTTCACGCCCTTTGGGGTTTAAAAAAAATTTGTTAATTATAAAAAAATGGGGGGGTTGTCAACGGGGGTTTAAAACCATGTTAAATGATCGGGGATGAATGCCACTATAAAACTCATTAGTGTTTTTGTTTGGACATGGGCTCGTTTTCCTTTAAAAAGAGCATTTTTTCCCGGGGATATGGTAATTTCCCCACGCATATTGGGAAAAACTAATTATTGTCAATTACGTTTAAAAAAATGGAGGTTTTTTCCCAAAGGGGGTTTAAAACCATTAAGGATCGGATGAATGCCACTATAACCCCATATAGTGGTTTTTTTGGGCATGCCCCTTTGTTTTCCCCTTTAAAAAGGGGCATTTCCCGGGAAATGGGACTTTCTCAAAAGGGACAAAGCCCTACTAATTTTTGTCAATTCGTTAAAAAAATTTAGGTTTTCAACGGGGGTTTAAAACCATGTAAGGGTCGGATGAAAGCCACTATAACCCCATTTTTGGTTTTTGTTTTGGGCATTTCGTCGGTTTCCCTTTAAAAAGAGCATTTCCCCGGAAAATGGGCTTTCTCACGCACAAAGCTCCTTTAATTTGTCAATTACGTTTAAAAAAAAGGGGGTTTTTCCCAAAGGGGGTTTAAAACCAAGTAAGTTTGGGATGAAAAGCCCCCTATAAACCCCATATAGGGTTTTTGTTTGGACAGTCGCGTTTTTTCCCTTTAAAACGAGGGATTTCCCGGGGATTGGTACTTTTTCACCACCAAAGCATACTAAAAGTCAATTTCGTAAAAAATGGAGGTTGGGCAAAGGGGTTCAATACCATGTGTGACAGAGGGAAAGACTATCCCTATAATTTGTGGTTATGTTTGGGCATTCGTCGTTTTCCCTTTAAAAAGAGCATTTCCGGGTTGGTATTTTTTCACGGGACTAAAGCAATTAAATTTTTAAACAATTTCGGGAAAAAACTGGAGGTTTTCAACGGGTTCAAAAACCATTAAGTGATCGGGAAAAATGCCACTTTAACCTCTATGTGGTTATGTTTTGACATGTTTCCCTTTTTTTCCCCCAAAACGAACATTTCCCGGGAAAATTTTTTTCTTTTTCACCACATTGCATTTTAATTAGTTAAATTTTGAAAAAACTGGAAGGGTTTTCAACCGGGGGTTTTTTACCATGTTAAATGACCCGGGTGAATGCCCTTTAACCCCATATAGTGGTTTTTTGTTTTAAAAAAAGTCTCGTTTTTCCCCCCTTAAAAAGAGAAATTTTTTCCCGGGGGAATATTTTTACTGCACACAAATGCATACTTAAATTTGTCAAATTTCCTAAAAAACTGGAGGTTTAACGGTTTAATCCCCTGTTAAATAAAACGGAAAAGAATGCCACTATAACCTTATATGGGTTTTGTTTGGACATGTCCCTCGTTTTCCCTTTTAAAAAAGCATTTCCCGGGAATATGGGACTTTCTTTACGCACATGCATACTAATTTTGTCAAATTTCTTAAAAACTGGAGGTTTTTCAACGGGGGGCAATACCATGGGAAATGATCAAAATGAATGCCACTATTAACCTATATAGTGGGGATGGGTTTTGGGCATGTCTCGTTTTCCCTTAAAACGAGCATTTCCCGGGGAAATGGGACTTTCTCCCCACAAAGCCTCTAATTAATCAAATTAAAAGGGAAAAAACCCGGGGGGCTGTCAACGGGGTTCAATACCAAAGTAAGTTTTCGGGATTTAAAGCCACTTTTAAATTAAAATAGTGGTTTTTTTTGGGCAGGGCGGGCCCTTTTCCCCTTTTTAAAGAACAAATTTTCCCGGGGGTTTTTGGGGACTTTTTTCCCCGCACTTGCCCTTTAAATTAAATTAATTAGGAAAAAAACTTTAAAGGGTTTTCACGGGGTTTTTAATACCATGTAAGTGGGTCGGGGTGAATGCCCTATAACCCCATATAGTGGTTTTGTTTAGACATGTCGTCGTTTCCCTTAAAACGACATTTCCCGAGATTGTACTTTTTCACGACAATGGTTTTAAAAGTAATTCTAAAAAATGGAGGTTGTCAACGGGGTTAAAAACCATGTAAGGACCCAGATGTTCCTATAACCAATATTTTTTATGGTTTGTTTGAAAACGTTTTTCCCTTTTACGGATTCCCCCAAAATGTACTTAAAAGCAATTAACCCAAACAATTGGGGTTTAACGGAAATTTAACTGGTTCAAAAACCATTTAATGTATAGGGTTATGTTGCCATTTCTTTCCTAAGGATTTAGAATGTCTTTCCCAATGGAATTTTCCCCCGGGAAAAATGGATTTCAAAGGGTTTCATAAATTCATATAAGATGGATGGGCCCCTTCCACGGGTTGTATGTTTACATGCTGGTTTTAAAGAAATTCCCATATTTACTTTTTATCATAGCTATTAGTTTTGGGAAAAAAAAACTGGGGTTTCCGGGTTTAATCCCTTATGAAACATTTACCCCAAAAATGGTTTGTTTGTCAGTCCTGTTTTCTAAAACAATTCGAAATGGAACTTTCCAGCAATCATTAATTTTTCATAAGAAAATTTATTTAAGGGTTATAAGAATGTCGGTGTCCCTTTAAAAACCAAATTTTTGGGATTTGGACTGTTCCTTTCCCCCTTAAAGAATTTTAAAAACTGGGTTGTAACCATTATACCAAGTAGTACATAAACAACTACTAAGGGGTTTAAACATTTGTCGTCGAATGCACTTAAACATTTGGGATATGTACTTCCCCTTCCTAAAAAGTAATTCCAAAAATTTTATTTTACGAAATCCAATAAAAGAAACCTAAAAAACTGAGGTTAAGGGGGAAACATGTGTCGTTTCCCTTAAAACAAATTTTCAATACCTGTAAGTGGGGAAATCGGGATGAATGCCACTCTAACCACATATAGTGGTTTTTATGTTTAGACATGTCGTCGTTTTCCGTTAAACGAGCAGTTCCCGGGGATATGGGAACTTTCCTTCTCACGCACAATGCATACTATTTGTTCAATACCTACGTAAAAAACTGGCGGTTCTTCAACGGTGGTTCAATAACCATGTGAAGTGATCGGGATGATGCCACTATAACCTTATGGTTCGCGGGGGGACAACGGATTTATATTTTGGTATTTTCGTCGCTTTGGTTTAGTGCTTATTTTCATTGTATTTGTATTTTCATCTTTTCATTTGGTTTTTCTTCGAGTGTCTTTTGCCCGGTTTCGGTCATGTTGATCTGGTTTGGGGCCAATCACGTTCGTTTTTCTGTTTATTTTCCGTTTGCCATTCAATTATCACTCATCCCTAGGTTAGTCCACGACGTTCTGTCGTTTTCTGAAAGGTTTTCTCTGTTATCTCTCTCGGGCCCATATTTGGGCAATGTCCAGTTTTCTTACGCCTCTCGTACCCTGCACTGTGTTTGCAGTTACCTTCGGCCTGTTTTTTGTGACATTATCAAAAGCTAAAAACGGTTTTGCTTTTTCCTTTATTTCTCTCTCTTATTCCTTAACTGGCCAGCTCTATTAACCTTTTCCTATTCCCCTCGACGTCCTGACACACTGACGTCGCGACGCACGCACGCAAGAAAAGTTCTAACAAGCATCCGAACCTCACGACCTGTCGGGGGCAACCAGTCCCATGCAGAAGTATTCTGCACAATCATTATGTAAGTTCTCTTCTGCATTTTATTTCCTGTGTTCTTCCTTGCTCTCTTATCTCTATTAAAAACTAATTTACAGTCCACTTAAAATCTCGGCATAGGCATCTCGGCCTAAACACCTTATATAGTGGTTAATGTTTAAACATGTCGTAGTTTTTCCCTTAAACAACGAGAATTTCCCGGGCATATTCGTACTTTTCTCACGCACTATGCATACTTAATTTAGTCAATTGTGACCGTAACATGACAGTGCGTGGTCGTGTTAGTCAAACGGGGAATGTATTGTAATCGTACCGATGGTCAAGTGATCGGTGGACATGGACACTGCCACTATATACCGTATATAGTGAAGTTATGATTTTGGGGACATGTCGTCGTTTTCCCTTAAAAACAACGAGCATGCCCTGGGGATATGTTTACTTATCTCCACGCACATGCATCGAATTAGTCAATGTTACCTCAACAACTGGAGGTATTCAACGGGGTTCATACCCATGTAAGTGAGTGCGAGGGATGGCTGCCACTATAACCTCATATAGTGGTCATGTTTGGACATGTCGTCGTTTTCCCGTTAAAAGGCATTTCCCGGTGTATGGTAACTTTTCTCACGCACAATGCATACTAATTAGTCATTACGTAAGAAAGTGGAGGTTGTCAACGGTGTTCAATACCAATTGTAAGTATCGGGATGAAATGCCACTGATAACACTAATAGTGGTTATGTTTGGACATGTTCGTCGTTTTCCCTGTAAAACGAGCATTTCCCGAGAATATTGTAGGGCCTACTTTTTCACGCCCTTTGCATGTTAATTAGTTTATTATTCAAAAAACTGGATGTTGTCAACGGGGGTTGCATACCGTGTAAGTGAAAGATGAATGCCACTTTAACTCATATATGTTTTTGTATGTTTGGACGATGTCGTCGTTCCCTTCAACGAGCATTTTCCCGGGAATATGTAACTTTCTCACGCACTATGCCCATACTAATTAAGTCATTTACTAAAAAACTGGAGGTTGTCCAACGGGGTTCATACATGTAAGTGATTGGGAATGGAATGCCACTATAACCTCATATAGTGATTATGTTTGGACATGTAGTCGTTTGTCCCCATTAAACGAGCATTTCCTTCCCGGGGATATGGTAACTTTCTCATTCTCACGCACTATGCATACTAATTAGTCAGTTTACGTAAAAAACTGGAGGGCTGTGTCAACGGGGTTTCATACCATGTAAGTGATCGGGATGAATGGCCCTATAACCTTATATATTGGTTATGTTTGGGACATGGTGTCCGTCGTTTTCCCTTAAAACGAGCATTTCCCGGGGATATGTTACTTTCTTACTTTTCTCACAGCACTATGCATACTATTGTCAATTACGTAAAAATCTGGGAGTTTTGTCAACGGTGTTCAATACCATGTAAGTGATCGGAATGAATGCCACCTAATAACCTCATATAGTGGTTATGTTTGACATGTTCGTCGTTTTCCTTAAAACGAGAATTTTTCACGGGAATATTGTACTTTTTTCTTCTCACGCACTATGCATACTACATTAGTCAATACCTAAAAACTGGAGGTTGTCAACGGGGGTTCATACCATGGTAAGGATGATCGGAATGAATGCCACTATAACACATATAGGGGTTTATGTTTAACATGTCGTCGTTCTGTCCGTTTAAAACGAGCATTTCCGGGATATGGAAAAAAAAAAAAAAAAAACCCTTTCTTTTTTTTACCCCCCTTTCTCACGAGACACAATGCAGACTATTTATCAATTACGTAAAAAACTGGAGGTTGTCAACGGGGTTCAATACAGTAAGTGGATCGGGAATTGAATGCCACTATAACCGGTTAGTGTTTCGCGCCGATTTATTTTTGGTATTTCGTCGCTTTGGTTTAGTGCTTATTTTCATTGTATTTGTATTTTCCATCTTTTCCCATTTGGTTTTTACTCGATGCTTTTGCCCGGTTTCGTCATGTGATCTGGTTTGGCCCAATCACGTTCGTTTTTCTGTTTATTTTCCGTTGCATTCAATTATCACTCATCCTAGTTAGTCCCACTACGGTCTGTCGTTCTGAAAGGTTCTCTGTTATCTCTCTCGCCCATAATTTGGGCAATTCCATTTCTTACGCTCTCGTACTCTGCACTGTGGTTTGCGTGACTTCGCCTGTTTTTTGTGACATTTCAAACGCTACGGTTTTGCCTTTTTTCTTTGATTTCTCTCTTCTTTATATTCCTTAACTGGCGCACTCTATTAAACCTTTCCTATTCCCCTCGAACGTCTGACACACTGACGTCGCGACGCAACGCGACGGCAAGAAGTTTCAACAACAACATTCCCTAACTCACGACGTCGTGGGGGCAACCAGTCATGTCAGGAAGTATTTGCTGCACAATCATATGTAAGTTCTCTTTTCTGCATTTTATTTCCTGTGTTCTTCCTTGCTCTCTTATCTCTATTAAAAACTAATTACAGTCCACTTAAAATCTCGGCATAGGCATCTCGGCCTAAACACCTTATATAGTGGTTATGTTTAAACATGTCGTCGTTTTCCCTTAAAACGAGAATTTCCCGGGAATATCGTACTTTCTCACGCACTATGCATACTAATTAGTCAATTACCTAAACAACTGGAGGTAGTTCAATGTGTTTAAATACCATGTAAGTGATCGGGATGAATGCCACTATAACCTTATATAGTGGTTATGTTTGGGACAATGTCGTGTCGTTTTCCCCTTAAAACGAGCATTTATCCCGGGATATGTTAGCTTTCTCACGCACTATGCATACTAAATTATTCCATTACCTAAACAACGGGAGGTAGTCCAACGGTGTTTTCAATCCATGTAAGTGATTCGGGATGGATTCCACTATAACCTCATATAGTGGTCAATGTTTGGAACATGTCGTCGTTTTCCGGGTTAAAACGAGCATTTCCGGGGATATGGTACTTTCTCACGCACAATTCATACTAATTAGTCATTACTTAAGAAGTGGAGGTTGTCCCCAACGGTTGGTTTTCAACCCCCCCCAAAATACCATGTAAGTGATCGGGATGAATGCCACTATAACCTTATATAGATGTTATGTTTTGGACATGTCGTCCGTTTTTCCCTTTAACGGAGTCATTTCCCTAGAATTTGTGGGCCTACTTTTTCACGCACTTTGCATGTTAATTAGTTTATTATGCAAAAAAACTGGAGTTTGTCAACGGGGTTGCATACCGTGTAATGATACGGATGATGCCCCCCCCCCCCAAAAAAAAACTTTAACCTCGATATAGTTGTTATGTTTGGACATGTCGTCGTTTTCCACTTCAAAACGATCATGTTCCCCGGAATATGTTACTTTCTCACGCCTAATGCATAATAATTAGTCATTTTACGTAAAAAACTGAGTTGTCAACGGGGTTCAATACCATGTGCAAAGTGATTGGGATGAATGCCACTATAACCTCATATAGTGATTATGTTTGGACATTTCCGTCGTTTTCCCTTAAACTAGCATTTCCCGGGATATGGTATTTCTCACGCATCTAATGCATACTAATTAGTCAGTTACGTAAAAAACTGAGGCTGTCACGGGTTCAATACCATGTAAGTATCGGATGATGCCACTAATGAACCTATATAGTGGTTATGGTTTGGACATGTCGTCGTTTTCCCTTAAACGAGCATTTCCCGGGGATATGTTATCTTCCCTCACGCCGATGCATACTTATTAGAGTCAATTACGTTAAAATCTGGAGGTTTGTCAACGGTGTTCAATACCATGTAAGTGATCGGATAATGCCACTAGTAACTCTTATATAGTGGTTATTTTTGGACATGTCGTCGTTTTCCCTTAAAACGAGCATTTCCCGAGAATATTTCGGGCCTACTTTTTTCACGCACTTTGGCATGTTAATATAGTTTTATTATGCAAAAAACTGGAGGTTGTCAACGGGGTTGCATACCGTGTAAGTGATAAGGATGAATGCCACTTTAACCTCATATAGTTGTTATGTTTGGACATGTCGTCGTTTTCCCTTCAAACGAGCATTTCCCGGGAATATGGTACTTTCTCACGCACTATGCATACTAATTAGTCATTTACGGTAAAAAACCTGGAAGGTTGTCAACGGGTTCAATACCATGTAAGTGATTGTGATGAATGCCACTATCACCTCATATAGTGATTATGTTTGGACCCCCCCCCCCCCCCCCAAAAATTGTTTTTTTTTTTTTTTTTTTCGTTCCGTTTTTCCTTAAACGAGCATTTCCCGGGGAGATGGTACTATTCTCACGCACTATGCATACTTTAGTTCAGATTACGTTGAACAAAACTTGAGTCCTTGTCAACGGGGTTCAATACCAATGTAAGTGATCGGGATGATGCCACTATACCTTATAGAGTGGTTATGTTTGGACATGTCGTCGTTTTTCCCTTAAAACAGCATTTCCCAGGGGATATGTTATCTTTCTCACGCAACAATGCATACTAATTAGTCAATTACGTACAAAACTGGAGGTTGTAAACGGGGTCAATACATGTTTCTGTGATCCGGTACATGAATGCCACTATAACTTTATATAGTGGTTATGTTTGGACATGGTCGTCGTTTATCTTAAAAAACTAGCATTTCACGGCGACATAGTAATATTTCACACGCCACCTTGAAAAATACCGTCATTAATTTACTAGTGTTTGTAAATGATTATGTGTAGCCTATGATAATTATTACTTTGTATTTCAATCAAGTACATTTCATTTACTCAATCTTATTACCGTATGCTTGAAAAACAGCACATGTCCATTACAGTCGTACCGTAATACCGTCAATTTTAAGTCAGCGCATTTTGTTTTTATGCCGTTGGCCCCACTGCACATGATCCGCGCTTCGACTTTAGCCCGTTCGAGACTTCGTCGCTGTTTTCACTCCGGTCGTAGACCTCCCGGTGTTATCTTTGAGAGAAGTGGTGGTGAAGGTGAAGTACGGTCATGATTAGCACAAAAGAGAAATCAAAGTACGGCAATACTGAGAAACGTGATATGCCTCAATTTCTAAAAAGGATATTGGAAATAGATGTTCTCCTTACAGACCGAATATGTAATTGGTTTAACAACTTTTTGCCCTTTCGCTCTCTGCGCACTCATTACAAGTTGTTGGAAGTATCATGCCATGGCGTACCATGGATTTGTGGCTGGTTGGCCTTTATTTGGATGTGGGATTCAGCTTCATTGTATCAAATGCAAGTCAACTTTTTATTGGGTATGTAAACAAAGTTGATATTTGTATTTGATATTCTAAATTGCGTATGCCTATTTAACTGGCTTGCACTGAGAGCACTCGGCCAGTCGCTTTTTGAGCCGATAAAGAAGCGGGGAAACTTCTTTATCGACTCTGGTATTAGCCTATGCCTAGGCCTAAAAATTTAAACATCCCTGTGGCTATTAATTTTTTAAGTGTCCGAGGGCCTTCCATCCTGAATGCCCTCTTTACTCTAGGACTAGGCTAGGCTATTAGGCCTATAGACTACGTATATCACGCACGCTAAAGCGCCTTGGTTGAAATCGCCTTCCAACGAATTCGATTTGGGATCACGCCACTACAAAGCGCGTTCTTCCAAGTCGGTTGCAGAGTGCAGAGTCCACGAAAGCTCAAGGCGAATTGGTTCCCTCCAAGTCGATTCTAAAAGCGAGTCGAACGGAAGCGCTTCGAGGCAAATTCAACGCATAGGCCTATATCACAGTCTGCAATTTAGGGGTAGGCCCCTACTCATGCGAGACGCAGCACTTAGGGCTAGTAAATGACCTGCGGTCTGATTCTGTAAAATCGTTATAGAAGATAACGATCGTTATCCGGCACTTTAGCGACAATTTTGCGTGTCGACTGATTCTGTAAAAATGATAGTGATCGCTATGATAACGAGAATGAAAAAGGAGTCGCTATGCTATGCTATCAAGGTACGATAAATGGCGGCCGTAGCGACTATTTTACAGAATCAGGTCGATAACGATAATTTATAACGATTGATATTTCATATCAACCGTGATCGCTATCGCTATCATAGCGACTATTTTACAGAATCGCACTGCTGGGTAGTTCACTTGACAAGGGGGAAATTGTGGATGCGGTTTTCATTGATTTTGAAAAGGCATTCGACAAGGTTCCCCATGACAAACTCATAGGGAAGCTGGAAGGAGTAATAGATGACAATTGGGTTAACAGATGGGTTAAGGAATTTCTCAGGGATAAGAGACAAAGGGTCAAGGTAGGGGAGGAGCTATCGAATGAAGTGGAAGTGACATCAGGGGTACCGCAAGGAGTGTACTGGGACTCTTACTGTTTGCAATACCTATATATAAATGACATTGCTGACAGGATGGGGGCCAAGGTAAGACTATTCGCAGACGACTGTGTAATATACAGAATCATGAGGAATATTAGGGATGTAACGGACCTGAAGCAGGACTTGACTATAGGCCTACTGGAGGAATGGGTAATGGGCAATGAGATGAGCCTTAACACTGATAAATGTAAATTGGTAAGGTTCACAAGAAGGAGGATAATCCGAGGACTAGGGGAAGGTTACTCACTCATGGGGAAGGAACTGGAAAAGGTGTAAAAAATTAAATATCTAGGAGTGTGGCTGCAGAATAAGCTCAGCTGGGAGGAACACGTCGAGGAGGTTTCTAAGAAAGGTTTTAGGTGCTTTAATTTTGTTATGCGCACTCTAAAAGGGGCAAGTAGTGAATTAAAAGGGCACGCTTACAAAACCCTAGTGAGACCGGTGGTCGAGTATGCTGGAGCTATATGGGACCCGTAGGCCGAAAGGAAGGGGGAAGTAGATAGATAGATAGATAATCGTCTTTATTTTCCAGGCGGGATTAAGGCCAGCTAAACCTTTTCTTCCATCCAACCTTTAATTTAAATACATTTTCAGATTTCTAATTTGTTAATAACAATTTTGAATTTACAATAAATATTTGATAAAATAACAGTAATTTACATTTTTAAAGCACATAAACTATACATATTACACATTTATACTATCATTCATACCATAATTATTAAGTGAATTGTCTACAGAAGTTAAAATCAAGAAAAAGCTTATTAAATGTGAGTTAAAACATATTGTGCATATTGTGCATATGTTGTTATTTGTCAGTATTCCCATGGCATTTTTTGAAATAAAGTTCATGAATTTTACTCCTAAAGATATTGTAACTATTGATATGGGTGTCCCTGATGTTTGAAGGTAGAGCGTTCCAAGTTCTTATTGCACTGATAGTGAATGAATTATCGAGTAAGTTTGTCCTGTGAACGGGGAAAATGAGTTGAGTACCTGCTCTTGATCTAGTGTTAAAGAGATGATTTGAATGGAGGTACGTGAAGTTGGTAGCAAGATAAGACGGTAAAGAAGTTGATAATACGCGATGAACAAGACAGACAGAGTGGAGGTTACGTCGATCATTTAGGCGAAGCCATTGAAGATCTTTGTAACTTTGAGTTACATGATCAGATTTTTTAATACCCATAATAAAACGTACGCATGAATTTTGAGCCCGTTGAAGTCGAATAGATAAGTCTTCAGTCAAGTCATTATAAATAACGTCGCAGTAGTCAAAGTGAGGAAATATGAGGGATTGTACAAGATGAGATAGAGGCTATACAGAAAAGAGCTGCAAGAAGGGTAGGTACTTAGAAAGGGGAATACATGGAAGGAGGAAGTAGTAAATGGACATGTAGTAAGGAAGTATGATAGTGTCTCCAGTATGGTAAGAGATCTAGGATGGGAAGAGCTAGAGGTCAGACGAAGGATGGACAGACTAGGGAAAATGTATAGAGTGACTAGAGATCACGAAGGATGGGGGGAGATGAACAGCCTTCTAAGGAAGGCTAATTATCTAGCAAGAGGGGATCATAAGTGGAAATATGAGAGAGGGACATGGGCTACTGATGTAGGGAGGAACTCGTTCTTGGCCAGAACGGTGGTGGAATGGAATGGCCTGAAAGAGGGGGTAGTGGGCGAAAAGGATATCAAAGGTTTTAAAAAGTCTATAAAACTACTGCCTAAGGTTCACCCAGTTTAAATAAGTAAGAGGAAAGGACTCGCCAATGAGTGTGTGATGAAGTTCACATGGACGGAAGATGCAAATCAAAGGAAAAAATGGAAATAAGGCAAGAAGAGAGATGGGAAGTAAACAAGAAATAGGGAAATATGATAATTGAAAGGATGGATGCTAAGAAGGAAGGAAGGATGAAGAAACCTACCACCGACTATACCTAGTCAATAGTAGGAGAGAGAGAGATACAATACAAAATACAAATGCAATCGGCTGGAACCAAGGCGATTTCAACCATGGCGCTTTGAACGTGCGTGATATACGTAGTCATAGTCCTTGCTGAAAAATCTTGTCTTGAAAGATAAGCGGAACTCTTTCGGTTGGTATGGACAGTTTTTGATCAGTAGGTACTTTAGATTTAAAATAGCAACGTTAAATGTTTTGTAGGTAGGTACTTTAGATTTAAAATAGCGACGTTAAAGGTTTTGTAGGTGCACATAAAAAAACTGGGTACCGGTACTTCTTTGGTTGGTACCTATTTGGACCGGTTTTTTAACACTGTTATTTTTTCAATAAAAACACTGAAAAACAAAGACCGGTAGGCCTACCTAAGTAGTTTTGTAACGAAAAGGATTTCGGGTGCGCTCTTATCGATTATCCTAGAACTAGCGCGGCGCACTGTAGCCAGCGGAAAGTTTGGCTAACCTAACGCAAGTAGTTTTGTAAAACCGGTCCATACCAACCGAAGAAGTTCCAAAAACTGTCCATACCAACCGAAGGAGTACCAGATAAGCTAGGCCTAGGTCTAGCCCCTAGGCTAGCCTAGCTAGGTCCTATGTTTACATGGATGATTCAATTGCACTCCTGTCGTTGGTATGGACCAACTTCTTCACACTGCAATTTTAGGGGAAAAGCTTAGGTAGGCCTACGCGGGTGGGGGGGGGGGGGGGGCGAAGCCCGCATGCTTTACATTAGGGCTATTATTATTATTATTAAAACATAGGCCTACGCAGCACTTTGTACCCTCCCCCCCCCCCCCTAACCTTTGCTTTTCCCCTTGTAACAGAGTTGGTCCATAGGCCTACGAACGACAGAAGTACTGATTCAATACAATAGCCTTGTTTACATGGAGGACTGAGTCCAGTACCGTACTGAAATTTAAGTACGGTTCCAATGTCCTTGCATGGTTTACATGTCGAGTACCCAACTAAACTGAACTTACATTCGGTGCAGCATCAACACTATCTTACGGCGATTGCCCAAACCAAACTAAAAAGCCACAGTTCATGTTATTCAGTTCGGTTTCCTACAAGAAGCTGTATACATGTGAGTACTCAGTATGGTATTTCGGTTCGGTCGCACCATTTCGTCGGACCGATCCCAATCGGTTCGGTAGGCCTACCTGATATGATGTGTTTACATGAGGTACTGAGACCACAAACCGTACTCAACTCCGTACTCAGTCCTCTATGTAAACAAGGCTAGCTAGGCTTAGTATTGAATACGATCATAGCTACCTCTCAAATATCAATGTTGTAACCACTTACTACTAGGATGGGAACTAGGATCGGTTAGATCCAATCCCCCAAAAGTTAGAACTTCTTTGGTGGGGGGTGTCCAAAATAAAATCATGTTTTTGCTGTTTTAGTAACACAAAAAACCTTCAAAACTTTTAACATTGCTATTTTAAACATAGGCCTAAGTCTTTTTCAGTTAAAAGTCCTTTAGGGCTAGGCCTACTTAAAATAGCAACGTTGAAGGTTTTGTGGGTGGAGTATTTTAGGGTAGTGAAACACGTGATGATTTTATTTTGGACCATAGGCGTGCGCAGAGATTTTACAATGGGGGGGCCACAGGCATGGGCGCCCGCAGGAATTTTGGCAGAGGGGGGTACAATTAACAATTTGTATTTTCGTTGGGTAAGCATAGGAGCCTCCCAACAACAGCGCCGCAGGCGAAAATTTAGAAAATCAGGTTTTAAAAAATGCGTTTGGTGGGTTTTAGAAAAAAAGTAGTAGGCCTATTCCCTAGGCTGAATACAATAGGTACCAAAATTATGTAGGCCTAATTTTTGTGTACCTAGTCGATACTCGAAACTAGAAAACCATCAAAAGGAATCTTAAAAGGAAACCTTCGCGTCATTTTCCTCACACTTTTATTTCATTTTCAATGATTGATATTTAAATAAATACTGAAATTGTTATTTCATCTGCTTTGTCCAGGGGGGGGGGGGGGAGTGCCACCACTTGCCCCCCGTCCTCTGGGCACTCATGGTCACAGGATTGCCATACCGACGGGGGAATGGAGGCAGCGGAGCAGGGATGGGGGGGTTTGGGGTTAACTTTTTTGGGGGGTGGGGGGGCTTAAAACGTATTTGAGAGTAAGAATGGCTATTATTAGACGAGTGAGCGTAGCGAAAAACAAAGTCTTTATAACGCTACTCGATCGGGCCTTGGCCGTGAGCATTGTCTGTATGTTAAATGTTAAATGTTTGTCTTTATGTATGTCTGTCCCGGCTCATACGGCCGAACGGCCAAAAAGATAGAGCTGAAAATTTAAACAGACATCCGTGACCAGGTAACTGAGAACTGCTAACAAAATGAGCACAATCCATTTCGATTTAAACCTACAAGAAATAATAAACTGTAAAATAAGCCTATCATGAGTAGGAATTAGTCGACAATGGTTTTGATTTAGAAAAAAAAATTTTGTTTGATATTTCTCTGGCTGTGAAATGCCGTGCCCATGCAAGGTCTATCGAATGTTGAACGTCAATGTACCCCCAAATTCCGCTCGAAGGTTGAGTTCACCTTGCAATATTTTCACGTATTTCGTAGGCCTACTGGCTATGTTTTTCTTAGTATTGTCACAGATGATGGACTAGGCCTACACTGCGTTAGGAGGTAGCCGGTAATGAGGAATACTTTTTACAAGTTTCGACTTCATTAATTAATATCTTTGGTTGTATGAATCACATAACAATTCAAAATTTACACAATATTCTATGAACTAATAGCAAATAATTTATGGTTAAATCAAACTGATATCTTGATTCACTATTGCGCGTTTTTTTTTTTTTTTTTTTTTAGTCTGCGTTGTTCCTCTTTACCCCAGGAGAATGGGGTAAAAGGGAACAAGTGTTGCTGAAGTCATACCGTGTACAGCAAAAATATTTGGAGTTATAGCAGAGTCGATAAAGAAGTTTCCCCGTTGGGGAGGTCCTCCAACTCCCTATACCGCCCTGGGTTAAATAAAAAGTCGGTTTTTGGCGTTTGGAATCTTAACGTTCCGCGCGACATCTGTGTGACGATTGATGGAACTACTTCAATAAAACTATGTCACTTTTCTACTACCGGTAGTAGTTAACAGTCGATGACGACAAATGGCGGAAACGTCAAAATATTAAATACGATCGAATGTTGGCGAATGTTTTGGAGGAAAGCAAACTATCTTTATTGATGAGGATATTTCTGATGGAGTAGACCTAAGCTTAGGACCTAGGTCGACAATATGTATTGTTCAAGATTTCGATTTGAATGCCAAGGGCGTACTTACGTCTGAAAACTGTATTGTGGCCTTGGGCCTAGGCTACACTTACGTCCGTTAGGCTTGAACAAGACATATCTCAAATTATTTCGCACAAAAATGTCAGTGACGCCTGCGCAACACACAACAGGCCTACAATAATAAATCAAAAGTAAATCGTTTTAAAAGACTAGGGCCCAGGGCTAATATGATTGAAATAAAATTGAAGTTTGAAGTTTCGTCTGTTATTTGTTGATTTCAGCGTCACTGCACATCGATAATCTACTGACCGTATTTAGCGTGCAGTGCTTTTATTAGTTTCACATTTAAGCCGCCCTCAGCGCGCAGAGCGTTAGATTCCGTTTTGACTTGGGAGTAAGGGGACCTCCCCAAAGGGGAAACTTCTTTATCGACTCTGGTAATAGGGATCAAACGTATACTTGCCTTTATAACAGTCTAAAAAGTGGTTGAAATCGAGCAAATATTGCCAAAGTTATAGGATATCAAACATTGGAAATCTGACTAGGGCACGGAAATATCTTTCAATTTTGGATTGCCAACATTGAAAAAAAATGCTGTGTGCTGTTTCAAAAGTTCAAAACATGTTTTTTGTTTTCAAATTTTCAAATTTAACAATGACATAGTTTAAAAAAAAAAAAAATCAAAATGACCCTTAAATAGCACAAAAATAAATTTTTCCTACTTGGGGGAGGAAAAAAAAATTCTTGTTCATTAAAAATCACAGCCAAGGAGTTGAAACAAAATGCTACCAACTACAGAACACATAAATACCCTAACAATGCAATCACCTATTATGTTCCTGTTTACCCCAGCAGTATAACACTGATAATTCTGATGTGTTCCCCATTACCTCAAATGTTCCTTTTTACCTCATTTAGGTGTTCCTTTTTACCCCAGAAAACATTGATGCTGGGGTAAAGGGAAACAAGGCTGAGTTCAAGGGGATGCTGAACATTAAAAAAATAACAAAATCACCATTATTTTAATGTTTTAATTTATTTAACGTCTATACTATTCAGTTATAAAAACTGATTTACAAAGGAGGACAACTAAATAAATCTAATTAGGCCTACATAGGCTAGATGCAGACACAACAATGAACTACATTTAAGTAAATATTTGAAATAGTAATATTACAACAATGCATTAAAAACTCAACAAATTTGATAGGCTAACAAATAAAAAGGATATTAAATGCAATTTATGAATGAATCAAATATAAAAAAGGGAGGGGAATGAAAAGAAAAGAAAAAAGGAAAGAAAAGAAAAAGAAAAGAAAGCAAAAAAAGTTAGAAAAAAATAAATAAAAAAAAAAAAAAAAAATAAAAATGAAAAGAAAAAACTGTTTTATTAGACGATCCCACTCAAACGAATATGAGGTTTGTACCTACTGTACGGCAAGTTTTTGAAACCACACTTTGTGGATTTCAAATAGTAGGGCAGCCTACAATGAAGAAAAAAAATTCAAGAGTGATTAAAAGTGTTAAACTTGAAGCAAACTTTTTTGTTAGGTTGGTACAAAAACAAAATTTACATGTGCCATGATTAAAAAAAAATGCTTATTTTGTATTGCCCTATAATGAACCTAAATGAATTTACTTAGTAGGCCTAACATTTTTTTTCCAATTCAAATTGGAGGAATTATAGCCCTTGTTCCCCATTATCCATTGTTCCTCATTACCCCTACCTCCCTATAGTATATGCATTTCAAAACATGTTTAATAATTTTTAAAATACAATCCAGAAATAATTACAAAATCTTTCCCGACCAGTGGATTGAACCCACGTCTCCCACATTTTGGCTTAGCCAACTATAGACTGGGGAAACGCAAAAGTCGTTGTTAGTCGAGTGAGCGAGTCATGTGTTGAGTACCCGGGAACATTTGCATATTTAAGTTTGATAATTATATTCGTATAAATAATAGGGTTTTTAAGTTTAGATGGTATAAGGGCGCGTCAACTGTAAGGCCATAATGCGCCACTGTAGCCTAAGATTGGCTAGATAGGCCCAAGGTAAGGGCAAAAAGTAATGTTACCGGGTACTGGTACTCAACACAATGGTTCGATCGCTCGTCTAACAACGACTTTGGCGTTTCCCTAGTTTACACTTACTACCTAATGGCATTTTTATTATAAAACTTATTTAAAAGTGAGATGATGAGAGAAAAAGGTAGATATATGCCTAAAGGATTCGGAAAACTAAATAGGGACTAGACATTTTTCAATTTTTCAATTTTTTATATTTTATATCAATTATTAAACGTGATAAGTTATTTTGATAACATTTCTAAAGGCCCCCCCTGCGCACGACTATGTTTATGTATTTTTTATTTATTTATTTATTTAACGTCTATCCTATTCAGTTATAAAAACTGATTTACAAAGGAGGACAACTAAATAAATCTAATTACATAGATGCAGAAACAACAATAAACTACATTTTCGTAGATATTTGAAATAGTAGCATTACAACAACAATGCATTTAAACACAACAATTTTGGTAACAAATAAAAAAAAATATATTATATGCATTTAATGAATGAATCAAATATAAAAAAGGGTGTAGAATGAAAAGAAAAGAAAAGAAAGGGGGGAAAAAGGAAAAAAGAAAGAAAAAGAAAAAAAAAAAAAAAAAAAAAAAAAAAAGAAAAAAGAAAGAAAGAAAGAAAGAAGAAGAAGAAAAAAAAAACATTAAAAAAGAAAAACGAAAAGAAAAAAACTGATTTATTAGACGATCCCACTCAAACGAATATGAGGTTTGCCAAAAATCAGGAACAGCAAATCAGGGAGTAATCAATCTTTCGCGGAAGAAACCACAAGGTATAGAATAAATAACACCCGTAGATGACTGAACCTCATCCCTAGGCTTAGTCTTGGTGAGAATGCTGCGCAACGTATTAGATGAACTAAAAACAACTCTTATGCCATACGGTGCTGAAAGGCGTTTGATCTTTTCTGAAAGATTCGGATAGTAGGCCCATCCAATGCAGACTGTTTTATTAATCCTTGGTTTAACTACCTCAATATCTTTATTCTTGTCAGGTTTGATGATATCTTGTGGGAAAATAGTCTTTTTTTAACCAGTCATTTGAGTACATCTATTATTCTTCATAGCACCAAATATATTTTCTAGTTCCATTTTTAGGCTTGTGGGAGTTGGAACAGATTAGTTGTTCACGAGAAACCGAACATTTAACCATACCTTCTTTAACATGTGAAGGATGATTTGAATTAGCATTCAAATATTGATCGGTGTGTGTTTGTTTCCTATACACTGATGTAGAAAACAAATTACCGTATTTACTCGTTTATAGGCCGCCCTCGAATAATGTCCGTACGGCCGTACCCTTATTTTGACCACTCAGATTTTAAAGAGTTGGCTATAAATACTATTGACAAATGGCTTCACATAATGGCCGTACCCCACTTTTTGAACTTGACAATTTCAAATATACCCGAGGCCTATACTCGCATAAATACAGTAAATCTTTCTTGATGAATGAATCTAAAAAAGGTAGACCGCCTTCCTTCTCCCCTTCAAACGTGAACTTTATCTTAGGATGGTATGAATTAAGATCTGACAATAATTTATCTACCTTGTCTCAATCTTCACAATGAATACAAATTATGTCATCTAAATATCTCTGTTACATTAGTGACATTACTAATCGACTAATCGAGATATGATCAAGAGAACTTTTAGACTAATCGATTTGTGAAACGATTATAATTATGCTTTCACACTGGTAGTGACTTGTGAACTTCCTGTATCTGTCTAAACTTTGTCCGGTTCAGTTGCACATGGTTGTACATTTTAATAAATTATGTAGTTACTGTATTCTTTAATTGTACTTGTTTCAAACGTAATTTAAACGTAATAAAACATCAACAAAAAATAAGAAAAACCGGTTCTAATGCACCATCTCTCAACAACCATATCCATACCCACAACACACGACAAATTAACAAAATACATGTAACTCAGCACGGGTCGGGGCCACATCACCGAATATCCACTGCACACAATACCCACAACACCGAATTCACAGTTGAAAAATGTTAAAGTATTTCTGAATGGGTCGTAAGACCGAATAATTTTATTTTCAGAGTCCAAACACAGAATAGGCCACATCACCGAATACCCACAACACACAATCGCCACAAGACCGAAAATTGGTAAAATTAAATTAAAACCCCAGGGCCACAATTCCGAATTCTTCGGTCTTGTGGCAATTGTGTGCTGTGGATACCTGTGTCACAACACCGAATAATTCGGTCTTACGACCCATCCAGTATGTGCCACAACACCGAAACTTTCGGTCTTACGACAGGGCATGCCACACGACCAATTCTGAAATACTTTAACATTTTTCATCTGTGAATTCGGTGTTGTGGGTATTGTGTGCAGTGGATATTCGGTGATGTGATGATCAAAACGATGTTTTTGAAACGTCACTGTTTCACGCACCCTGCGTAAACTCCTCTATGCAACCCGCTAGACTTAGGAGAGTTGAAGTAGGCATCTGAGAAGGCGCGACACTGTCAGCCCAATGACTATTGGTTGCTCTAGTACCAAGGTTATCCGCTAGTTGGGCGCTACTGGTCAAATCTACGCGGGATTTGAACTAGGATGGGATGAAAGTGCTCCTCGTAAGCTGACAAATTGTCAGACGTCTGTGAATGAAGGGCTGGTTCTCTTTTAGACATTCTAAAATAATATCAATTCACGACGGAAATGTACTGAAACAAAGATAAATTATAAATCACTATGTTTAATCCCTCTGCAGGACCCAAGGGTTCCTACGCCACTGTATTGGAAGGTAAGCTTGAGCCTTAGGTGTCTCATCTCCAACCGTTGTTACATAAGTTACGCTTTTAGGTTTATGTATAAACGCCTTTTGCATATTAAAGTTTGGAAACCCATTCATAGATAAGGGTTTACGGAGACTAGACAGTTCTTCTTCAATGGTCTCTTCATCTGATATTCGTTTTCAACGACTTTACTTTGGGAACCAAACACTTTATCACCCATAAAAAATCCCTTAAATCCCCATCGGGTGGGTGGTATCAATCATCCCCTAAATGAAAATGTTAATAATTGAATTTAGAAAAATCGTTTTATAATTTAAAACCTAACAACCATGGTATTTAATTAAAACATATTTATTGTAATACATATTTAATAAAAAATGTTTTAATTGATAGCAAATAGTTAAAGGCCATTCTAGACGCTAAATTGACTTCATTGAAGAGTTGCTTCTTGTAACTGGGTCATTCTCAAACGTAATGACCATATTGAAAAAAATGCTTGCAAGAAAAAATTATAACATAAAATTGGATGCCTCCTTTAACAATACATTATCCAATAATTTGTTCTTACAGCCCTAAAAGGGTTTATCTAAAAAAACAAAATTTTTTTACATACAAGCATTTTCATCAATTCAAGTGTACGAAAATGTCATGACTGTTACCGGACATAAAAGTGACAATTGATGTAAGAAGTTATTTATTAAATCTATATTCATGTGCACAATAGTTTTAGTTACATTATCACACAAAACTAATACATTCAATAAAATATACATTTTTATTTTAATCACTTTTTTTAATACCAAAATGTCAAGAATGTTACTCAAATTTCAAAACCTGGTAATTAACTTACTAATAATAGACAAATGGCAAATCAAATTTTATCAAGATCACTGTTAGCAATGAAGTATTAATATTATAAATAAGATTAAAAATGTGATTCAGTTATTTTAAACTTTAAATAAGACTTAATTTAATAATTAGCTCGGGTAACGGTGTTGACAAAAAAGTAACAGTCTTGACAAAAAGCTATTTTTCTAACAGTAATAATTTTTTTCTAAGATCATGTTGCTTGTTAGTGTACAAATCAGTCAACCTAAAGATAAAATCCATCTAATCCAACAAGTTTGTGTTGAGTTTAAAGTAAAGAGACACTACGGGTAACGGTCTTGACAAAAAGTAACATTCTTGACAAGTGATCACTGAAAATCAATAAAAACAAGTGTTTTGTTACTTTTGAGTATGGCAATGAATTACAACCTCTCCCTTCAAAACACATCTACAGTTGCAGGAAATTAATGCAGTAATCCCCGATCCCTTGGTAATGTTACTTTTTGAAAGTAACATACCTGACAAGTAACATGCATGACATTTCAACTTCATTAATTCATTAGCTGTTAACAATCCCATTTGAAAAAGTAGGGTTATGTTTGCTATGAGCTGGAACTTGATTGTAACTTAACTCAATTGTTAAATAAAATATTAAATACAAATTAAATTGTTTTATCTTGGTAACATTCATGACATTGAATTAAAAATACTCACCGTTAAAATGTTTACTTTTCAATTTTAAAGAGTTCTCATGTCAAAACAAACCAAACTTCCATGATGCCATGTCAGGAGCTGTTCTTCTTCTTCTTCTAGATTGATCCACTGCCTTCTTGAAAAATTATTTAAACTCTTTTACAATGGTAACAGTCATGACATTATTATGATTGCCACATTAGGGACAAACACTTTCCACTAGTTATTGTTTGAAATGTAAATTGTTAAAAAAAGTCACTAACACACAGTTATTAACTGTTATTTCTGCATTAATTCCAATCTAGAGACTAAATAAATTTTAGTCTTAAAGTCAAACATTTTACAAAAACACTTCTGGTTTTGAGGATAGGGACATGGGTTTTAACACATTTTGCAATACCCGACATTGAATTAAAGGTCAACCTTACAAGATAGAAGTGCAAAAATTCATGGAGCTAATAAAACTATAAGTATTCTGAAAATGTACAACCAAAATTTATGCAAATCAATATCTTGATCTAAAAAAAAATAATATTAAGGTGGGACATCACAAGGGTCATTTTATTTGAGAATGACCCAACTAATTATTGAAATAACATGTATTAGGCTATGAAAAAAACAAAAAAACAAAATATTGTCCCTATTTCCGGGGCGTACCGGCTGTTTAATTTGCATATTGCGCCTAATTGCACTAGGCCTATCCAGTCCAATTTCAAAACGGCTTTTCAGATTATCTTCATTTTTTAAAATTAATTTCGTCATCTCTTTGTTCATATAGTGAACAAGTTTCGTAAGGTTATGCGGAAGGGATTACAACTTACAAGTTATGAATTTTTTTTATTTAACCCATTGAGTTGAGTGTTGGGGCAAATTTTATGGGGCAAATAAAAAAATTCATAGCTTGTAATCCCTTCCGCAAAACCTTACGAAACTTGTTCACTATATGAACAAAGAGATGACGAAATTAATAAAAAAAATGAAGATAATCTGAAAAGCCGTTTTGAAATTGGACTTGATAGTGCAATAAGGCGCAATATGCAAATTAAACAGCCGGTACGCCCCAAAAATAGGGACAATATATATATTTTTTTTCATAGTCTAATACATGTTAATTTAATAATAAGTTACAAAAAGTAACTCTTCAATGAAGTAAATTTAGCGTCTATCAATTTAAGTCGTTTTTTTTGGGGGGAATAGGGAACAGGGGGGAATAGTTCGGAGTCTTATTTCTATTGGTACAATAATGTTTTATTTTCTCTCGTTGTTATAAATAGTAATTAAATAGAGCTTAGTTTAAAAACCATAAGACAATAATGGCATAAAGATGGTATATAACTGTGTATGTAAACGTACATAAAATTCAGATAAATGACTACAAACTTGTGGCTTCATTGTAACAATAACCTCTATATGCCAGTGTGGCTTATAAACTTTGCTCTATCTACTTACAATCTACAACATTGTGACAAACATAAAACATTATTGTGGCAGTAGAGATGAAACGTTTTACGAATATATTTCAAAAATACAAATTTTGACCTTAACCCCAATTACTCATAATTTTTTTAACAATTAAAAAACCTATACAGGCTAGTATTAGCAGATTTAAGGAAAACGCCAAAGTCATTGTAAAACGAGTTCAATGTTGAGTACCCGGAAACATTTGCATTTAATATGATAGGCTAGGGAGGAGAGAGTAGAGACACATGCTGGATCCAGCCTTAAGGAGGGGGAGGAAAGGGAATGTTACATGGATTCTCAACACATGGCTCGCTCATTCGTCTAATGCAGTGGCGTAAATGAGAACCCGACGCCCCCGGGAGGCAGGTGGGGGTTCGGTGTGTAAGAGGGCCCGGTCCGCAAAACGAACAGATCTTTTTTATTGTCATACCAATTTCAAATTGTGTCTATTTTTACACACAAGTTAACTTAATACATTATTTTAACAACTAAATCATCAACTTGCATCTCCATTCTCTAGTTAAAATTTTTACTTGAGTTTTGTTATTACACTGTTAAACATCGAATAACAATTTCAAAATGGTGGTAAATGTTGGGACCCTACTAGCTTTCGAAAGCTTCTTCAGAGCGAAATAACACGTAAAAATAGTTTGGAAATGGGGTTAAATAAGTCAAAATGCGAATTTCATGTAAAATATATTTTCTTGAGCTGTACCAAAAGCCGTGGCAATCGTAGCAGTACAATTATCTGTACAGACATTTCTTCGATGAAAAGCAGTATTAACATCAACGACATGTTGGAGGGTTTCGAAGATCACCTGAAAATTTCTCCAAGATCGGAATATTCGTTAAGAGTGAACAAACTTAAATAGAAAAATAGTAAGATTTCGATGTTTATAAGATTTTTTTATCGTACCCAAAAAAGAGACAGATATTACAAGGTAGGGCCTACAGTCATATAATATTTATTTCAAGTATACCTTAGCCGAATCATATAAAATAAATTTTTGTTAATCCTAAATTTCCCAGAATTATTTGAATACTATCATGTTTTGGTTAAATTGTCAAATTTCTAAAATATGAGAGTAGCAAAAAGGTGCTGGAAAGTGAAAAGCAAATATTTCTGGGAAATTGAGTCAGGTACCTAGGCCTACTGACTACTGAGTAGACTTACATTTCTTTTACTAGGCCTACCGGTACCTATAGTTAATAGTTGGGCTCCAATGCTCCATCTTACCAACCGTGATCGTACCAGGCCAATGGCTAAGAGTATGTGGAGTGCAACAAAGAAATCTCTGAACTTTGCAAGGTAACCAGGCACACCCTGAAGCCACAAGCATAGACCTACATAGCAGCATAAAAAATGGTGAATAATCAATGTTAGTGCAGTTAGCCTGAAATAAGGCACGGGATAGGGAACCAGTACTTTTAAGTCTATTAAATGATTTAAATTTAAATACCACGGATGGTAATTGATCAATAATCACTGACCTACTATCCCTTCACAACCCAATGCTTATTATTTGTCTAACAATTTCTTAAAATTAGGTAGCCTACCTAGGCCTAGGGCTACTAACGGTGTCAAGACCAATTTCATCCATAGTCAAATTAATATAATTTGCATGCCTATTATTTCAATTGAGCTTCCATGCTGGGCTACTAAGCAAAAAAGAAAACAATTGGAGCTATTGAGCTAATAAATAATAAGTAGGCCTACGATAGCCTACCTAACCTAAGTTAGGTTGATGTAGACACAAACATTTAGGCCTACCGTGGTTGTAATTAACTTTTAGGCCTACATTAACTGATTAAAATGTTGAACTCATTTCATTAGAATCTCTTATTTTATTACTCACGTCATACAATGTTACACAACGCAGAGTAGTCGATTGCAGATTTTTTTAGAATCATATAAATTTTAGAATTTGTAAGATTGCTATTATTTTGTGACTTTTGGGTAGCCTGGTAGACAATAACTTCACAGTGTAACTGGTATAGCATACACTGCACTGATTGTTGACAATCTTCTCACTATATGAAGACTTTGCAAGTAACAGGTAGGCCTACCGGTACTTTAAAGTTTGGATTTGGAATGTGGCACCCATCCATGGAAATAAATCTGCAAACAATCACATCCTAATTTCAGAATTATGAAATATACACAATTAATAACTGTAGGCCAAGGAAGGACAGGTAGGTAGGGTAAACAGCGCCTAAATAATAAGCATAGGGTCTATCCTGTGGGACTACCGGTACTACAAATTAGGCCTACAGCGTTAAGAGCTAGGAAATAAATTTTACCAGAAATCAACCAATCGTGGTTGCCAACACATTTAAAATAGGCCTGCCTAACAATTTTGCACTTAAGATTGGACTGAACCAAACCAGCCGGCTTTAAGGCCGATGCACAATTGCTCGTGAAGCAAACCGACGGGAACAAATCAAACACGTAATAATAAGTTTTAATTTTAGTCCTATTTGGTTATTTTGTTATTCCGCATATTTGTATTAATTTATTCTTCTTTTCATATGCCAACAATTGACATTATTCATGTCATCATGTGTTTTCTAGTTAGCCAGTAGAGATAGGACTCCTGTTCGCTCCGATCCATGCCATTTGGCATTTTGTCGCGTTCAAGCTTTATATATGTACATTGAAAAAGATGTTTCCTGTCTTGTTCCCCAGCTCCACACATCCGACAGACACTAGATTCAAAAATTCCAAATCTATGGAGGTGCTTTCCGAGTAGGTCGTGTCCTGTTTGAAGCCGGAATTGAGCTGTCTCTATTTTTCTACTGTAGCACTTACGTTTACCAGTCGGCCTCATTCTAGTGTAATCTTCCCACAGTTTATTCTGCCCCCTCTCTTGCCATTCCTTACGGACTGCTTTGTCTGTCGACGCATGCAGGTGAGATTTGAGAGATTTATGTGACAGTTTTTTTACTTTCTTGTTGCTTTTTGCTACCTTGTTTGGCTAGGTAGTCGGCCTTCTCATTACCATATATGCCACAGTGGGCCGGTATCCATTGTAGCACAATTTTGTTCCCATCATTCATGAGTCGTAGAATCTGTAGTTTACATTGTCTAATTTCGGGTTCTGTTTCCTCCCTATTTGCAATGGCTGCAATGGCAGTCTTGGAGTCGGATAGGATCACAATTTTCCGGTTTTCAGATTTTGATAGTTTCAATAGTGCTTCAACTATTGCTCGGATTTCTCCATCATAATTGCTTCCATTAGCACCAGCTGGGTAGGAAGCCTCAAATTCTCGGCTGTATATCCCTGCGCCCGCATTTCCTTCCCCTGGGGATGCTGATCCATCTGTATACAGATGTAGCCATTCATTTTCTGGGTATTTCTGGCGAATGTATGCCAATGTCAATTTCTTTAGTTGAACCAATGAGTGGTTGTTTTTCTTACCGTCGATGTCAGGTATTGTCAATGCATGTGGGATTTCTAACAATGCAACATTTATGTTTGGTGGTAGGAGGTCTTGTCTATTGTTAATTGCCTCATTCCCAATTAAATGCTCATTTATTTGTCGTGCCTTCGTTATGAATGTTACATGGGTTTTATGTTTTTCACATGGTTCTTTATCCCAGTAGTTCTGATCCAGTCTTACCAGTTTTTCATATAGGATCCCTGCAGCTTCATTTTGTCTGGCCTCTAGGGGTGGAATATTGGCCTTTGCTTCCATAGCTACTATAGGTGTGGTTTTAACACCTCCAGTAACTATTCTGAGTGCAGAATTTTGGACCCTATTTAGAGATTGTAGTGCATTTTTAGGGGCTTTTGTTATGATTGCATTACCATATTCAAGCAGTGGTCTCACATAGGTTTTATATGTGGTAGATAATGTGTTCTCTGTTGCCCCCCAGGTAACACCTGCAACTCTTTTTAACAGGTTTAATCGCTTCCTTCCTGCTGCTTGCATTTTTTCAATATGCTTGGTCATTGTCATTTTTGATCCATAGTTACACCTAGGTATACTGGGTTATCTTCTTTCTGTAACAGGTTTGTTCTGTACTTGAGTAAAAATGTTGGTACACTTCGTCCCGTAGTGTGGTAGTCGTACACGGTCTTCTTTTCGTTAACTATCATTGCATTCTTTTCTGTCCATTCTTCCAGAGCTTTAAGGGCTTTATTCATTTCAATTTCCATCTTATCTTTATCTCTACCACTGTACCACAGCACCACATCATCTGCAAACAGCTTTACTTTGACCTCACTTCTCTCTTCAATATAGTCAGCTAGGTCAATTTATGAAGATCAAGAAAAGGGTAGGACTCATGACTGCTCCCTGTGGAACTCCTGCCTTGGTTTTTCTGTATTTTGATCTTTTGTTTCCATATCTCATTTAATTATTTATATAATTACTCATATAATTATTAATACATATAATTAATTTATTTTTCATATTACACGCGTAAACCATCAATCAGCTGATAAAATAGTGTCGAGACGTGAACATCTTCATTCTGATTGGTTCCAGTAACGTACGGAACGAGAACGTTAAAGAAAGTTAAAACTTGGTGATGTTCCCGTTGTCGTTGCCGGGATACGGTAACGACCGGCAACGGGAAGCTTTATTGTGCATCGTGTCGTAAGTTAACGCGTGATTCCTTTCTTCCCATTATCGTTACCGGGCAATTGTGCATCGGCCTTTAGTCTGCTTGCAGCTTAATGCCCAGTTCACATAAAGTCGTAGTCCTAGTCATAAGAAGCAGATGAAACATAGGGAACACATGTTATCTTTCACACACTTGTCACAAGGTTTAGTTTTATGGTTTAGTCGTAGTCATAGTCATAAGAAAGTTGAAAATATTCATCTTTCTTATGACCAAACAACAAATTCTTACGACTAGCGAATCAGAGATCGAAACATCACTTGCAACAAAGCAAACAACAAAACAACAAACCATGACGACTATACTAAACCTTACGACTAGGACTAAACCATACGACTAGGACTAAACCTTACGACTTTATATGAACTGGGCATTAGGCTACAAACTCAAACTAAAATATTCTTAATATGGGCTAGAAGCACTAGGTAATAATAGTTTCAGTTTCAGTTTATTAAGGAAAACAAACAACAATACCTAGTTACAGTTTTAAATAGTTTTCACCATGTAGGGCCTGGTCCATTTTCGATTTACACAAGTTCTTACAAATAGGCCTACGCTACGGCCAATAAGTTATAGCCCTGATAGGCCTAGGTAAAGAAGAGGCAGACTTTTGCTGGGTTTAGATTTATAAAACGCTGTGGCTATTTAACCGTAGCTACGGGAAAATTACGATTCTCAATTCGTCGGTAGCATGAACGAACATCGGCGGAAATCACCGAATGTACTCGAACTGTGGATACGGAAAAATTAGGCCTGCTAATTTAACCGTAGGAACGGGAAGTAAATTACGGTAAAATTACGTTAATTCAATAATAACCACTCTGAAAATATACGAATTATGTTATAATTAATAAAGATTGAACACAAACACTTACCATTTCACTGTTGCCGGCGCGCCATGGTTATTATGACATTTACTTAGTAGGCCTACCAACCTTTTCAATAAAATACTCTACTTACCAAACCTTTAACGTTGCTATTTTAAATCTTAACTCGTTTTTAACGGAAAGGATTTCTCGTGCGCTCTTATCGATTGTAGGCCTATCCTAGAACTAGCGCGGCGCAGCACTTTTTAAACGCATTTATCATCTAGAATTGTGTTTGCGACGGGGCCAAATGTAGTGAAATCATTTGCAGAAAAAACATGGACCCAAATAGAATGGTAAAAAAAACGACCAAACAAAAATTTGAACCGCCGACCTCCCGCAAAGAATTCGGACGCGATACCACTCAGCCACAATGCACTGTGATATTTGAAGCTATTGGCCTAGTTAGGTGGTATCCCGCGGACGATTCGGATACCTTCGATTATTTCCGCTGATCTTCGTTCATGCTACGGACGAATTGAGAATCGTAATTTTCCCGTAGCTACGGTTAAATAGCCACTTCCTTTATAAAATGCAGGTTAGGTCACCATTCAGCCTTAACCTAGGCCTAGAAGGACCTAGGGCCCATGGACTAGGCCCTAGCCTAGCTAAACCAAAGGCTAGGAAGGAAGGCCTTGGGTCTAGGCTAAGACCCTGGGCCATAGAACCCCCAGAACTCAAGACCCAAGATTAATCCACAGAACCAGGACATGGTTGTAAGCCAGGCCCTAGCCTTAGCCAGTGTATTAATGTATGAAATTGGGTTTCAAGGCTTTAGGCTAGAGCTAAGGGGAGAGGCCCGGGCAGCCTTATTCGTAGGGCTAGGCCTAGCCCTAGGCCCCTACTGGTTAGACTAGGCCTAGTTCCTATCCGATCTTGGTAAAGGACTGGGGCCGAAAAGGGAATTGGATATACAAAGGCCTAGCTACTCACCTGTGATTATGAATGAAGAAACTCGCTTCGTATCATCGTCGAAGTAGGCCCCTAGCCGGATTTCAAGTCTGCCATAACCTCCAAACACAAACGCGTAGAGTCCGTATCCATAATAAAACTCGCAGTAAAATCCATTTCGCGCATTAGGAACAATGTCGTTTCATTTAATACTGATCACTTAAATGTTCATATCATGTTATAATTACATATCGAATCGAACTAAATAATAAACTTGAATTATATTCATCCACGCCAAATTCCAACGGACATTTGTTATTCAACTCGGAAAGCAGGACAGCCAACTTGTCAACGGAACGGACCACTACCAACACTGCAAACTTGAGACATTGAACTTGAAATTGTTGTCCGCTCTCAAGTAGGGGCCCCTACTTCAATATTTTGATTTTGATTTATTTTGAAATCACAGTAATATGTAAATAAAAATTAAATATCAGTAAACAATGTATGAAAAATTGCTAATTACCACTTAAATATAAAATAAATGCATAATTTAATTAATTATTTCGCTAATCAATTTATAATTAACCACAATTAATTGTCCTCCTAATTATTGTAAATCAGTTTTTAAACTAAATAGGATAGACGTTAAATAAATGAATAAATAAATTTTTCCCCTTTCCTTTCTCTTCTTTTCCCACCCCTTCTTTATATTTGATTTATTAATTTAATTGCATTTAATCCTTTTTGAATTTGTTACCAAAATTGTTAGGTTTTAATGCATTGTTGTTGTAATATTACTATTTCAAATATAAAAAAAAGGATTAAAAAAAGATTTAATTAGTTGTCCTCCTTTGTAAATCAGTTTTTTAACTGAATATGATAGGCTAGACGTTAAATAAACAAATAAATAAATAGGGCTAAATAAATAAATAAAAATCTGTTTTTCATACTGTCAGTTTTTTAAATGTAATTGACAGTCATGTCAAAGTGTCTACAAATATTGTTGTATATTAGGTAACTGAAGTTAAATCACTATTTTGATTCACAAGTGTCTAATTATTTAGTGTTTAAAGATGTTTACAATTGAGAAATTGACATAAGTGATGGCAATTGGTATGTTCTGCTAACATTTGGAATCAATTGCCATCATTTGCGGTCAATTGAAGTGAATTGATTTTTCTATTGATGCTTTATTGACAAGAATAATTTCAATTGGTTTGAAATGATATCAATTGGCATTATTATAAGTCAATTGATATTCTTGGTTCCCAATTGATATAGTTTTTGTCAATTGGCACATTCAAATGATCTTTAATTGATTGTAGACAAAGTCAATAGACTATCAATGCAATCAATTGACAAACATTTAAAATCATTTCATTTTAATTGATATCAATTCATTTCAATTGATATCAATTCATTTCAATTGATATCAATTCATTTCAATTGACCAGCAAGTGATATCAATTAAAAAACATTTCAAATCCAAATGATTTTTTTGCTAGGGCCGGTTTGCCCACCCAACCTCGTAGTCAACATTAGTGTGACCCCCCCACTAAAAAATAGTTCCTACGCCACCGTCAATGATAAGACACATTTAATATACTACAGTTTTATTTTTATGGCATTTTCATTTAATATACATAAACTCTTTTTGATGAAATTGAAATGATTTTTTTAGTGTAATTAATGACAAACACATAAAAATATTGTAGTATCCCAGGGACGAGGTGTTCTACCTGGATTACATACTAGTTAATCACTGTACACTGTTTAGCCAACTCGTCTGTCATTACGTCAGTTTTATTCAGAACCGGACATACGGTCGACATCAAACTACTACACTAGTCAGTTAGCAACACTAGTATCTAGTCAAGTAAGAGAGCGCTTCCGGGAAGCGGGAGCATACAACATTCCCTCTTTACAACAATTAAAATAGTAATACAAATAAGAATATCAAATATATAGTTGAAAATAGAATAACTAGTACATAATGAATTTATGAAGAATGTCAATCAAGTTCTTAAATGTAATCAAATGAAACCGCAGAGTATAAGAATTGTCTTTGCTTAGTCTTGGTAACGTATAGGCAATCTTCGTTCCCTCTGCGGCCCGGGTTTCACCTGGACCGGTGATCTTGGGCTCTCGGGCGGAACGTCAGCTCGAACGACCTCCTGCGTCCCATGGTTCTGCACATCTCCATTTTGTAGAGCCTTGTTATTAGGCTCAGAAGGAATTTCAGGTAGGGAACCATGAGTGGGAAAACTCTGGTATGGAACCTCTTAAAATGGGTAGAGTTCCGGGTATAGCGGGCACGGTCAGGAGTTTGAACGGTAATACTGTTCCCGCTCTTTGACACTACTTGGGTAGGGTGGGACAGTAGGGAGTAGTTAGTTTGTTAGTTTTGTTTTGCTTCATCAAACATAATCTCCTTCCACTATCACACTTTCCTTAGCGCGTCGTGATTTATCTGCATATTCCTTCCCTTTCCATTTCCTTTCAAGGTCCCGGTCTCTGATTGCACCATCATCCACTGTTTTTGCCTCCAAGTTGGTAACTTGTCTCGGATTTTCCTACGGTAAAGAAGTTCGGCAGGGGTTACGCCTGTAGTACAATGCGAAGTATTACGGTATAAAATTAGATACTGAAGTAGAATTTCTTTCCAATCTTGTCCTGTTTCTTGTGCAATACGCAGACGTTTTAACAAAGAACGATTTTGGCGCTCCACCTCCCCGTTAGCCTGCGGCCAACAACGGTGTTGTGAAACGTAGATCAAATTATTTTCTCCGCAGTATTTCTTGAACCTTCACTGGCAATTGGGGTCCATTATCTGACCTAATGGATGAAGGTAAACCAAACCTAGCAAAAATCGGTTTAAGTTTCTCGATTGTTTTCTCAGCGGTAATGACTTCATGATGTCCACTTCAAAGAATCTACTGTAGTAGTCATAGTGACTAGTAAGTAATGTCCTGATGGTAGGGGTCCTAGAAAATCTACAGCTATGTCTTGCCAAGGGGGGCTTGGCAGTGATGTTGTACGAATAGCTCCGGAACATCAGGTGCAGTGGGCAAGCTGGCAACCATGACAAGTCTTGACAAATGTCTCACATTCCCTATCAATCCCCGGCCACCATACCTTAGATCGTAATCTTTGCTTCATTACTGACATTCCCGGATGACCCTCGTGGCCAATTCCATGGTTTGCTGCCTGAGAGCAACTGGCATTATCAAACGATTTCCACGCAAGATGATATTTCCTACCTTGCTCAGTTCAGTGGCAAATGCATGAAATGGTTTGCTCGAGTCATCACTCCAAGAACCCGATTCGAGACTACGAGATACAGACTGAAGCTCCATATCAGTTTCAAAAGCATCTTCGATATCCTCCAATCTTAGTGCTACTGGTGTTGATGACTGAACTATGATTTGAAGACATTTCTCACCTTCAGCATCAAAAGTTGTCTTACATTTTCCCGGATCCAACAGCCTAGATAATGGGTCAGCAATATTAGACTTTCCAGGGCGATGTACAATGTGATAGTTATAGGATTGTAATCTTAACATCCATCGCTCTATCCTAGCACATGGTTTACCTTTCGGTGACAATATGCATTCGATGGGCTTATTGTCGGTGATCAAGTCGAAAGTATCTCTTCCATACAGGTACATATGAAAGTGTTCACAGGTTGTTATCTCTCTTATTGATTCTGGGATCAAATTTTAAATTTTGGGGAAAAGCGCTGTCAATATCAAGTTTACTAAAGAATTTACTGTCTCTTAGATCAGGGAGTACCTCATCAAAACTTGGTATGTGATGTTTCTCTCTTTCCACCGCAGTATTTGCCTGACGCATGTCAACGCAAATCCTGACATCTCCATTACCCTTAGGGACGACCACGAGCTGCGAGGACCACTGCGATGGGCCATCAATCTTCTCAATGATATCTTGGTCTTCCAACTCTTGAAGTTAGTTTCTAGTATTCTTTGAAGGGCACAGGAACTCTTCTCAATGGTTGGTACACTGGTTTCACATCATGGTTAATGGGAAGTTTCATTTGAAAATCTTTCAACTTTCCAATACAGGGTTAGGCTTATTAGGCCTTTCGATCTGATTCACTTGCAGGCCTATCTTCAAAACTCCTAGTTTTATTGCAGTCTCTTCCCAAGAAGTGGCACACCCTTGCCTTTGATTACGTAGAACAAAGCGCTTACCTTCGGACCGGGTCTTACCCCTACATCTGCTTGGGAAATTTTCCCAGGACAGTCAGGGGGGTTTTACTACCATATGGAAAGAGTGCCTTACTAGATAATGAAGAGCAGCAGTCAACTTTTTTTTCCTTTAAGCGAGTCCACGTTTCTTCATCTACTACATTACATGTAGCTCCTGAGTCAACCATAACCTCCAAACCAATTCCACCCACCTTGACTTTCAATAGGTCAAAAGAACCGTTCAGCTGGTTAACTCTGGTCACTCCGAAAGCATAGTCGCGGCGATCTTCCGACTCGTCGTCTGTATTTGAATAGACATTAACTTGTCTAACCTTGCTTTTCTCTTTTTTCCCTGTGTTTCCTTTAATGCGTTCCCCTTTTTGTTTACTTTTCTTCCTACAGCAAGCTCCAAAGTGCCCAATCTGATGACACAGATGGCATTCTTTGTTCTTTGCTGGACACCCATCACTACCTTTCATGTGTCCCACATAGCCACATGCAAAGCATTTTATTTTCTTTGACCTATCTAGGCCTAGGCTTACCTTGTTCCCTACAGCTTGCTTGTCAGGCAGACCTAGCCCTAGGCCTGAGCTTACCTGCTCCAGTCCTAGCTCGCGCTGGTTGGCATCCTCCCAAGATCGAGATGTGTCCAACACAGACTGTAGGGTCATATCTGGACCTATTTCGATAAGTTTTCTCTTGAGTTGCTTAGAAAAAACTTTGTCCAATATTTGGTCACGCAGGTGTTCATCTATGAGTGTGTCAAACCCACAGTGAAGAGCCTGGCGCCTTAACCTAACTTCAAACTTATCAATAGACTCACCCTCTTGTTGGCTAAGTGCACGGAACTTGATCCTTTCGTAAGGAATATTACTCCTAGGTGTGAACTTCACAGTCAACGCTGCGACAGCATCCAAATAAACATTGGAACCTCCAACTGCCCCTGCCGCTGGCAGACTGTGATACACGTCCTGTACATCCAGACCTGCTTTATGCAACAACGTTGCCTTCTTTCTCTGAGGGTCTTTAATATTAGCACTTTCTGCATAATATTCAAATCCCCTAAGCCAACGCGTCCAGCGTTGTCCCACTGTTGTCTGGTCACCTGAGCAGTCGAAAGGCTGCACGCCGTTTTCACCGGACATGATTGAACAATTCCGGGTGGTCTAGGCCTATGCAAACTGTTAATATAACTACCTTCCTACCTTCTTCTCAGATGTCGAATGCATTAATTTACCCTCCGTCGCCAATGTAGTATCCCAGGGACGAGGTGTTCTACCTGGATTACTATTGGATTTATTCAGTTTTGCGCTTGTTTTAAAAGATAAAGCAACTACAGTTTGCATCAACCTTGTTTATTCACAACGGAAGGGACGCCGACAAGTATACAGTGTTGCCAACACAATACAGATAAATACTGTTGTCGTACCAACTAGTAGTAATACCAACTTAACAATTGTAGTTAGATAAGAATAAGAAGATCATTCCAACACTCGCCCTTAATCTAGATACATGATCAGTTGGTCAATAAAGTTAAGAAAAAATTAACCATTTTTGTGATTATTTGTACATCATACCTAAACCCTTTACACACTTTACATGATTTGGACCATGCAAACTCTTAGTGAGTACATCTGCAAACATATTTTCTGTTGACAAATATTTTAGATCAATAATCTTATTGGTAACGCACTCCCTAATAAAATGATGTCTTATATCAATATGTTTTGACCTGTTATGATACATTTGATTTTCCGCCAGTTTATGTGCAGACTGATTATCATTATACAAAGTTATAGCATTCTGTTTATTTGCAAAATTCAACTCATTCAACAAATTTTTAAGAAAAATTGCTTCTTTTGCACACATTGAGTTAAAGCCATATTCTGATTCTGTGCTTGAGAGAGCAATGGTTTTTTGCTTTCTGCTTTCCCAAGAGATTACACATCCTCCAAGTACAAAAACAAATCCAGTAAAAGATTTTCTATCCAAAGAACAATTTCCCCAATCTGCATCAGCAAATCCTTCAAGTTTAACACCTGTTTTCTTGTATACAAGACACAAATCCTTTGTTTTTTGTAAATATCTTAGGACCCGTTTAGCACATACCCAATGAGATTCATCATAGCAATTATTGAATTGGCTGAGCACACTTACTGTGTGTGCAATATCTGGTCTGCTGATTACTGCAAGACGCATTAATGAACCTATCAGTTCCTGATAAGGCAATGAAGGATCTGGGTATTCAGCCCTGGACAATTTTAACCCTACCTCCATTGGAGTGTTCAAAGGTTTACAATTAGTCATTAAAAATCTTTCAAGAGTTTTTTCAATATAAGATTTTTGGTCTAAACATAATTCCCCATTTTGCCTTCTGATCCTCATACCCAGCACACATTTTGCCTCTCAAGATCTTTCATTTTGAACTTACTCATGAGTTTCATTGTTACTTCCGATTTGTATTTTTCATCATTGCTAAAGACAAAAAAATCATCTACGTACAAGGCGATTATGAAAATACACCCATTTTCGAACTTAAAATATATACATGGTTCAAAATCAGATCTTTTTAAACCCATTTCAAGCAGTACTAAATTAATTTTGTCATACCAAGCTCTACTCGCTTGCTTAAGACCATACAAAGCTTTCTTCAAAAGACAGACTTTACCTTTCACCGATTCCAGTCCTTCCGGCTGTTTCATGTAAACAACTTCTTTCAAATCACTATTTAAAAAGGCTGTTGTTATATCAAGGTGACCTATTAATAGATTTAGTTCAACTGACAAAGCAAGTAACATTCTGATTGAGCCGTACCTAACAACAGGAGAGAAAGTATCACTGTAATTTATGCCATACCTTTGAGAAAAAACCCTTGCGACTAGGCGGGCTTTGTATGTTGAAATACCACTAGAGTCCTTCTTAATCTTAAAAATCCATTTACAATCAACTGGCTTCTGATTATCAGGTAAATCTACAAGTTCCCATGTTTTATTTCTCACTAAAGAATCTATTTCGTTCTCCATGGCATGCTTCCACTTCTCTCGATCATCTGCAGCCAAGGCCTCTCGTACAGTTTCAGGCTCGCCCTCCTCGCGTGTAGCCTGGTAGAGTATGAATTCTGGAAATTCCTTGGGACGCTTATTTCTGACTGGATATCTTCTTTCTTGCTCCATAGCAGCTGGCTGCTCTGGATCTTCTTCCATAGAAATATCATCTTCTGAATCTCCGTCTTGTAGCTCTGGCTGGCCATCTGATTCGTGGTCATTCACTTCTGTTTCCGACAAAACATCGTTAAGTTCCCCTACTTAAATTGTCAGGTTTATCAGTAGTAGCAACATCCTCCGAATGATGTCTTTTAGCAGGAAAAATATCTTCATGAAAAATTACGTCACGTGCTTTTTCAATTCTCTGGGGATTCTTGGGGTCTATAAGACGATAGCCCTTAGATTCAGTGCAGTATCCTACCATGATCATTTCCTTGCTTTTCGGATCCCATTTTGTCCTCAGCTCCTTAGGAATGTGCATGTAGGCAGCACAGCCAAATACTCGCAGGTGTCTAAGGTCCACTTTATCTCCCATCCATACCTCTTCTGGTAGTTTCCCCTCTACTGCTCTGGTTGGTGACCGATTCTTTAGATAGACAATAACACTCACCGCTTCTGCCCAGTAACACCTACTCAGTCCAGCATCACTGAGCAGAGCTCGAGCTTTCTCCACTATAGTGCGGTTCGCTCGTTCCGCCACTCCATTTTGTTCCGGTGACCTTGGAATGCTGGTTTGGTGCACGATTCCACTGCAAGCAAGCAACTGATGCATATCTTGGTTGATGTACTCGGTGCCATTGTCACTTCGCAGAGACTTCAATTTCTCACCCGTTTGATTCTCTACCAAGACTTTCCATTGTTTAAATACTGTCATGGAATAGGCTGTAGGCCCAGGTAATAGTGACTCTCCAGTGAGTCTTAGTGGGCGTAGCTCTTAATTCATACCAACTAGCCTACAACCTAACCAGACCGAGATCGAATGTGTTTGGGAAATACGGGATTTGGTAACAAAACTGGTTAGCAAATGAAAGATTCAGATTAAAACCAAAGGGGATTTCTGTTTTATTTATAAAATTTACCCTACTCTGGCCTTCATTTAAAGTCTCTGCATTGTGGTCTGGCGTGCGTGGGTTCGGCCTTTTTAAAAACCCAAAACCTGATCGTTAATAGAATACTCGTCACCTTTAAATTACCTCTGTCTGGTATCCACCCTGATCTCAGTCCCCCTTTGGCGGATGTGGGCCCGATCCGCGAACCTTTGGTACTCCTTTCTTCGTCCGTTTTTCGTCCGTTTTTCGCCCGTTCGCCTTTCAGCTTCCCTTGCTTTTTTCCCTTTTTCCCCAGTGAACCCCTTTGACTGCGCTCTTTTTCCTTTAGTTTTCCCTTCTTCTACGTCCCCTTTCCTCACATTCCCATCCCCACTGTGCCCAGGGCAGTGTCCTTGCACCCCCGTTTTTGTGGGCGGGAGTCCCCAAAGAGGCTTACCACTTTAGAAACTTCCTATCCGATGTCCAGAATTACCCTCCCCAAAATCATATTGTCCTCCCCACGACACCTTCGATGATGTCACTCAGCCCTCCCCTCCAGGGTCCTGGTCCCCCGCAAAGGGCTTAAGCGCCACTTCTCTGATTTCCCACTCCTGTCCCCCCCAATCAAAGCCTGGGGCCTCTCTGCTCTCTACCGTTCAATGGGTGGGGCCACTCCCCTAACACAGGCAATGTTTTCCCCCTCGCCCAGTCAGCATAATCGTCTCCAAACTCAGTACAATAGTTATAATAACTTGACCAAATTAAAGTGACAAAACAGTAGCCTTAACATTAAAATGCGTCAATACTTAGTAATACCCATGTTTTACTTCCAACTGTCAACACATTTTTTCTGAAACTTGATGTTTTAAAACCGAATAATACCCAGATATTTGGATAAACATCCCAATATATGACAACCGCCCCCCCCCAGATTAAACACGTCTCTTTTTTCCCGGGAAAACCCTCTTCCCAAAAACAACCTTGACGACGATAACTAGTAACCCCTATGCGGGCCTCGCTCCAGACTTTTTAGAGGGGTTTTGCTTGACGCCCTTACTCCGATCAGCATGCCATTTCGTACACCACGTCTGCTCCATCTCACCCGGTTATCCCCAGGTGCTTTTCCCAAATTTTCCGATCCCATCGCTTCCAGATGAATCCATACCCCATCTTGCCCATGGTCCTTCCAAAGCTTACCAAGATCAGGGTTTCGTCCCCACCTACCAAATAGAAGTATAAAAAACCCCAGAAAAACCACCCCAAAATGCTTAACTCACCTCAGACATACTCAGGATCTACACAAAATGCCCTTTTTTTTAAAAACAGTGACCCATCCTAATTCAACCCAACCTGAAGGGCCAAAAACCTTTCCCCCGCGAAATAGGCCTCTGAGAAATAAAACCTATTCTAGCCAAAAAGAAAAATCAAAGAAAAACACAAATCTAACAAAACTTACTTGTTTGTGTAAATTAAACCCAAAAAAAAACAACAAATATTAAAAGAGTCACTGCCATTACAAAAAAAACTAAAAAATTGATTTAAAACCCTCCTGTGAAATTCCTTTTAATTTGAAGTCCAGTAAACTTGTCCCCGCATACATTTGAACCCCACTGAAAATTTCCCCAGCATTCCTTGTCTCCTCGATTGCCACGACAACCCCCGATAGCATTTTTATACCGTGAGTCAGACTCCCCGGGCACTGTAACGTAAAAAAAACCCCCCCAGAAACGGCAACAACTCCGGTCTAAGCCCACAATTAAAAACAGTGACGTATCATTAATTATTTACACATTGATGAACGTCGTAAACAAGTCAAGAAGCATTTTTAAATCCATTTATTGATTTAAGTTATTAAATGAACCAAAAACAATGAAACAAAACGACACTCCATCCTTTTTTTTTTAAATTTTAAATTTTAAATCTAAAATTACTTTAACCATTTTATCGTTGAAAACATTCAAAAACAAGGGAACAATTTATTTATCAGCATAATGTTATTACCCAAAATTCAAACAAAATTCATTTACTCCCTCTTATTTTCCATTAAAAATGTCCAAAATATGAAAAGAAAGAAAAATGTTTTTACTTCATTCCAAACTTTTAAATTTTTTATTACATTTTACATCAAACCATAAAGTAAATTCCCAGTAGATAGATCGAATTAAAAAAACTATTTTTTTCCTCGTTCCCCCTCTCCCCACCCAAAAAATAAAACCTATGCCCAATCAAAGAAAATCATAAAAAAAGGGGTGTCCACCCCCCTCTTAAAACCTAAACCTTACCCAAAGGACTAGCAGACGATAAAACCCTAATCCCCAAATGAGTCTCTTGTGAGCTGAAGGCCGCCCCTATAAAGTGAAATAAACCTATACCGAAAATTTAAACCCATGGGACACCCCTATCATAACCCCCACGAAAAAACCACCCCGTGCCACTCACCGACAAAACCAGGGGTGCGACCCCCAAGGGTAAAATCACCTACGCCTAGGCCCCGCGCCGGTCACCGAAACAAAAACCCGACGTCGCCACGGCATTACCCGACGGATCGTAGATGGACACACGCCCGGTCACCCCAATCACACTGTGTTCCAAAACCCCACGTATGATCAAAAAAAAATTCAAGATAAATCCCCAAAAAATTGACATCCCAGCGGCCATTAAGGACTTATCCCCCTCGATCGCAGTATTTGTACCAGATTAAAATATCCCAACCAAATACTACCCCTTTTTACCTAGAAACATGCCCTTAAACTAACAAAAAAAAAAAAGCACAAACAACTTTTAAAAACGAAATGCTGTGTAGAAAATCGAACCCAAAGACCACAGTGATATAGCTACTTGTTCCCACCCATATGGTCCCAACACGAACCCATTATTTTCCCTAAATATATATTATATTGTCGATTGTTACCAACACAAAATTTTTATGCACCTAGCAAAACAAACCAAAGATTAGCACAAAAACGGGGTGGCAAGTACATTATTCCCCAATTATGTACAATATCCCCCCTCGAAATAAAGCCATTATACCAGGCTAAAAAAAATAATTCACTTAGCAATTCTTTTAATCGTCCCAATGATCCTATTGCACCGGGGCCCCCCCGGACACCGTCAAAAAATTTAAACCCCCAATATTGCTGACCAGCACATTCTACACTAAAAGACCTCCCCAAAAGCCCAGCCCACACTGAGCCCAAACTGACCATTACCCATCTTTCTACTTAATTATGTTTTGAGAAAAACATAAAAAAGCGACACCCCCAAAATATCAGCAGTATATCGATCAAACAGAGACGCCACTTGCCCTAACGACAAAACTACACTGTAAAATAAAAACACCCCAATATGTAAACAAACATTTTTTTACACGAGATGGGCGCTCCAACCGGAGCCAATCCCCCATCCTCACTATACCTAGACGAATTAACTTAATTTTTCTAACCCTAAAAACAATAACAAAGTAATTACTTCTCAATTTACTAAAATAGGGCCCAGCTCCGCTGTTCCTATATAACAACCGACTTAAAACTATCTAAAAGTACACACTGCTACAAAACCAAAATGAAAAAATATACAGGACGACGGCAAAAACAGAAGTTTTTGCAAAGAATACAGGGCACCATCGGTATGATGAGGTTGGTCCCCCTGTGACATTTAAAGAACGAACGATGTTCCTCACTTCAACCCGGGAACCTCCCCCAAAATGTACCAAATTCCCGTCTCCAATACAAAACCAGCGACACCCCTTTCCCGTCGCCCATGGTGCATTTTCGTCGAGATTCCCACAACAAAAACCCCCGTACTCAGACTTGTAGCTCGCGCGCGAAACCAAAACACGCATAGAAAGATTCATGCTGCGTCGCAACTCGCATAGCCCGGGCCCACTCGACTTTCGCCACGCGAGTGGACTGCTGCCGGGAGGGGAACAGCTCCACGGGCCCCTAACTTCCACCGGGGACACATCGTACCAGAGTACGTACTACCAATTAATTTCAACTTTTTCAGCAACGAAACCAACTAGGAAAAAATCTCTGTCATAGATTACCTTCTATCCCATGCAATAACACAAAGATTTTCTTAAAATTGAAAAACCCAAAATTTCCCCGAAATTTTCAGAAACACATTTTTTTATGTCGAAAAAATGAATACGTACAAACACGGGACCTCCACCATGTCATGGAAAAAGGTGTAGGCCCAGGTAATAGTGACTCTCCAAATGATCTTAGTGGGCTAGCTCTTAATTCATACCAAAAAGCCCACAACCTAACCAGACCCAGATGAATGTGTTTTTTTAAATAGGGATTTGGGAACAAAAATGGGGTTTCACTGAAAGATTCAGATTCAAACCAGGGGACTTTTGTATTATCTTTTTGAATTGTACCCTACTCTGGCCTTCAGTTAATCTCTGATTTTGGGCTGGCTGCGTGGGTTCGGCCTTTTTAAACCCATAACCGTCGTTAAAGAAGTAATCGCTCACCATTAATTTTTCCCTCTGTCTGGGGATCCAACCCTATTCAGCTCCCCTTGGGGTGATGGGGCTCGATCCGGCGACACCTTGGTACTCCGTTCTTCGTCCGTTCTTCGTCCGTTTCTTCGTCCGTTTTTTGCTTTTAGCTTCCATTGCTTCTTCCCGTTTCCCGTGAACTCCTTGACTGTCGCTCTCGTTTCCCTTTTGTCTTCCCTTTTTGCTACGTGCCCCTTTCCCCACATCCCTTACGTTCCAGGGCAACTGTTCCTGTGCACCCCCCTTGTGGCGCGGAGTGCACAGAGGCTTCCATTTAGTAACTTCCTATCTCGATGTCCAGAATTTTCCCTCCCCCAATCATAGTTGTCCTGCCACCACGACACCTTTATGATGCACTCAGCCCGGGCCCCCCCAGGGGCCTGGTCACCCGCCAAAGAGGCTTAAGCGCCACTTCTCATACTTCCCGTCCTGTCCCCCAATCCTAAGCCCCGGCCCCTTGCTCTCTATCGTCATCAGGGGGTGGGGGGCCACTCCCTCAACAAGGCAAATGTCTTTCCCCCCCCCCAGTCGCTAATGTCTCCAAAATCAGTACAAAGTTTAATAAAATTGACCTAATTGAATGACGAAAAAAGCTAGCCTTAGCACATTACAAATGACGTCAAAACATTAGGTAATACCCATGTTATTACTTCCCAAATTTTCAACACATCTTGCGCAATTGTTTTCTTAAAAGAATAAACCACAATATTTGGATAAAAAATACCCAAAATATGACAAAACTGTAAAACATCACTCTTGCTAGCAAGAAAATAAAAAAAAGTCTTTCACTAAAGTCATCAATTAGAGTCATAAAATACTTTGCCCAGACAGTGATGGCACACTTTCCCCATAAAACAAGTGGGCTAATTTTAGAATTTTTGTCGCTCTTTTACCCTTGTTTTATTGGGAACCATGTGTTTGCCCATCACACATGCTTTACAAGGTTTATGTCCTTACTTCCAGTAAAATTAAAACCTTCGCCATACCTTCTTTCGAGATCCCTGCTAACTTTGTTTTTAGATGTCCATCTCCTATGCCCAAATTCCTTGTTTCATTGTGAAATGAGCCTGTACTAACTGTAGGCATATGTGTTCCTGTTCTACCTTAGGACTCGGGAAACACCCACTGACCAGACTCCTTGGAAAACCCCAAAATGACTTACATCTAGGGATACAGCCCTTTTCTTTGTGTGGCGTGGCCAAAACTTCCTTTTACCAGAAAAACATTTCACGGTACTATGAGCACCCTCGATCCAAATACCCAATCAACCATTTTGTTCACACGCTAACAGAAACTAAAAATTTTCAGACAGGTTTTTAACTGCACAACTTTAGTTTAATTTTTTGTGTTCCCACCTTTGCCATTTTAAACTCAACTTCCCCATATCACCACTTTGAGAGCCACCGTTTTTCCCCCGGGAACTTTTGCTGGAGAAAACCCCCGAACGATTCTGCTCCAATCTGCGTGAGGCGTCATCGTAGCTGTCGCTCCCGAATCAGAAGCATGTCGTATTTTACTTTTACCGTAGTGTGAAACCAAAATTTTTATGCAGTTTAACTTTTTTTCTCTGAGCGCCTTCTGCTTCTTATTTTGAATCCCCCCAACCTGTTTCCAGACCTCGTTAGATTCTTTGTCAAGTTTCTTGGGAAAATTCATGACTTGTGCCCCTCTTCGTGAATCTAAAACATTGAAAAAATTTCTTCTGTCCAGGTTTCTTTTTATAGTTTCCACCCCTTTTAAATGTACAAAGCCGTGTCCCCTTTTCATCATAAAATCTTCTGGAATTCTCATGAAGCAATTTTGGTTTTTACTTGATCACTTGTAAATTTTTTAGAACTAAACCCCCAAAGTCATAACTAGCGGGTCATAACTCTCGGGAAACCACTCAAAAGAATTCAGCAAGGATTCGTCATCCCTGGTAACCATGCTGTCAACTGCAAATGGAGACAAACCTTGTTTACATATTTCCCCCTTGATGAAATTTACTGCTTTTATGCTGATAAACCTCTTAATAGTCCAACCTTTCCCTTAGACCCATCCTCGGAAAACTTTTTACAAGGGTCCCCACGTAGTCTTTGCTGTTTTTAAACTTCTTACAGTACATAGCAAGATGGATTAGGCTAGGTTAATCTTGGTTTTTGCCCTTTCTCTGTATCCCCCGTCTACAGCTTCGAAAAGTGCCATCATTTTCTTTAAGGGTTGACAGCAGTCCACAACTTTTCTTTGACGTAGGTACATTTCCATTGCAAATTTCCAAGTAGCAAAATTCGAACTACCATTCAGTCTTTCCAAATGCAGGAATTTGTCTGCCATCGTGATGTAGGCCTACTATCACTCACAGACCACCACTGAATGAATGAAGAAAGAATTCTGACTTACCCCTCGGTCGAACTAGGTCCTAGGCCCTAGGCCATTACAAACTAGGCTAGGCCTACCTTCAATGTAATTTTTACTTCACTTTAAAACACGTCCTGGTCCCATAACCTATTGGATTTATTCAGTTTTGCGCTTGTTTTAAAAGATAAAGCAACTACAGTTTGCATCAACCTTGTTTATTCACAACGGAAGGGACGCCGACAAGTATACAGTGTTGCCAACACAATACAGATAAATACTGTTGTCGTACCAACTAGTAGTAATACCAACTTAACAATTGTAGTTAGATAAGAATAAGAAGATCATTCCAACAATTACATACTAGGGAAACGCCAAAGTCGTTGTTGGACGAGTGAGTGAGCCATGTGTTGAGTACCCGGTAACATTTCTTTTCTTCCTCTTACCTTAGGCCTCCCTATAGCCTATCATAGGCTACAGTGGAGCATTTTGGCCTAAACTATGGCCTAAACTTTTACACAACTCCCGGACCAACAATCTACCATTAAGCAAGACCCGGCAGTCACACGGAATATTCAGTTGAAGACTGCCAACAACAGCAACCTCCGGCACAGTGATTTCCACCAATACCCTATTATTTATACGAATATAATTATCAAACTTAAATGCAAATGTTCCCGGGTACTCACCACATGACTCGCTCACTCGTCTAACTACGACTTTGGCGTTTTCCTAGTCTAGTTGGCTAAAGCGCCCTTGTAGCCGAAATGTGGGAGACGTGGGTTCAATCCCCTGGTCGGGAAAGATTGATTGATTGATTTTAGATTGTATTAAAAAAATAATTAAACATGTTTTGAAATTCATTTAACGCAGTGTAGTCCATCATCTGTGGCAATAGGGCCTACTATGGTAAACATAGCCAGTACGAAATACGTGAAAATATTGCAAGGTTTACTCAATCTACGAGCGGAATTTGGGGGTTACCTTGACGTCCAACATTCGACAGACCTTGCATGGGCACGGCATTACACGGCCAGGCGAAAAACAAACAAAAAATATCTTTTCAAAATCTAAAACATTGTCGTTAAAATAATTCCTAAACATTGGATGTCTATTTTTCAGTTTATCATTTCTTGTAGGTTTAAATCGCAATGAATCTTGCTGATTTTGTTAGCAGTTCTCAATAAACTCGTACCGGATGTCTGTTTAAAATTTCAGCGCAATCTGTTCAGCGATTCGGCTGATTTTCAACGTACACACACACACACACACACGCACGCACGCAGAAAAACAATTAGGGCCGTTTAAGTCGAATGGAAATCACTACGTTCGCTACGCTCACTCGTTCAACTAGTTAATCACTGTACACTGTTTAGCCAACTCGTCTGTCATTACGTCAGTTTTATTCAGAACCGGACATACGGTCGACATCAAACTACTACACTAGTCAGTTAGCAACACTAGTATCTAGTCAAGTAAGAGAGCGCTTCCGGGAAGCGGGAGCATACAACAAATATTAGTTCTCTTCCAACTATTGCTTTGTCCTTCATTGCTTGTGTTATGTATGTATGTGGGTGTAGGTAAGGCTCGTAATAATGCATAGCCATGATTATCTGGTAAGCTTTAAAGCATCATTTATTATAAAACGTTGTACTAAATCTACTACATGATATTGTGCATGAGATTGTCAGAAGGAAGCGACGCCATACTCTTTTCAACACCGCCTTGTAAATGTGGCGAGGCAAGTAAGCGGGAGGTTTGAACTTTGAATACACCACAATTCTCCCCCTTAACAGTATACCTACAATGCATAAAAGTAGATTGCAAAGTCATACGTGAGCTTAGGTACCAATAATGAAATGAAAATAATGAAATGATTTGGTACTTGTAGCACAATATTCCAAAACAGTAACTAACTAAGATTGTAATACAGGAATCATTTTTTTTAGGAACATACTATGCAACCTTGTAAAACTGGAATGAAATTAACCTAAAACTTAAAGATTTTATAATTGAATCAACAAAAGCATCGCATGATCCAAAAACTAACAATGATAATCCTTCAAATAGGATGGTGGCTTTGTAGCCCTTGAAGAGTGACGACTAGTTGAGTTTGAGTTACTCAGTCCAATTAAGGATTTTGAAGGTGTCAACTCAACAGGAGACTGAACCCTAAACGTAGATAGTTCCTGGGAATCTGTACAACGTTCTTGTACAGAATTATCATTTTGTATAACAGCACTGGAGTTGCCAGCATCTGGTGGCATCACAGCACTATTCGGGACTTGGGAAGCTTCGGGAAGAGTCGCCCTTGCTACCACTGGTACCACCGAACTTCTGCGTAGAACTTGGTCTAGATGTACGCGTCGTACTGCTCCACTGGCATCTTCGACGGTGAAGTTCCTGGGCCCGTGTACTTCCGATATTTTCCCAGGCAGCCACTTTGGTCCAGGACCATAGTTGCGGTACATCACTGAGTCCTCTTCTGCAAATTGTCGGCTAGGAAAGTCTGATTGTTGAGCTTGAACAGCCGCTCTCTCCCTCTCCACAGAAGTCTTGTTGTTGGGATGTAATTTATCGAGCATTGTGTGGATTTTTCGGCCCATTAGCATTTCTGCCGGAGTCACCCCGGTAGTGGTACTGGGTGTAGTCCTCAGAGCTAACAAAATGTTTCCCAACTCCAAACGCCACTTATCTGCCGTGAACTTTCGTAAGTGTTGTTTCACCGTCTGAACATAACGTTCTGCCAAACCGTTAGATGCAGGCGAGTAAGGTGCTGAGGTTATGTGTTTAATCTGGTTTTTGTAAAGAAAGTCTTGAAACTCCTCTCCTTTGAATGCTGCCGCATTATCTGAAACGATCTCATCGGGAATCCCGTAGTCCGTGAACATGTCTCGGAGAACGTCAATCGCTGTCTTTGCCGTAAGTGACCCCCGGGTGTTCTTCACAACTGGCCACTTAGAGTAAGCGTCCACAGCTATGAAGAATGTATGTCCTTCCGTAGGCCCTGCAAAGTCAATGTGTATACGCGACATCGGTCGACTGGGGACACTCCATGGAATCACGTTCGATGTTGTGGGTGCACGCTTGTTTGCAGCACAAGATGTACACTGGCCAATCATTTCTTCGATTGCTCGGTCCATGTTTGGCCACCAAACATAACTCCTGGCCTTTGCCTTTGTTGCAACGATTCCCTGATGGACTGCATGTAACATTTTCAGAACATCGACTCGTAGACTCTCGGGAATCACTACTCTGTTGGCATAGAGAAGACACCCACCTTCCACCGATAACCCCGTTGTATTCCGAAGGTAGGGTTGAAACTCAACCGGTAACTTCGATGGTTCCCAGCCATGTAGCACACCAGCTAAAACTTTAGAAAGAATGATGTCCTTCTTCGTCTCCAGACGTATGGTGTCAGCCGAGATTGGAAGTTCTGCAGGCTGTCCTTGTAGTAACCACACATCCGCTGGTTCCGGGTACTCTGGTGTATCCGGTCCTGGGATCGGTAATCGGCTGCACAAGTCTGCATTTGAATTCTCTTTACCCGGACGGTACTTGATATCATACAGATAACATCCTAAAGTCAATTTCCAACGCATCATACGTGGGGATAATACATCAGGTAACACTCGCCCTGGCCGAAGCAGACCTACTAATGGTTTATGGTCAGTATATATGACAAATTTTCGACCATAAATAAAACGGTGGAACTTCTTTAACCCGAACATGATTGATAAAAATTCCTTATCTAGCTGAGAATAATTTTTCTCTGCCGTTTGTAGCGTACGAGACTTGAAGGCGATTGGAGGTTCGGAACCATCTGGCTCGGAATGTGACAGTACCGCTCCAACCCCGTACGGCGATGCATCACAAGACATTACTAATGGTTTAGTCAAACTGTAATGAACCAGTACCTGATCAGATGTGACTTGCTGTTTGGCATCGTTGAAACACTGCTCATGCTTCTGGCTCCAGGTCCATTGCTGCCCCTTGCGTGTAAGCTCGTAGAGTGGCGTAAGTTTGGTAGCCATATTCGGAATGTAGCGCTCGTAGAATGTAAGAAATCCCAGGAATGACTCCAACTGCTGCAGATTTGTAGGTGCGGGTGCCGATCGAATAGCCTGTACTTTATCCTCCGTAGGGTGGATTCCTGTGCTATCAATCAAAAACCCTAGAAACTCTACTGATGGCAAAATAAATTCGCATTTAGACAGTTTGAGACGTAAACCAGCAGTATCAAATCTTTCCAACACAGCTCTCGTTCTCGCCCAGCATTCCTCCTTTGTCTTTCCTGAAACGAGTAAGTCATCAAGGAAAATTACTACACCTTCTAGTCCTTTAAGAAGATGTTCCATCAGTCTCTGGAAGTATGCTGGTGCGGACGCCAGCCCAAATGGAAGACGCAGCATTCGTAGTAGGCCTTGCTGTGTATTCAGTGCAAGTACCCGTGATGACTCGTCATCCACTCGTACTTGGGTGTAAGCCCTATCGAGGTCCAACCGTGTGAAAAAGCATCCTCCAGAGAGTGCTGTAAACACTTCTGTATTTGTAGGTAGAGGATAAACATCAACCTTCAACACAGGGTTGACTGTCCCCGAATAATCACCACAAATTCGCACAGTGTTGTCGCGCTTGGCAACAAAAACAGCAGGTGTATCCCATTCCCCTTGTGCTATAGTCTCGACTACCCCGTCACGTTGCATTTGTTCTAGGGCCTGGTCAGACTTCTCTTTCAATGCGTAGGGTGGGCTCCGATGTTTGCGAAAGACAGGTGTAGCATTTGGATCTAGTTCCACGTGAACCGGTTCCCCTTTGTAACAACCTAAACCGCCTGCAAAAACGTTTTCTAGGCCATGCAATTCTTTAGGAAGATTGCCATCACTTACACCTAACTGGTTCACGCCCCAAGTGGTGAAACCAGTCTCTGCCGAGTAGGCTAGGCCCATCTGTCTGCATCACGTATAGTGGTAACTGGCATAATTTTTTCCCATACTGCACGCGTTACCGTTGCCACTCCCAGTACTGCTAACTCCTGTTGTGACCAGGTTCGCAGTTTGAACTTTGATGGCGCTAGTGGCGGAGGATCGGTAGGCCATAGACGTCTAAACGCGTCTATGCCAATGATTGAATGTTTTGATCCTGTGTCCACTTCCATTGTTAAGTCTACTCCATTCAACTCAACAGCCACCTTGAAAGAGCCCTCATGTCTATCTTTCTCCACCTTGAGACAGAACAGATATGAGTCTTCCACCTCTGATGTAAGCAGATTGGTACCCGAGGTCTTAGGCCCTAACTTGGTATTGTTCCCAGACTTGGACATGCATACCTTAGAAATATGGCCTGTCTTCTGACATTTGTGACATGTCAGGTTCTTAGCACTGCATGCATCGGCCTTGTGGTTTGCATTGCCACAGCGATAGCACATGCCTTTGGCAGAATTTGCCTCTGTAGTAGGCCTAGGCCTAGAATCAAAATTATTCTTAGGCTTACCTCTGCCTGCCTTGTATATTACCTTGGGTAGCCACGACCTTGTGTACTTGGCCGCCTGCCCCTGCATTTCCACGTAAGACTTGGACATCTCGCTGCGACGTCTCCGCTGCCGTAGCAATCTCAACTGCTCTCTGGAAGGTAATGGCATCTCCCTCCGCCAGCAGCTTGGTTTGCAAAATCTTGTCCCGAACTCCTGCAATGAGTTGGTCTAGCAGATTCTCATCTAGGTCTGTGAACTCGCAATGCTTACTGAGACTTCTGAGCTCCTGTAGGTACTCGAGTATAGTTTCGTTCTCTAGCTGTAGACGCTTGCGAAATCTAAACCTTTGTGTACGTTTGCTAGGCTTAGGGCTGTACCTACTTGTAAGCAGGTCCTTTGCCTCTGTGAAGCAGATCAGTGAGTGTCCTTGGTGTAGCCAAGTTGCGTAGCACCACAAATGTTTCGCTTCCAAGCACAGAGAAAAACACATTCTTCTTCTTAGCTTCAGCCACATCGAAGGCGTCGAATGCAATTTCGATCCTTTCGACGTAAACGTCCCATGGCTCTTCCCCGGGCCTAAACGGTCCGATCGAAGCAACTAGCCCACTTGCATTACCACGTGGTTGAGAAACGCTCGGACTAGTTTCAGGCATTGTAAACTGTAATGTAAATCTACCTTACCAAATCCATATCTTCGTCGCCAGTTTTGTTATGTATGTATGTGGGTGTAGGTAAGGCTCGTAATAATGCATAGCCATGATTATCTGGTAAGCTTTAAAGCATCATTTATTATAAAACGTTGTACTAAATCTACTACATGATATTGTGCATGAGATTGTCAGAAGGAAGCGACGCCATACTCTTTTCAACACCGCCTTGTAAATGTGGCGAGGCAAGTAAGCGGGAGGTTTGAACTTTGAATACACCACAGCTTGCTTCACCCTTGAGGGCGTAGATTTAAAGTGAACGAAGTAATGAGTAGAATGCATTTTAGAAGATAATTTTGATGACAACTTATTGTGTGTTTTCAAAGTTTAAATTTAAAAATATGAACGAAATAAATGTGTGCGAATTGGAAGATATAAAACTCGCTTGAGAGCGCATACATAAACTTTATTAGAGGATTGCCGGTGGCTGGGATCCGTCCGAAGGCCTCTCGAATAATTATTTGAGTGTAAAAGGTAAAGACAACGAATATACTATTTCTATCAGTAATTATTGCAGACTACATGCTATTAATAATGGGGACTATAACATTAATATTTTACATTGTCCTGCAATTGTAAACTTATAATACTATTATCTCACCAATGTTATATGTAAAACTGATTACCATCACTCAACATTGACTCATGGCCTGCCTTTTACATAAATCTCACCATCTGAAAGCTACTGCCACTCCACAATGAGCTTGGATGGAATTGTAATTAGTATAGCAAATAACTTTGTGATTGTCAAATAATCTATTTCATACACAAAATCGTATTTATTTAGTGTGGGATTGATTACAAATTCAATTTTAAACTGACAATGATATTCAGGCACTGGTATATTATAGCTCACCGCCTATGTCCGAGTCCGCCCCGACTGTCAAAATAAAAAAGACAGGGCGTCGTCATGGGTCAAGACAATGTGAATTCCTTGCAGTTTCATAATGAAATGTTTAAATGACCCTGACCTACCGCTATGTAGTAATAGCTTGGAGATCGCGGCTCACACAGCTCTTGCTCTCTCGCTCGGGCTGGCTGGCGAGTCAGTCATAGCCATCGAGACCACGTGACTGATACGAGTCGGAGCGCGATCTCTGGAGAGAAGCATGCGTTACGCGGGACTCCCCAACGCTGTTAAATCTGGCTTATTGACATCCCAAAGTTTGCAAGGTGTCTTGTTCGCGCTTCGGCCTGGTAAACGATTATGAAGATACGCCGCGGCGCACACTGCTTCTTCCCAAAATCATTCAGTAAGCCCAGCGTCCAACACCATGCATTTTGCCATCTCGACTAGGGAGTGATTCTTTTGCTCGGCCACGCCATTTTGTTGAAGCGTGTGTGGCACTGTGAACTGTTGAGTGGATCTCCTCACGCTTGAAGAAATCCTGCAGATCCCTGTTGACGTATTCTTTCCCGTTGTCGGTGCGGAATATGGTGGGCCTATGTCTATACTTAGTGTGAACCATAGTGATGTATTCCTTTACAACATCTGTCGCTTGATCCTTAGACTTAAGAAGACGAACGAACGTGAACGTTAGTAGTCGTCGATGAAAGTTACCATATATCGATGACCGCTTGGCGTCGTGATTGGCATGGGTCCACAGACGTCACTATGTAGTATGTACCAGTTCACCAGGCTTGGTGGCTCTGGTCTCGCTCGTTGGGAATGGTAGTTGGGCTAGCTTCCCTCTCATGCAGCAGTCACAGTCTACCTTTGCATCACATTTGCCAATGTGTATGCCTAGGACCAGTCCCTCCGTGAACAGCTTCTTAATCGCAGCTGGGTTCCGGTGACCTAAGTGTCGGTGCCATCGATGCATGCATGCTTTGTTACGTGCACACAACGCTACGTCGTTGCCCGTTTTGCACTTAGCCTGAAAAGTTGCAATGATGACCGTCTTGTGAGTTATCTGGTAGGTGGCATCCTCGAACATCACCGTGTACCCACTACAAGTTGCACATTCAACCGATAACAACCCACCATCCAGTTCCGTAATTTACAGCACATCCTCAAGGTAAACTCGTTCCACCTTACCGTTTGGAGTGTTGTACGACAACCACCCGCTACCGATACCTTCCCCCGAGAACGTTGAGTTGTCTGCCAAATATACCTGGGTCTTCACATCTTGCAACGCTGTAAAGAACCGTTTGTTGCTTGTCATGTGGCTCGTAGCTCCTGAGTTCACATACCAGCGGTCAGCCTGGTTCTTGTGTATACTGCTCCATACCGCAAAAGTGTGCTTGGGTGCTGCACTGCTGCCAACATCCTGGCTGCATACCATGCAGTTAGCTTTCTCCTTTACCTTGCCTTGATGTGTTTTGTACTTCAGGCAGTCTGCCTTCAGATGGTCTTTCTTTTTGCAGTAGAAACATTCCCGTTCCTCCTTACCTGATTTGCTCCCTTTTGACACCTGCTTGCCGTACGAGCTTTTCTTTTGTCTCTTGTGATATGTTGTCTGGAGGGCTACCTCGTTGTCTCGATGGTCCTGCATCGACTCGACACGGCGCTGGTACTCGTCGATCAACTTGCCGAAAACATATTCGACGTTCAAGTCTTTCTCGTCTATTCTCTCCAGGGCTGTAACTAACGTAGAGTATGACTCGGGTAAACTGTACAACATGACTGCCACTAGGTCGTCGTCTTCGACTTTCTTTCCCATGCCCCGCAATTTCCCCACAACCTCAAACATTGAGTTGAGTTGCGCCTGCATTGTACCTTGGGTAAACCTCATCTCATACAGTTTCCGCATTAGGTATAGTCGGCTGCCAATAGTTGATCGCTCATGCAACCTTAGCAGTGTGGCCCACATTTCCTTGGCCGTCTCAAGTTGAGCGAGGTGAAGCAACTGGTCATCCTCGACACTTAGACATATTGCTGCAATGGCCTTACACTCCAGTTTTCCCCAGTCACTGGACTCTGGGTCTGGCTTGGGTGACTAGATCCCACAATCCATCCCTCATGAGTACTTCCTTTAATTTTAATTTCCACAGTTGATAATTTGCATTATTCAACTTTGTGATAAACATCTTAGAGTTATCGCCTGTAGCAGCTAGTAGTGCTTGAACCTAGCCTAGCCTTGGCCTAGGTCTACTTTCAGGAAATTAACTCCTTAGCTGATCATGCCATATATATATATATATATATATAGATATATATTGTTTTTTACTGGGGCTTTTTGCCGCGAATAATTTATTAAAGAAGAGGGCACTGACTTACCCTTCCTCTCCTGACGTTTCGGATCGTTCGGATCGTGGCAGTGAAGGCCTCAAAGAGGCCTTCACTCCACGATGTGTTGCCTGGAGCTCCTCACTCGCGAACTGACTGTTCTCGTTGCTGTCACTCTCGCGTGTATGTCTACGTCATCGTGCTTATCTCGTAGTGAAACAAGTTTGGATCGACTACGCGTCATAGGTCCTCGTTTGGGTATAGTGACGTCTTCAACACAACAGCTGGAGCTGGGGTCTTGTGTTGGCGTCACGACTTTGGGGTTGTTAGAACGTAGCACACGGGCTTCTTGTTGATGTTGTAGGAGAACAGGTTTCCAGGAAGTAGGCAACCGTTGTCCGTCATCCCGTTTGTTGAGACTTCCCGGTCGTTTTTCTATTTCAATAGCCTCTCGAATGATACGCACTTTGAACTCTTTGATTGAGGCTCGTCCTGGTGTTTTCAAAGTTAATTGAGTGGCCAGTACTCTTGACGTGTTGAACTTTGAAAACACCAGGACGTTAGCCTCAATCAAAGAGTTCAAAGTGCGTATCATTCGAGAGGCTATTGAAATAGAAAAACGACCGGGAAGTCTCAACAAACGGGATGACGGACAACGGTTGCCTACTTCCTGGAAACCTGTTCTCCTACAACATCATCAACAAGAAGCCCGTGTGCTACGTTGTAACAACCCCAACGTCGTGACGCCAACACAAGACCCCAGCTCCAGCTGTTGTGTTGAAGACGTCACTATACCCGAATTAGGACCTATGACGCGTAGTCGATCCAAACTTGTTTCACTACGAGATAAGCACGATGACGTAGACATACACGCGAGAGTGACAGCAACGAGAACAGTCAGTTCGCGAGTGAGGAGCTCCAGGCAACACATCGTGGAGTGAAGGCCTCTGAGGATGGGAGATGCGACTTTCCCGAAACGTCAGGAGAGGAGGGGTAAGTCAGTGCCCTCTTCTTTAATAAATTATTCGCGGCAAAAAGCCCCAGTAAAAAACAATATGTTTACATATGTCCGCGAAAATCTGAAATTAAATATATATATATATGTTATATCGCAGACTTTCAAGGATTGAATATGCAGACATTGTATTTTCGGGTAGTCCGTGTAGTTTTATTATTAGTTCCAACGTTTCGGGCAGTTCTCCCTGCCCATCTTCAAGGAAATTTAAAACATAAAACAATATCAAAACAAACAAAACCTTACTTCTTAACAAACACTGCAACTGGATACAAAGACAAAACCAAAAAGCTTAGAAAACATAGGTACTAATGACAACATATTATGAACATCCAGATATTTTAAAAACTGTGAAGACATCAACACACTCGTATTACTTTTTAGATGACCTCAGCGTACGAGTAGATGGCTCAAGGGGTTCTTGTTGAGTTTTCTTCCTCTTGTCAACTCTTGTTGTCGGAGGTGGACGGCCTAAAAACATGTCTACAGGGAGAGCTTTTGGTTGAATATGACAGCCTTGCAAAACATGTTTCCATGTGGCTGGAAGTCTTTTAGCATCGTCCCGTGTGTTCATGTTGTGTTTCCGTTTCTCCATCTCCACCGCCTCTCTTACGATTCGGGGCACTTCATGTTCCACTTTGGCTAAGGTTTTAGCTTCATCAAAGTTAATCCAGTGCTCCTTGTCGAAAGCATGTTGGAAAAGAGCTGAGGTGGTTTCCATACGTCTAACTGCAACTCTATGTTCGTCGATGCGGACAGATATTTTACGGTTAGTTCTTCCTACGTAAGTCTTTTCGCAGCTTCCACACGGAATTTCATACTATATACCATGTATATAGACCATTAGGTGCTCAGGAAGCGACCCCCCCCCCCCCCCCCCTCGAACTAATTTTCACTATAGCAGTTTTGTTCAGAAAAAAATCACGATTAATAATCCACCTGTTTGCCACTTGGCAGCTGGGGCGTTTGACCTCCAGGGGTGTCCAAAGTCAAAAGTTGCGAAACTTTGACCTGCTATAACGGTCAAAGTTTTTGATAAAATTCCAAAAATTAATAATAATCGATTTTACTGTTTTATACCCTTTAACATTAAAGATTGGACATATAATCCGCATTAAAGCTTTATTTTATACATAAAATGAAAGAACCACTGTATTTAAAAAATAAATTATGCAAAAACAATTCAAGGGCTGTCCAAAATGCTGGGTTTTATATTATTGCTAATATACAACATTTTTTTAAAAGTGCTAAAAATGTGTTCATGTTACTAAAATCAGTAAACCTGTCTAAGAATACGTATTGTATGTGGGCCTAGCAAAGAATTATAATTTTTATCAGGGTTGTCCAAAATTTTGAATTCAAATTACAGCAATTTGAGAGAAATATCAATAAAAATAGGGCAAAATGAATGTATTAGTTGGCCCAGTCATCACCGAATTTATATTCTAACCTAAACAATATAATGATGTGCTGTTTTAATACAGGGTTGTCCAAATAGTGTGTTGTGTTCTTGTAAAGAATTGTTTGAATAAGGTCAAACTCGATCATAATATACCGTCAGGTGCAAAGGAAGCGACCCTCCGGGGCCCCCCGAACTAATTTTCACTATAGCAGTTTTGTTCAGAAAAAAATTACGATTAATAATCCACCTATTTGCCATTTGGCAGCTGGGGCGTTTGACCTGCAGGGGTATTCAAAGTCGCTTAATGTTGTTTTTAATATTGCCGTAGTTCTCTTCGCTCTTGTAAAATTTTCAAATATCTTCCAAAATACAATCACTAATATTATTCCCACATTTCTTCCCTGCCCCGAACCTGTATCTACAAAAATTTGTTTTCTCATATGTGAGAAAACACACAGCCAAAAGTATAAAAGAATGGAATGTATTGAATCTTTATGTATGGAATCAATGTGTATGTACTTCTGACACTAATAATCATACTAATGGTCCTTCAGAAGTGCTTATACCGACTATATGAATTACACATGTACATATACAGACATACATACAGATATGTACAGTTATTACGGACTCACTGTATAGTAATAATAATTGTACACCCAATGTTTGTGATATTCAACTATAATCTTTAATTTAGAACAGCTAATCTCTTTCTCATCTCATCAACATACATCAAACATATACACCCTACAGACTTGGCAGGATATTAGTATCACCCTTCACAGCTACTATAACCCAAGGAGTTTGTGATGAAGGTGAAGCCATAAATACTGATTAGAGCTGCACGTAAGCCTATAGCTCGATGCTATTATCTTAATTTTAACTGTTTGTATTTGTTGTACAAATTTGAAAGAAATAATTTTAGGTATAGAGAAAGTTTTTCCATTGGCCGAGTGTGATACTAATTAGCTATACACAATGCACAATAGGGCTTATAGGCAGCATATACAGCAGTCATAGCCAAACTGTGTGCATTATCTGGCAACAAAATTGACTAGGTAGAAACTGTATTCGTATCTACAATTTGACACCGCTAGTGCGTTTTGTATATCTAAATTATGGCAATGAGGGGACTTCTTCTCGGTGATTAATAAAGATGTTCAATCTTGTTCGTTATTACGAGAATTGTATTGGCATTTCCTAATGACAATGATGCATATCAGCGACCATAAGTAAATAAAGGTGTCTAGATGTATCGACTTCACCCATCCCTTGATTTACTTCTGTTCGAGGGTGTACGTGATCAAGAGGATAAGAACGAGCTACTTACTTTTCATATAAACCATTGCAAACTCTCCGAATATGGTTCTTTCTGACGTATAGTAGGCCTACAGACTTTCTGCATCCCATCTATTTTGACTAGTTTCCCTGTGCATACTATAAACAGGGTTGAATGTGAAATAAATGTATATAATTCTAAAACAATTTATGCGTCCCTATTAGCTTTAAAAGTATACTCAAATGTACATCTGGAAAGAAAGCCACAAGCTGCATATTATTCTTACTGGAGATTTTGGACAACCTTGTGAATAATAACAGAAAATAGTAAAATGCACAATGAAATTATAGAAAAACATTTTCACCGTGCAACGGCGTGCATGCGGTTTGGAGTTCAAACATTTAAATAAGTATGAATAATTATTGTTGATCAACTTGCAACACACGAAATATTCAATCATTTAGTATAATTGTAACTTCCTACACGATACTCCTAAAATAAAGACGTCCCAGTTACCAAATGACAAATATGCATTCGTGGAAAAAGCTTATAGTTTCAGCTATAAGAGCATAGCCCTTTTTTTTAGTTCGAGGGGATAATTTACATATAGATGTAAGAAGGCTGCTATATGTTGCATAACATCATATATCTTTTTGGACAACCCTGTATATACCATAAACAAATCCCTAATTGTTGTTTTAGGGTTGTACATCGTGCACAATGTAAGGTTGTGCAAACAAATTATGAAATGCTGACAAACTTTACTTAGGAAAAATATATGAACATATGTTTGCATATGAGACATTGGACACCCCTATCGTCTAAACGCCCCAGATGTTAACTGACAAACATGCATGCATAAGAAGAACAAAGTTTCAGCTGTGAGAAAAACACACACTGTTATAAGTTCGAGGGGTTATATACGTACAGATGAAAGAATGGCCGCCACAAGTTTCATACTATTTTGTGACTTTTTGGACAACCCTGTGTATACATATAGCAAATCAGTAGGTGTATTATGTTTTGACATCATGTATGATGTTAAGTCTTGCAATCAAATTATAAAATGAAGATTAATTTGCATTAGAAAAAATATTTTAACGTATATTTGCATATGTGACTTTGGACACCCCTACCGTCTAAACGCCCCAGCTGCCAATTGGCAAACAGGCAGAAATGGAAAGATCGATTAATTTCCTTTAAGAAAACATATGGTAGCATTAGTTCGAGGGGGCGGAGGGGGGGGGGGGGTTAAGAGCCACCTAACGGTCTAATAACTTCTAGTCATTCTGCTGGATTCCAAATTTCTAGACAAGATGGTTGGGTCCGTCCGGACCGTCCCACGTTCGTCTAGAACTGCAGGCACTCTATCAGCCGCTATACCGCTTTCTTTGACTAACCTCTCAATCAAAGCAGGCTTCCACGATTGAGCCAAACGCTTGCCATCGTCTCGTTTGTTAAGATTGAGTGGGCGCTTCTCAATTTCCACTGCCTCTCTGACGATTCGACTAGATAGATGGCTTAGAAGTCATACTGCAGCTCTTGAAAAGTATGAGACTGAGCCGCCTGTGGTACCAAGACATGAAGACAGCGATAGGCCTGCTAGAATGGTAACAAGAAGTCACACTCACAATGCAACCAAGTGATTTGATTTTAGGTTCACTGCAATTGGATCTTTGTAATTTTCTATGTTTGCAAGGTAGTGTGTTTTTTGTTTCTATTTGTTTATTTTTATAATGCTGTTGTTGTTTTATTGAATTTTTGTTTTTAACCTTCCCTTGAAAATGGAAACATATTTTTTCTGAAACATTGGGATTAAAAGTTATTTTCTATAATTAAAACATATATATATATATATATATATATATATATATATATATATATATAATATATATATATATACGTCCATGCTAAACGGCGTCCGTACTGTGCATGCCGTAAATATACGCGCCGCAACACTTCCCACTTCGTGTGTCTGTGTATGCCGTATATATACGCGTATTATCGCCAGCAGCAGAGGTCTTCATTCTAGTGATTTTCGTTGTGTTATGCTGGTGGTAGATGATCGATTTTTCGAGGCTAGCCTATTGCCTCATCTGTGCATAGTGGCGTCGCGTAAGGGTTGTTTATATATTCAGAATATGTCGGTTATTTTAGATTCAGATAATAGTTTGGAGGGTGAACTGAATGATTGGATGAGCGTAGCGAGCGTAGCGAGCGAAGCGAAGATTCCATTTCACTACACTGGAGAAAAAAATCCGGAATGTTTTTGTTTTTTTTTCTGTATTTTTGGCTGTTTGTTAACACGATTCCGGCTAAACCAATACTCCAATTGCGATGAAATTTTATGGGGGCCTTCGAAATCTCTGAACTTAGAACTGCCACGTTTTTGAGCGCAATCGAAAAATTATTTCTAATGAAAATCGCAAATTTACGATTTTTTTCGATTTTTTTAAAATTTCTTCGACTTATAATCCGATTTTAATGATTTTTTTACAGAACCTTAATTTTATGAATTAAGATATTCGTGTGAAATTTGAGAACAATCGAAAAATTATTTCTCATGAAAATCGAAATGTTACGGGTTTTTTCTTTTTTTTAACAATTCTTTCACTTATAACACCTACATGCTTTATCCTATTGTAATGATTTTTTTACAGAACCTTAATTTTAAGAATTATTATATTCGTGTAAAATTTGAGCGCAATTGAATAATTATTTGTTATGAAAATAGCAATTTTACGATTTTTTTATTTTTTTTAAATTACGATTAAGAAAAAATAAAAGAATAAAGTTAATTTTTTATTTAATTTAATTTAATTTTAAAAAAATCAACTTAGTAAAAAATTTTTCACAAAACAACAGAAAATCTGCATAACACATGGCAGGTCAATGCACCAATTATGCTCATCCAACAACGCGGCGGGACTTAAGCGTTTTCCTAGTTTAATTAATTACAGTGATAAAACAAAAAAAATTGAGATACTTAAAAAAATGGCAAAGTAATGATAGTTTCAACTCAAGTATACATAAGGGCATTTTACCTTAAAATTATACCCGTATCAACCTTAACTTCGTTTTTATGCTTAGATGAAGTGTTCTGGGCCCATAACCTGAAGAACAACTAGTTAAACATGAAGAAAAACTAGCTTTATACAAGTCAATATGAAGTTAATTTGATAATAACTTGAGAGATAAGAAGACAAAGTTTTGATTATAAGCAGCCTAAATCTGTAGTAGTTTGATCCCAACAATAACCATGGTAACTGCTGGGTTGCTTTAAGGTCTCTAAAGGGTGAGATGGCGCATTTAATCCAACACATATGTCTTAAGGAAACATGGCTAAGCCATAGTATATTTTACAGTGAGGTGCTTGACAGCTCTGAGTTCTCTGTTTATCGTAAGGATCGTAAACAGATGAATCAGGCTAAATTAAAAAGAGGAGCTGGTGTTCTCATAGCAGTGAAATCGAATTTCCCTTCCAAGCGGCGTGTGGATCTTGAGTCGGAAGAATGTGAAATTATTTGGGTTGAAGTGAAACTCCCAGGTGCATTCAGTCTTTTTGTTTGATGTGTTTCTTTGCCTCCACCAATATCTCTAGATCTATTGGAAGAACTCCATATATCACTGTCCCGTGTGCAGTCCTTGCTACGATCTCAGGATAGTATGCTACTGTGTGGCGACTTCAACTTGCTTCAAGTGACGTGGACCGCTCCTCATCATACAAACAACTATCTTCAGCCTGTGTGTAACATCAACTCCCAGGTAGTGACTGCCATGTTAAAAATTATAAATGAATTCAGCCTTTGCCGAGCTAATCCATTTCCCACATGTAACAACAATTTTTTGATCTTATATTTGTAAACAATCCAGATCTGTCGATCTCAGTCAACAAAGTGGAACAAGTTGTAGTTTCTGATCATCTTGCTCTCAGCTCTGAAATAATATGTCCTGATTTAAGTAAAAATTACAAGCAAGCCAATCTCGTTCAAGGTTCAACTGGAAGAGGACTGACTTAAATCTTTTAAACTACAATCTTAATTCAATTGATGGGAATGTATTAAACCAAGCGCCAACACTTGATGATATGTGTGAAGCATTCCACAAAACTTTGTCGAAAGTCATTGACTTAACTGTGCCAAAAATTACAGTTAATTCTACAAAGTACCCTCCATGGTTTGGCCATGGTTTGACAAGGACACGAAATCTGCTCTAAAGGAGAAAAACCGGTGTACACACATTTAGACAATGTTAAGGCCGACTTCAAGTTCAAGCGTGCAAATTTAAAAAAAAAATAAGGTTAGGTTCAACAGAGGATTGGCCGGATTTAACAGGGTCAGGCATGAATTCCCGTGTTTTCTTTAGAGCCCAATATCTTTTGATCTAATATAGATACAATCACGATTTTACCTTTAAAAGAAAGCTCTATCTTTTGTTATCAATAATAAACATAATACGCATAGCTTAATCTGATACTTACCTTGAAATTTGAGATTTAGCAAACACCTGAAAAAGACGCTCTTTAACGATATTATCAAAACGACTTAAAAATTTTATGTTTCTTTTGCTGGTGCTGGAAGGAAAAACAAATTAACGTACTTTGCTGAACACAAGCTTGAAAAAAAAATCGAAATTTTAACCAAAATTCGAAAATTGTGTTATATGAAGTACCATTTTAAATATAAACAAAACTACAATTTTGTTTCCACACAATCATAGATAAAGCATCGACCTATCCATCGCACTAGTTACATTTGAAAAAAAAATTTAACGGTTATTACGTATTGATTGAAGAGCGTACATGGTTTTGTGCAAGACCGTCACAACTGCATTTCTATCACCGAAACCTGCAAGTCGTAAATTACCACCCCTCCTTTGCCTTCGAGTGAGCGGTGTCTGTGAACATCCGAGCACGCAACTTGAGCGAGTGTGACCTTGCATTTGCAATGCAACCTTCCGACACTGAGTTTGGAAATACACAAAGCTTCCGAGCTGTTACATTGAAATACAAACATTTATACTATACAAGATAATTTATGCAAATGTAGACGCAATCATATTATAGATATAGTTTTGACATGATCGAGTAAGATTGCCATGAAGCGCGTTCGAAATGTGCTTTTAGAGATTGGTGATAGATTACAAGCGTGTTTTGTTTATTCCCAATGGTACCTGTTTCAAGTCAATTATGATATGACTTGAGACTTGAACGGCTTCACGTGCTATGTCTGCTCCAGTCTGTTAGTTTGGATAAGGAAACGCTTACGATTATAAAAACATAGCATAGTGTGATCGTTTTTTTAAAGAGACGCCTTGCCTTGTGATTCACTTTGCAATTCATTTTCAGCTTAGTTCTTCTTAGATTTAAAGAAAATACCTATGATCAGCCGATCACTAGGATTGAGTGACAAGAAATAAGTGATTGAAAATAATCTACATTTGCATAATTTATCTTGTATAGTAAAAACATAGTGTGGCTCGTTGGTCTTGTTGTTAGCGTATCTGCTTCCAATGCAGAAGGTCCAGGGTTCGATTCCCGCCAAAGTCAGAAGTATTTTAACTTCTGATTTGGACTTAAGTCCATCAGTTCGTGTCTTAGAAGTTTGTAAACGGTGACTTTGGAGCTGTCCTAGCAACGAAGCACATAATAAATTCAGAGTTGTTCTGAATCGGCCTTGTTGATTCTGGCGTTGATTCGCGGGTGTTCGCACTGTCCATACCACTGATTGCTATATGTCCTATTAAAAATATCGATCTTTGGTTGGTTATCGCTCACTCGTCGAATGCGTCGGGGCCTACAAGGTAGGCTTAGACGCTTTGATTTACTGTCCCCCACTGAAAATCAGTTACATAACTGAGTGGGTAGACTCTAAATACAATTTATGTATTTATTTATTTATTTATTTATTTATTTATTTATAATGCACTCATACAGATTACTGCAAGTCAGCATAGATATAGTCTTTTATTAGGAATGGAACTGAGTGAATGTCTCTCCAAATACTATCTTTATCTTAATTATCTAAATATATCTTAGTCAAGTGAACATTATTGTGAACTTGATTGGTTTACTTTTCCAAGTGAATTTAAAATACGCAGGCGGGGGTAGTCTAACATCTAACTTGTCTTGGCAATCACGTGTTTCGTAGAAGGAAATATCGCAAGTGCATAAAGTTAATAAATTCTTTAAAGTTTATATATTATGAAAGAATATAATATTTATAGTGATTTGATACATGTGACTGACCAATATGGACCAACGCTTGATAGGTAAGTAGTTACCTAAAATCTCGCCTAAAATATTATAATAATGTACCTATGATATAATGCAGTTAGTACTTGGATAGCAATTTTCGTAGTAGGCCTAATCTGTCCTGATAGGAGTTCGACCACAGAACCTAATATGGTACCATAATATTAAAAATCAAACATAACACTTTCATGTATGCTTTCATAACTGTAAGATCGCATGGATTGACATGGATATTGAATACAGGCCTAACATTTAGTGGAGATGTTAGTTTTATTTAAATAGAAAACAATTCAAAATTAAGTTGAAATGTATGTTTTAAAAACTTTAAATCCAAAATTTACAGTAAATGCCAAATGAAGTCGTAGTCTATGATTAATTTCGAAAGGTGATGTTGATTTCGCAATGGGCAAGAAAGTGCATATTTTACTAATAATTTATCCTAAATTAAAATGAATATTTGATAAAAGATCCACTTCACGATAAATTTGTATACATCTCAGCTGCAATAGGCAACACATCGCACGGGCTACGTCGATTGACTTTATTATTCTTAAATAGGAAATAAATTAATATAAAAATAAACTGTTAAGTGTTAATTTTAGAAGAAATCATGTTTTGTTTCATACTCGTGGTGAATTTAATACTTATTATTTTTGATATTATTATTGAATACTGCACGGCCAACAAGAATGGTACATTGACCCTTTAACGAATATAGCTTTATTTGTATCAGGTACATAAGAAACATTATTGTGGTAAAATAATTATACATACGCTTAAAATTCAAAATGCGTTATCATTATTGGATGAGCGTAGCGAGCGAAGCGAAGATTCCATTTCACTACACTGGAGAAAAAAATCCGGAATGTTTATCTTTTCTTTTCTTTTTTTTCTGTATGTATTTTTGTGTGTTTGTTAACACGATTCCGGCTAAACCGATACTCCAATTACAATGAAATTTTATGGAGGCCTTCGAAATCTCTGAACTTAGAACTGCCACGTTTTTGAGCGCAATCGGAAAATTATTTCTCATTAAAATTGCAACTTTTCGATTTTTTTCGAATTTTAAAAAAATTCTTCAGCTTATAACACCTACATGCTTTATCCGATTTTAATGATTTTTTCACATAACCTTAATTTTATGAATCTAGGTATTCGTGTAAAATTTGAGCGCAATCGAATAATTATTTCTCATGAAAATTTCAAAATTACGACTTTTTCCTTTTTTAAAATTACGATTAATTAAAAAAATTAAAATTTAAGTTAATTTTTTATTTAATTTAATATAATTTTAAAAAATCTTCAACTAAGTAATGATTTTTTTCACAGAACAACTGAAAATCCGCATAACACATGGCAGCTCAATGCACCAATTACGCTCATCCAACAACGCGGCGGGACTTAAGCGTTTTCCTAGTATTAACTAATTTCCACATACATACGGGGTCATCTGAGAATTTCCAGCATGTGATTTTGTTGTTTTCAACACCTCACGGGTTAATCGTTGAAACAATACAAAGAGAAAACTTTATTCAAGTCCATCACTTAATGCAAACGGTAATTTTAGAGCTGTCCTAGCAACGAGGCACTTAATAAATTCAAAATTGATTCAGAATCGAAAAAAAATGCAGTGCATTGCGAACTATATTACGTCAAGTCAAGCAATACATGAGCCTATGTCCAGTTGTTGCAAACTATTGTATTGTGTAGGTTGTGTGGAATTACTGCCGTGGCTGATATTTCTATTGTACTGTTGCAAGGTTAACAATTTCTAAATATCACATTGATTACATCACGAAGTAATTTAAAATATTTTATATGACTATACTGTTTAGTTTTGTATTATTTGTTGGATGAGCGTAGTGAGCGAAGCGAAGATTCCATTTCACTACACTGGAGAAAAAAATCCGGAATGTTTTTTTTTTCTTTTTTTTCTTTTTTTTTCTTTATGTTTTATTGTGTGTTTGTTATCACGATTCCAGCTAAACCGATACTCCAATTGCAATGAAATTTTATGCCTTCGAAATCTCTGAACTTAGAACTGCCACGTTTTTAAGCGCAATCGAAAAATTATTTCTCATTAAAATCGCAATTTTACGATTTTTTTTATTTAAAAAAAAATTCTTTGACTTGTAACACCTACATGCTTAATCCGATTTTAATGGTTTTTTCATAGAACCTTAATTTCATTAATTAGTACATTCGTGTAAAATTTGAGCGCAATCGAATAATTATTTCTTATGAAAATAGCAATTTTACGATTTTTTTCTTTTTTAAAATTATGATTAATAAAATAAAATAAAAAAATAATTTTTTATTTAATTTAATTTAATTTAAAAAAATTCTTCGACTAAGTAATAATTTTTCACAGAACAACAGAAAATCCGCATAGCACATGGCAGCTCAATGCACCAATTACGCTCATCCAACAACGCGGCGGGACTTAAGCGTTTTCCTAGTTAATTGATACGTATATTATAATGTTTTAAATTATTTTGGCAACCTGGTTATGCATATGTAAATAATTTGATTGAGGCAGGAGTTTACATACCGATATGACGTGGTCTAGGGTCTTACTCTTATTGCTCGATTGTTGAATGGGAGTGTCACTTGTATTATATTTTATTATGTCCTTCCTATTGTTTATTGAAGCAATTAAGTTACTATCCAGTATGAATGAAAAAAAAACTCTTTTTCTCCAAACAACTTGCCTACTTGTAACAATTTTTTAAATGATTGAGATATTATTATCATTTATGATACGTTATTATTTATGTACTCCATTCAGCATACCTATCAAAGTAAAAAAATACTTTCTAAAGTTTTACTTTAATATACCCTGAAGCTGCAGGTACGAGGTCACGAGGTGTAGATAAAGACGAAAGAGGAAATTACATTTTGCCAAAGTCTAACAACAAATAATATGCAAAATGAACCCTTTTTTATTTTACACCTCCAATATTCAATTACCTTGCCGTTTATCTACGACACTTAAATAAAATCTCAGCCAAAAAATCCCTCACGAATAAAACTTGCTCTCGAATCATTATGCTGACAATATCTGACTCCCCCGCAGGCCGCAACCCTTCATAGTTCTTGAAGAAAGTTTCACGTGGTCTATCGTCGCATTATACCTACTTGTTTTATTACTTTTTTTACTTTTTTATTATTGTTTATTGCACTTCTGTACATTAATTTACGATTGTTGTTGTCTAGCTGCAAATTATGCAATTTAATTTCACAGCTCTAGTTGTGCACGATCTCCATTTATTTTATTTAAGTCAGTATTCTTTGGGTATTCTTATCCGGATGAAGTTCCTACGAGTTGGTATACTTTGTTTTTGTAGTTTCGACTCGCACTCTCGCACATAACCGTACAATTTCATGTAGGTGTTGTTTCTTTTGTTTTGTTTGGCAGTCAAGTCTTATTAGAAGGCTTTGCGGAACGAATACAATTTAATATTTAATACAATTCAAAAGTTACAAAATCCATCCCGATCCATGATCTAACAATATATCTCGTTACTAAGGTCTGCCCGTCCCGCGACGAGTTTCGTTCAAGGCCGCGCATGACGCCAGCCGGTGCGCACGGCTGGCCAGCTGCCTGGGCTGTACAGTGAGGGTGAGGGAAACATGTGTACAAAACGAGTGTTTATTAGTAATCAATTTCAAAGCGAGATTCATTTACATCGCGCAGTTACATAAGATAACCATCTGCAATTATTGGTGTCATTTTCTTTTAATTCTGTTAAAAGAAACAACTAAAATAATCATCAGATAGATGGAAAAAGAGAACTAAAATCATATCCACCACACACTCCATCTACAAGATATCAATATAAACATTAAAACAATAGTTACAATAATAATAGTCATAATAGTGATAAAATAAAATAAAAAATTATTTATTTATTTATTTTATTTGTATTATTTATTATCTCTTGTATATTTTTAGGAGATTAAAATAATTTAAACCAGAATAATTGAAACATGCAAGCTCAAGTTAAAATAATTCGTTGATGTATACATAGAAATTATTAACATCATAAAAATCAGTTTTACACAATGCCATTTACCACACTCGATTAATGACGACATACAAAGAAAGCACAAGCTTTTGGTAGTATGGGCATTGTAACATTGCAAAATAAAAGGGATTATATGTATTTTATATGTTGTATTATTTTATTATATGTAATAATTATGTTATAAGTGTTGGATTGGAGCTTGACTGTAATAAGAGCAGCACGGCAACCAATTGTGTCATTGACGGAAATGAGGCGGGTTATCAAAGGATTTCAATATTAGAAATACAATATACTGCAGAATGAAGGTTTGTAATTCTTTCAAAAAGTATTTGTTTCTTGTAATTTTCAGACATTTTATGAAAAACGTAGGAAATACATAGTTAAGTACTTCTGGATAAATGCCGCGCCCCTTAAAACTCGCCGTCCTAAGCAGCTGCCTGGGTAACCTAGGCCTAAACACGGCCCTGACATGTGCTATGGTGTAGAATTATTATCAAAAACCAAGACAAATAAGCAATGTGTTTTCTTTGTGTAACCACAGTGTGTGTGTTTCACAGATTTAATGTAAGTATTCCTGGTTAGAACATGATATAGGTTTTTAACGTAAGAAACAACTTAAATCCCGACAGTGTTGGCTCGAGCATTTTTTTTTTTAAGCGCTCGACTCTGATTCGGGAGGTCCCGTGTTCGATTCCCGTCGAGACCGGCAATCCTGCCTAAAGGTTTTTTCCGAGGTTTTCCTCAGTCGTTAAGATAAGGCAAATGCAAGGGATTGACTCCTCTTAAATAGCCCTCCGACATCCCTTCACAATTGTCCTATCCAAAATATACCTAGTTAAAGAGGGTCACATCAGTTGAATCTGATGTGTACACCCTACAGCGGGCATCCTAATTTTTTTTACCATTATTTATGCGTATATAATAAGACAGTCATAGTAACGATGTATGTAACAAAACCCTCAGAAAATCCTCTCTGTATCCGACATATACTAAAATACTTCAATTATTATTTATTATTTAATATATAATATTTTGTTTGACTGACTCAAAGAAGGGGATGCTATCCGGTTCCCCAATATATGTTGTAAAGTACCAGTCTCTTAAATCTAAAACTTGGTAAAAGTAGTTAAGATCCAGTAGGCAGTGACTTCTTAAAATGTATAAAATGATTCAAGTAGGCAGTGATTGTCAGTTGAGTAGTTTGTTTACATTTATAAGAAAGTTTCAGAAGGCTGTATTTCTCACTGATGGTTTTAAAAGATTATATTATTTAAAGTTATTATTATTATTAATTCTTTATTGTCAACGGGGCAAGCCCCACGAGTGCAATACAATAAACATACATGATACATAATACATAGTACAATTTAGAACAATAATACAGTAGATATATACAACAAGTAGTAGGATGTGTAGTTTGGGTATGAGTGTGTGTGTGTGTGTATGTGTGTGTGTGTGTGTGTGATTAAGTAATAGCCCTGATTTTCAGTTTAAAGGTGTGTAGACTGGTGTTATGCAAGTCCAGGTCGTGATTTATTGATAACTGATTGTATGTTGACTGTAGTCTATTCATAGTTGTAGTTGTTGTATTAAGTTGTAATAATATTCTGATAATGGTTATTAAAAGTAAATACAGCAAATTTAAATTTATAAAAAATAAGTAAATATTAAAAAGTGTTTTATGTGATGTGTAAAAAATATACAAAAATCTAAAACTTTCAAACAATGATTTTTGTCCATGAACAGAATAGCCATCTTGGATGCTACTTAAATGTAGTCAGGTCAAGGAGTTTTTCCTCTGGAGAATACAAAGCAAAAGTGATTCATTTTAAAACTAATTTCAGTTATAAGTTTATGTGTCTGCAACTTGGCACCTATTAATGTACTTTTAAGAAGATTGCAAGAGAAGAGAAGTAAGAAGATTAGAAGTGTAAAGGCGATAGCAAGAGAAGACTACAGATGGGTGAAGAATCATACTCAAACACAATAGAAACTGCTGGACTATAAAGAAGGTCGTATGATATAAACTTTCATGATCAATGTGGTCGTTATCAAGCAGATCAATTTAACTAAATAATTGCTGTACTATTATTACTTGGTTTAAAAATAAATGTCTAATTATATGTTAATTTGTATGCCAAGTGTGTTTTGCTCATTGACTGTAGGCTAGCCGAGGTGGATGAGATTTAATATATGGTAGCCTAACAAAAGGTTAAATGTTAGGGGGTGGCGTATCGTTACAATTTGGCGCCCCGACGTTAGTGGTCTTACTGAAGATAATGTCACGCAGAGATTAAGGGTCTCAAATACACACTTGGCTACAAATCAACCTAGGCTTTGGAGTAATGGCTAGTCCAATTGATGGTGTTGCTATTGATGAAATAGAGCTAGGGTTGCAAATTGTTTTTTAAGATTTAGGGAGGACAGAATAGGGAACTAGCCTTGGTCTCAAATTCACGTTTTTCATTTTTTATTATTTATAGAACACAGTTAAATAAACTTCACAATTGAAAGATTTTTTTTTTTAAATCATCCGTGGTAACTACGGGGGTACAAAGTTATAGGGTTTGAACCCCCGCGCAAACGCTCGTTCTTGGTTCAACTGCGTTACGTAGCTTGCAGCATGCTCATCGTTGTAGTTTGTATAAATACTACAACAACAACAACAACAACAAAAGCTCGACGAGCGGCCGTGCGCGGCAGCGAAGCCTAGAGGCAATCCAGTGGACCGTGCTCATCAATAATCGGACTATTTTGACAACAACACGAACGATGACAAAGATGACGACCATGACTTAAGAACCCCGTGATTTTGACAGTGCGTCTACCCGACCTTGACTAGAAAGCGATTTATTTCTCATTGGTGGGAAAGAGCCACTGGTTATTTCTCTATGGTACAGTCATTCAAGGCTGCGCTAGGCTAGGCCCTACGCCCTAGGCTGTGTCTCCGCCCTAGGTTAGGTAAACCAATTCTATAAAATGTCCATTTGGATGCCCTAGACATAGCCTAGCCTAGGTATGGCTAGGCCGAGGCATTTCCTGTATCCTTAGCCTAGTTTTTTTAGGTTGATGATGATGATATCATTTATATCATTGATTTTTGGTAGGGCTTTAGATTTTATATTTAAATATGCGCCTAGACCTGGGAGTAGTGATAGGCCTACCTCGGCCCTAGGTCCAAGGGCCTAGGTCTACCAAGAGGGCAAAGGCTACCACTGTAGAAACACCGGAGAAGATTATTTTATACACGTGCCAAAAGAACCAAACAACAAACAAGGCAAAAGGAATTGTTCAAAGCTGCAGCACGAGAATGTTTTGAGGAGGACGCCCCCTCTACAAAATTCACTCTACTGTTGTGAAGACCACTTTGATGCAAGTAAATATTATTGGTCTACTAGCTTTTTAATTCACAAGTGAATTTCCTATAAGCTTCTGTTAGGCTCCGGCCAAATATTCTCGCAGCAAAATTTGCCTTGGGATTATAAGTCTAGGGCCTAAACGTAAGAGGCGTTTTTCTCGCATGGGAGAATGTCACAAATTCAAAATTTTTAACTACATATTTGGAATATTTCCCCGCGAGAAAATGAGTTACGTATAGGTCCTAGGCTTATAATAATCCCGAGGTAAATTAGAAGCTCATAGGAAACTAACCTGCGAAATAAAAAAGTACTAGGTAGACCAATTAATATCATTTACTTACATGAAAGTGGTATTCACAACGGTAAAGTGAATTTGCAGCGGTAGGCTAGAGGCCCTACGACTCCTTGACATATTCTCGTCTTGTTGCGTTTAACCATTATTTTCACCTGTTTAGTTTTTTTTGGCACATATATAAATACTTTCTCCGGTGTTTCTAGAGTGGTGTTTAAACACATTGGTACCTTACACCTTTTATAAAGTGCCATTTATTTTAAATTCAATCAAAAGGATCATTGAGAAATGATAGCAGGAAGGGAGTGACGGCAAACTGTCTGCTAGGATGTGTTTTACCCACCGCCGACTGGATGGTAGAATATCTACCATTTATATCTAGATAGCGGTGCGCCTTTGGGTCTGCGCTAGGCTGCGGTCAGCAGTCTGACGTCACACTACTTTTCGTGTTGTCTTTTGGCGAGAAGCCTGATTCAAATTTCAACGTTAAATATTGAGAAAAGTATTAACCTTAGACAAAAAAAAACTTTTATGTTATTTTTTTTAGATGTTATCTTTAACATATTCGATTTCTGGAATGAAGGCTAGTTCCCTATTGGGACAGATGGATAGTGGTTTAGATAGGCACTTGGCAACCGATATGACTAGCACTTCGATGGAGGGAAGTTTGGTGATGAGTCCAGAAATAAGTTTTTTAATGAGTACGTTGTTGAATAAAATGGGTACCATGGAAAATAGCAAAATAGCATGAAAAATGACATGTGTAGCATTAAAAATGAAGTGGGTAAGATTATGGACGAGAAACTAGAGGATGTTAAACATGAAATCGATAAGGTAAATAAACGAATGGATGTCATCCAAAATGGATTAGAAGAAAAATATGACAGACTTTTCTACACCTTAGAAAAAAAAATCATAGATGTGCAGCTAAAAGTTACTGAAGATGTTGAGGACATAGAAGTCAAAGTAGATGGTGCTATGGAATTGATAAAGGATATCCATGTCATGATTGATGATAATGGCAAGAAATTAGAGGAAGTACAAAAAGAAGTCTCAAAAGTAGAAGAAAAGCGAGAACTAGATGATAAAAACTTTCAAGAATCTTGCAATTGTCTGGAAAATACTATTCTAACCAATACAAAGAAGATGGAACATACTATTCTAACCAATACAAAGCAGTTGGAAAATTCTATTCTAATCAATAAAAAAAAGATTCAAGATTTGGAAACTCAAGGGGTAACAGGCGTTACGGGAACTACCGTTTATGCAAACGATAGCGGTGTAGGAGACCAACTACTCAGAGAGGGCATAATATTCATGGGAGATGGAGGTATTCATCCCATTGAATTTCTGAACTTGTTAGAAAGCCGATTCAAGAACTATTCGGTAAATAACAACAGGAGGTTGGCGTTCACTCTACAATGCTTGAAGGGTCAATGCATACCATGGATGCTGGGAAATGAGTTTGATTCCTTTGAAGATTTCAAAGAAAAATTCACAAATCATTTTTGGGGAGACAACGCTTAAGATGTTCTCATGAAACACATATATAGTGCATCCTACGAAGGTGGTAAATAGGGATTACCGTCAGTATACTTCAAACGTATGTTGCGTCATAGTAGATATCTCAGTTGCCCAATACCACAAGAAACGATGGTCAAACAACTGCTCAAACATTTTCCTATGGAAATTCGTATCCATTTCATTCATCTAGACAACGATGCCACTAAAATCGTAAATCTTTTGGAAAGATTAGAGAGTGACAGGCTGATTTGGTTACCTAGTCAAAATAGGAACTATGAAAACACCTGCTACCACAACTTTGCAACAAATGCCAACAATGATGGATACAAAAATCGACAAACTAACTTCAATTAAAGATCTCTAGATGACTGGCGATCTCCAGGGAAGGAACGAGCACCTCCTACTAACAACAACGTGACGGCACCTCCATTATTAACAGAAAACTAGATAGGGCTGTGGATCTCGGAGTTGTTCCTTTACTCACTTGTTCTATGTTGGTCAGTTTGAAGGGGTTATCAATTTGAAGGGGTAGTTGACTGATTTGATGATTAACTATGGTTGGTGTACATTTCTAGGTACATTTTTTGTTCTTTGTTGGTCAGTTTGAAGGGGTGGTCAATTTGAAGTAGTTATTCATTGTCATTCATTGTGTGCATTCCAATGTACTTTTTTGTTCTTTATTGGTCAATTTGAAAGGGTTGTCAATCTTGTCTTCAATTTGCTGGGTTGACTACTTTTTGATGGTACAATGTCTTCTGTGGGATGATTGATTTGGAATAGTTTATTGTGGAGTGCAAAATGAATAAATCGACATTTTCATAAAGATTCTTGGAAATTGGTGTTGCTGACGTTGATAATTACTAGTACATTTTGATAAGGTTGTTCATAATTTCCAATTTGAAGAATTTTAGGTTGATGATATTATTTAATTGATGTTTTTTTTAAATGGAGTAAATAATTTAATATGGTGTTTCAATGGTTGCAGGAGTTAATATCAAAAATAAATAATTTCCATTACTTCAAATAATTTATTTTTGGAAGGGGTATTGTAAACAGCCTTTCAATTGTTGAGTAATTAATTTTGTTAGTGATTGTCAATGGAGGAAGTTGGAACATTCAATGGGTTCTAAATTTTGGGTTGCTTGAATTTTATGATATTGTATATTAAAGTCATGGGTAGCGGTAAAAGAACAAAGTATGATCTAGTTTGTTTAGATTTTTGTGGAATAAGCTGATGTTCAGATTTGTCATTGTACAGAGGATTATTGTATAGTTTTCAGATTTTGAAGCAGGATTAAGAAATTAAAAAAAATCCTTTAATTTGTCTGGTGCTTTCAAGCATTATAAATGTTGAAAAATTTCAAGAAATTGTTCAAAATTTGAAGGGGTATTGTAAAGTACCAGTCTCTTAAATCTAAAACTTGGTAAAAGTAGTTAAGATCCAGTAGGCAGTGACTTCTTAAAATGTATAAAATGATTCAAGTAGGCAGTGATTGTCAGTTGAGTAGTTTGTTTACATTTATAAGAAAGTTCTCACTGATGGTTTTAAAAGATTATATTATTTAAAGTTGTAATAATATTCTGATAATGGTTATTAAAAGTAAATACAGCAAATTTAAATTTATAAAAAATAAGTAAATATTAAAAAGTGTTTTATGTGATGTGTAAAAAATATACAAAAATCTAAAACTTTCAAACAATGATTTTTGTCCATGAACAGAATAGCCATCTTGGATGCTACTTAAATGTAGTCAGGTCAAGGAGTTTTTCCTCTGGAGAATACAAAGCAAAAGTGATTCATTTTAAAACTAATTTCAGTTATAAGTTTATGTGTCTGCAACTTGGCACCTATTAATGTACTTTTAAGAAGATTGCAAGAGAAGAGAAGTAAGAAGATTAGAAGTGTAAAGGCGATAGCAAGAGAAGACTACAGATGGGTGAAGAATCATACTCAAACACAATAGAAACTGCTGGACTATAAAGAAGGTCGTATGATATAAACTTTCATGACCAATGTGGTCGTTATCAAGCAGATCAATTTAACTAAATAATTGCTGTACTATTATTACTTGGTTTAAAAATAAATGTCTAATTATATGTTAATTTGTATGCCAAGTGTGTTTTGCTCATTGACTGTAGGCTAGCCGAGGTGGATGAGATTTAATATATGGTAGCCTAACAAAAGGTTAAATGTTAGGGAATGGCGTATCAATTACAATGTTGTCGATAAATTTTATAAAAATATAGTAGACAATATGTAAACTAGTAAATGTATCAATACTGGTTTTACATAAATCGTCAACCAGCTTTCTCTTATCGCGATTTTCTTTTCTCTTGTCTGGCTTTTCAGTGTCTTTTTCTGTGAGTGATGTAGTATTAAGTGGCATTTTAAGAGATGGAACACTACCAGGTTTTATTTTTCTAGCATTTTTAGGGGACAGTGGACAGTGGTGGACAGTGTTGAAGTTGAAAGTTTCCAATGTAAGTCACTTTCAGTGAAATGTTCAGAGCACGTTCGTGCAGACGTCACGATAATCTTGTCTTTTTGTTTACACCGTCGAACCAATTGCGCGTATCTGAATCTTTTGGAAATCGAAAAAAGTATATCTTTGAGCCATCATGTTTCACACTGTTTCTCGAGTTGCTATTGAAGCCAAACACGGAAGATACTACCATTTTCACTACAGAGTACACACGATTTACAACTATTCATAACAAACCGAAACAATCATGCGAGTGGAGTGGAGTGAAGTGAAGTGAATGCATGGAGTGAAGGAGTGGACGGGAACCAACTTGCGCACGCACCGGCTTACGTCACAGCGCGGCGGGAAGCTCCGCCCACATGCGCATCGGCAGACCTTAGTAACGAGATATATTGTTAGATCATGATCCCGATCGGGGTTCGAATCCGAGTCTCCCTCATTCAAGGTAGGCGCCTTAGCCAACCTTAAGGTTGCACAGGAGAAGCTATAATATCGGCGCGATGCAGTGTCCCCGCATTTCAGTTGGAACTCGGTCCACAATTGTCATATCGGCATAATTTTTTTTTACTCTATTCATGATAAAATTTACTAGAACTTGTATGTCGATTTTCGAATTGGCATGTAATATGATCTTATAAAAAATTGCGAACTTGGACATTTTGAAAATTTACCTTCACTTTAGAGCTTGAAAAAAAAATTACAAAAAAATCATGGAAAAATTACATCACACAAGTCCCAATTTCAGTATTTATCTTCAAAAAAAAAAAAAAAAAAAAAAATCGTATGTGTAGTTTCGCTAAACTACTGAACTACGAATGCATGTTTTGCAGCTGTTTTAGGCCTTTTCGGCCCCAGCAAGTGGCGCACTCTGGCGATACGACTTTTTGAGTGACAGAGGAATTATTTATGTTCGAAAAAACAATTTGATTGGCCACGAGTGAAACTGTTTAACTAATGCAGAACACCACACAATGCAAAGGCCTATAATACGTGTTTGTTAGAGAACACGGCAACAGTAAGACATATTGAGTTATGTGTGCAAGATTTTGCTTCAATCAACAGGTTAATATTAATTTTGTTAAGATGAGCCCAATGAGAACAAGTACATATCAAAATCATAATAGAGGTATATGTATATATCTTCGATGGAAAGCAATACTAAAATATGGTAGTATGATTTACAATGGCCATCTGTTCATAATTGGATCACGCCGCACGCATGTGAAAATATAGTTACCTTTAAAAATGTAACGCAATCTTTGTGAATATGGTACTAAACAAATTATAAAGATTCAAAGATTCGAATTGAAAATGCCTTGTTTTGGCTCGAACCCGGATCATTTGGTTCTTTGGTTGCGCGTTTCTTTATTAGTCAATTGGATTAGCCACGTTACAAGACGAAACTCGTTTTGTTGTGCGCATAGCGCATTTGCAATCTAAAAATGCAAATAATGTTCCGTGGTGGATTAATGTGTAGCGTTTATTTGTAACAAGGAATGTTTCATCTGTTTGAAATTCCCGAGTTTTAGTCTTTGATAACAGAAACATATTATAGAAATTGTATCAACCTAGGATAGAACCCCAGTCTTCCGCTGTCTGGGCTGATGCTCCAACCAACTGAGATTTGGAGACGGCGTCATTAATTCGGTTTACTTAGTACTTCTAATTTATTATTGGTGTGTGATAGCGTTGATATAATCATAGAAAAACAGTGAAAACAGTGTGGAACTGTGGGCATACACCCAGAAATAATCAACTTTCCACATCCACGCTAGAAATTAAAATCCATACACTGTACAAGCAATATTAGCATTGGCTTATCCACTGTCCACATTACTATTTGTGTCGTTCTAGAACAGCAAGGATCGCTGCGTATTTAAAAACACACAGATAAACGCTATAAATCTAAATAGTTCCCCCCTCCCCTCCCCTCGACGTACTGCCAGCAAGTCTGATGAAAGACATTCTCAAGGCCGTGTATCGCGCGTTTTAATCACTCCCGAGTCCCGACGATGTGTGTAAATGACAAATCTTTGCTTACATTTTTACGTATTTTCTAATCACTCACTAATTATTATGTGTTTATAATGTTAATTGTGTCATGCAATTATACATAACAAATTCTGTAACAACAACCATATTAAGAACAACAAACTCTGTCCGTTCTGTAGTTTTGCACACATCATTTGAACACATATTATTTAGCCTAGATTATACAAGAAACAGACAAAGACACGTAAATTTTTTGGAGCATATAAAAACTTTAAAATACACTTTGTTTACTGCTCTCTTGAACTCATTGAAATGGTGTTCCACTGCACTACGTCATGCAGTGGCGGGTTGTGCATTGCAGGGCGTTGATTATGAACTATACAGAATTTCATTGTTCGAGCCCTCATCACGTAATGTATATGAGAGCAAACTTTAGGCTTTTACCACATTGACCATGTGAGTGGCCGCATATGGGTGATTTTAACTTTTTGAAATAAAGTAACACATTATTGTCATTCTTCAAAAGTAGTCCATTCAGATAATATTAGATGCAAATCTCCAAACAGAAATACACATTAAAAAAACAATTCCGAAACAGAAAATATTTCTCGCCAATTTGAGTAAATAACGTTTTTACTTGGAATCGGTACTAATACGCATGGATATCTAGAATAAGGTATTCCGCATCCGGGAGGACGGTGTAGCATTGTAGACAAGTTAAGTAGTGGTTGATTGAGACAATCATGCTTGGTTGACCAATAATGCAGTGTTTATTTTTACATAGCAATTAATAGTTAACATGAGAACATGTATAATTTTTGGTAAAATGTTAATTTATTGTATGCATTCACTAAACAGATTTTGAATCTTGAAACTTGATAATTGATATATTTCAAGGGAATGAACGTGTATAGGCTATCACAAAGCGTACACACTTGTACTCCTATCTACAAAAACAATACAATCTAGAGGCATTGTGATCTCAAACAAAGGCCAAGCCTCTGATTATTCTACTTGTGCTCAATATAAAAACATAACTTCACTTTGTCCCGTTACTTCATCGTTGCACAACTTAGTCAAAATGTTCATTGCAACAATTGTTTTAATTGTGTGCAAATTCATAATGCCGAGTGTTGTACTTTTAAATTGTTAAGTTGGTAGTAGCAAAAACAAAATAACATCTCTGCCTTGTGCTGCCCCTGGTGGCTGATGATGTAAACACCTTGCTGTAGTTGCTGTAGTTCGTCTGGAATAAAAACCCTCAACAAGATGCACGTTCGTGCTGATTATTCTTCCCTAAGTTCCTCACCACTCAAGCAAAGTAGTAATAAAACAACAGGTTATGGTACCCAGGAACGCAAGAGGCACTAAGGAAAAGAATCACCGCAGAAGTCCAGTCACGTTTTGGGGGAGACCAACTGGACAAGTAGGCCTAGCCTAGGCCTAGGGCCCTAGACACGTTCGCGAAGTGAGGTTAAGACGGTCAAGATGTTGCCATCGGGAGAAGACAATCATCACCACGTTCCACGACTCAACAGAAACAACTTCTCAGCATGGAAGGCAAGAATAAAAGCAGAAATGCTGAAACAAGAATGCTGGGAAGCGGTTATCGGGTACAGCGACGAGCCCGACTATTATCGCCACCAACACCACCGAGGTGAGGGCAAGGCGCCAGAAAAACTATGCTGCGCTCGCCCTAATCATGAAATCAACTGGAGACGACTTAATAAACGACATTCTCGACACCGAGATGGCGTCGGAGGCGTGGAAGACTTTGGAGGAACAATGCCACCAGAACAGTGAGTATGGCGGCATGCTCAAACTAAGGGAGCTCGCCACGATGGTGAAGGGCGAGAAGAGCGTTACAGACTACATCAACCAGATGGTAAATATGAACAGGATGCTTCAGATGAGCGAGCTGCAGATAGGAGACCGGCAGCTAACCTATCTTTGTTTATCTGGACTCCCGCCGGAATATGAGGTTACGGTGAAAACCCTATGTGCGCAACCGGACAAGGTGAAGATCTCCACGATCAAGCAGATCTTGATCGAGTGTGAGAAGGAGATCGCAGCAAAGTCTGAAAGTGTTCACTTGGCACTCAAGGCAAACAAGGCCAACGAGAGACAGCGACCTCAGAGAAGCTACCATGAAAAGGAAGAAGGGAAATCTGGTGCGGGAGAGAAAGGGAAAAACAAAGAAAGAAAGTACAAGTTCTTCTGTTATGCCTGTGGAGGCGAAGGGCACATCGGAAGAAACTGCCCTAAAGCTAAGGAATCAGAAGAGAAGGAGAAGACGGAGAGAGAAGAGAAGAGCCAAGACCCACCAAGAAGAGCTAAAGTTGCGACAAGGGAGCATGTTGCACTATACGCTAAGAAGTTCTCACCTGGAGAGAGTGGGGTGTGGATCTTGGACGGGGGAGCTTCTGACCACATGTCGGGGAAAAGGAGCCTATTTCACTCCATGAAGCAGTACTCAGGTGAGGTAGAAATAGGGGATGGTACCCCGTTGGCCATTGCGGGGATTGGCTCGATTACGATCCAAATGTCCAAGGAGTGTGGGGGAAATGTGGAGCTGACAGATGTGCTTTATGTCCCCAACCTGCAGGACAATCTAATATCTCAGGGACAAATAGACGAGAAAGGCCTAGAATTCAGATCTAAGGATGGTATCAACAAGGTGCTGAGAGACGGAAACCTGATTTTCCAAGCACACAGGGTTGGTCGTCTCTACTTTGTCTCAACCATTGGAGGAGTGAGTATCAGTGGTCTAAAGGAGGAGTACAACAAAAATTTCAAGAAAGCTTCTCGAGTTTCACAGTCCATGTGGCATGCTAGGCTGGGGCACCCTAACCTACAATCCATGGGGAGGTTAGGAGTGCTGGAGTTGGGACCTGAGCCTACAATGGGGGCACAAGAACCGAGTGAACCATGCGTACTGGGAAAAATGAAGAGAAAGAAGTTTCCCCATAAGGAAGGAGGAGAGGTGGACATCCTGGATAGGGTCCACTCAGATATTATGGGCCCCATCTCACCCCAGTCAATTGGAGGGAAGAGATTCATAATCACCTTTATTGACGAAGGATCAAGATATGTCGATGCAGTGCCCATGGCAAAGAAGAGTGAAGCGCTGGACCATTTCGTGCGGATCAAGAACCGGTGGGAGAATCTGCATGGAACTACAATCAAGGAGCTACAGACTGACAGAGGAACGGAGTATCTGTCAAAGAGATTCCAGGCATTCTTGGAGGAGAACGGGATCTTGCATCGTAGATGTGTAGAGTACACTCCGCAGCAGAATGGCATGGCGGAGAAGATGAACTTGACGCTTTGCGACACGACCAGGTGCATGCTCATCCAAGCCGGGATGTCCCTGTACTTCTGGGCGGAGGGGGTCAAGACCGGCTGCCACGTCAGGAACAGGTGCCCGTCGAGGGCGCTTGGTTTCGACACCCCCCCTGGAGAGGTGGACCGGGAGGGAGCTGCAGAAGAGCGACCTGGAGCATCTCAGGGTGTTCAGTTGCCTGGCCTGGGGGAGGATCCCGAAGGAGAGGCAGACCAGCAAGTTTGCCCCGCGTGCCGTGGAGAGCGTTCTTCTCGGCTACGAGGAGGGCACCAAGGGCTACCGCCTGTGGAGCATCACTGAGAGGCGAGTATACAACAGCAGAGACGTTGTATTTCCCACGAGGGCCGTTTCCCCTTCAAGATGAAGGAGACACTGAGAGAGGAGGGCCCCCAAGAAGAGGACTTCGTGTGCTTCCTGGAGGACGAGCCCGCCGTCGTGGAGGACGCCGACGCTGGCCGGCGCCAAGGTGCAGAAGAGGACGGCGCCGACGCTGGCCGATGCCAAGGTGCAGGAGAGGACGGCGACGACGCTGGCCGACGCCAAGGTGCAGGAGAGGACGGCGCCCGTGTCCAGGGAGCGCGCCACCAGCCTGAGGGTCCACACCGAGGAGGAGAGGAACCGGGTCCAAGGCGGTCGGGGCGACTCAAGATGGACAAGCCACCCTACGGCCTGGCGTGCTGCAGGCACTGCAAGGTGACAACCAGCGGCGACCCAACCACACCACCCAGGACCCCAGCCGAGGCCATGGAGCGAGAGGACAGTGAGGAGTGGGTCCAGGCCATGAAGAGGGAGATGGGTAACCATGAAAGAAACGGTACGTGGGTGATAGTGGAGCGCCCAGACCAGGTAAATGTTGTAGGTTGTAAGTGGGTATTTCCTCCAATTAAGATAGGTCCAAACGGGGAGAAAATTTATAAAGCTAGACTAGTCGCTCAGGGTTTCACCCAAAGATTTGGTCTTGACTACTGGGAGACGTTCAGTCCTGTGATTCATAAAAAGACTTTGAGAGTATTATTAGCTGTAGCTATGAGTAAAGACTGGCAAATTGAACATGTAGACGTAGTTGCTGCTTATTTAAATAGGACCTTGGATGAAACAATTTACATGGAACAACCGAAGATGTGGGAGGAGGGCAATGATGGAGATGTTTGTCTTCTGAAAAAAAGTCTGTATGGCCTTAAGCAATCTGGAAAAGTGTGGAATGCAGTGCTGATTGACATTCTAAAGGGATGAAATTAAAAAGGTGTCAGTCAGACCCTAGTGTTTTTACCCATAAAGACGGTTATGTTGGTACCTATGTGGACGACTTGATTGTTTGTGGGACTGGGGAATTTATTGCCATGGTCAAGGAAGGGTTGAGATGTAAAGTGGAAACTAAAGAACTAGGGCCAATTTCTCTGTTTGTAGGACTCAGGTTTTCACGTCCAACTGAGAGTGTGCTCCAGGTGGATCAAGAAAATTATATAAATGAAGTCTTGGTAGAATTTAACATGAATGATTGCTGCGGCACTAGTACCCCCGGAGTAGTTGGTAATAATTTGTGTGAAGTAGGTGAACCTTACAGCCAGGAGAAGTACCGTAGGGCAATAGGAAGACTGTTATACATAAGTTCATGTACCCGCCCAGATATTGCTTTCATAGTAGGGTGCTTGAGTAAATTTTGTCATAAGCCAACTTCCGTGCAGTGGAATGCTGTTAAGAGAGTCCTCGGCTACCTAAAGAAAACAGCGGAGTACAAATTAGTCTTTACTATGGATTGTAATCTAGACATTAAGGTTTTCTGTGACGCTGATTGGGCAAATGATAAGTCTGACTCTGTATCAATAGGTGGTCAGTTGGTAATCATGGTAGGAGCAGCTGTGCTATGGCGGAGTAAGAAACAGGAGGTGACTGCCCCAAGCACCATGCTTGCTGAATATTATTCACTGTTTGAGGTTTGCAAGGCAGTAGTGTGGCTGAGGGACTTGCTTGAAGAACTGGGACACCCAGTGGAAGGACCAGTGTGTGTTTTTGCAGATAACCAGGGAGCCAATAGCATGGCCAATGATATTAAGCTGACGGAGCAAAATAAACACTGTCGCTTGAGGTACCACTATGTGAGGGAGTGTGTGGAGAATGGTGACGTTAGTATAAGATATGTAGGAACAAACGAAAACGCCTCTGACTTACTAACTAAGCTGGTACCAAAGGGGAAGACCCAAGACTGTGCAAAAATGATGGGTCTGTCCGGGGTGTAAATTTTCTTTGTAATGTGTATTTGTTTTGGCGGTGTCTTTTATATTCGTCAGAAGGCACTTTCCATTAGCCTTAAGTCGTATTCGTAAGTCTGTCGTAGTTTTAAGTTTCTCATGCTTTGACATGTTATTTGTATTTTTGAGGAGAGGTGTTGTACTTTTAAATTGTTAAGTTGGTAGTAGCAAAAACAAAATAACATCTCTGCCTTGTGCTGCCCCAGGTGGCTGATGATGTAAACACCTTGCTGTAGTTGCTGTAGTTCGTCTAGAATAAAAACCCTCAACAAGATACAAGTTCGTGCTGATTATTCTTCCCTAAGTTCCTCACCACTCAAGCAAAGTAGTAATAAAACAACACCGAGCTATATGCAACGATGCGGTCACGGGGCAAAATGAATTTATGTATTTGTGTGGAATTGAGATTTACAGCTTATAATGAATGAGGAAGAAGCGATTAAAATAAAGCAACACCCTCCTAACATTTAGTTTTCATAACGCATAAAATGGAGCTTCTTATAAAAATCTATAATATGTTATTATAAACTATATTTTATAGCATTATATGTTTACACACATTGTAGAAGATTGTTTTTTAGTTTCTATAGTTACATTTAAAAAAAAATGATTTCAACGATTGTTAGGTAACTTGTTCAACTTTTTGTTTCAAATTGCATCTATCACTATTACGTGCTCGTTAAATTTGAACGTTGTAGACCTACCCGTCTGGTCAGAATCCCTGGTTAATTGAAAGTGACGAGTCTATTATAGTTACTAGTAATAGAAGTCCGAATGTTAGCACACCACTGCTTGGCTGCGGCGCCCTAACGGGCACCTATGATTATTGTATGAGAACAAACAACGGTCAATATCGGTCATTACAAGTTTTCTGCATACTGAACCCACCAATTTTCATATGTATAACTTTGCATTGTTTAGTTTGTTTACGTCCCGAACAACCTGTGGGGTGGCTTGTTCTTAGTTTCGATTCATTTGGTTCATTGTTGTAGTCGTTGAGTGTTGCTATTACATTAGCCTAAACATTCTCGCAAATGACGTCTTTTTATTTCCCTGTGTCCATATCTACTGTTTGTGTCGACTGTCAAGACATGTGTTTTATTTATGACCATTGCAATGACTCAGCGGTCAACGTCGCGTTGCATGCGCAGTGCAGACGCGAGAGACTACATCAAAGACATCGCGAATGGATCACCAATTGCGCGGTGTGGGGCAGGGGGGTACCCACTCCATGACCGTTACGTGTCAAGCGAAGTGGAGAAGAAAATTTGGCTGTTATTTTTTTCTGTGTTTGTTTGTTTGTTTGATTGATTGTTTGCTTGCTTGCTTGCTTTTTACCAGTCTTACTCCGATCATGATGAATCGTGGTGAATCCCGAGCGGGGACAATTTTACGATTGAAAATGTATCTATACTAGGAAAACGCTCAGTTGGACGCGTTGTTGAGCGAGCACCGGTACGTGCAACACGACCCGAGTACGACATTCCCATAATGTTACATACCAATAAGTCTTTAAGGTCTTGACCGATTTAGCTGAAAATTTGTAAAATAGGAGAGAATGGATAAAATCCACCGCCATCTAGAGGACCTTGACGTTATTTCTTTGGGAAAACTATTTTAACTCTTGATTACTTCTAGGTGGCAGTACATAGTGACCAGAATTCTTGTGCGACTTTTCGTTGCCATGGTAACGTTACTTTTGTTAAAATGTAATTTCTGTCTACACTACTTATCGGATCAAAATAAAATTAACATATTCGTGACCGGACGGACATTCTAAATGATTTGGCTACCTCAGATTTTGTCGCCGTTAAGTTTAAAAAAAAAACTTTAGATTAACTTTAATATAACTTTTTGAACGATTTTGCCACAAAACTAATGGCATTCAATCGGGAACGAAACTTGCGGATGGTCAAAATTTCAACTCGATCCGAGAATCCGTTCGACCGCTATCATGAGTCAAAAAAGCTGTGCGACTTTCCGTTGCCATGGTAACGGGACTTTGTTATAATGTAATTTCCATCTACACTACTTATCGGATCAAAATAAAAATAACATATGCGTGATCGGACGGACATTCTAAATGATTTGGCCACCTCAGATTTTGTCGCCGTTTAGTTTGAAAAAAAAACTTTCGATTAACTTTAATGTAACTTTTTAACTTTTTGAACGATTTTGCCACAAAACTATACAGCAACCCGCCTAGGTGGTATGTACATGTGTGCAAAATTTCAGGTCGATCAGAGAAGCGGTGCGACCTGTATCGAAGCAGTAACAGAAAAAAAAAAAAAAACAGACATTCGAGCCATAAGAGTCAAGTGGAGACGCTCGCTTCGCTCGCTCAATTATGTGGAAGTAATAAGGGTTCGGGCATATGTACGAGTTCATAGAGTATAGATTATTATATGTTTTAGATAGTATTTCACCTATGTTTTAAGGCTAATGCTTTGCAATTAGGTGTGGCTATCGTTGGATAAGTTTTTTATTTACATTCTTGCACATTGCAAGAATGTAAATAAAAAACTTATCCAACGATCATTACCAATGTGCAAGAATGTAAATAAAAAACTTATCCAACGATAGCCACACCTAATTGCAAAGCATTAGCCTTAAAATTAATTACGGGACATAAGTCCACGAGCAAATTTTTGAAAATGCATATTTTTGAAGTGGTTATTATGTGTCTACAAAAATGAATAGATGAATTAATTTTTTTGCTTAAACCTAGATGATTTGAAGAATATAATATCCCATACATAACAAAAACTTTTAAAAATACAGCCAAACCTTACACACTCAAAAGAAATGAGATCTAAAAAAAGGCAAGTATCACCTCACATTTGCGATTCTTAATTATAACGTACAGTGTCCGTACAAAACCTGAAAAGTGCAATAATTGCAACTATTAATTTAAACGTAATAGAATAGTTCATCCAAATTCTTTTTTTCTAATTAATTTCAATGTATAATGGTCATGCAAATTCTATTTTGCCAAGCTTTTCAAGGGTGTTGTTACGGGACACTGTACGTTTATGAATTAAGAATGCGCAAATGTGGAAGGGTAGATGAGCTTGGCCCTTTTTTTTAGATCTCATTTCTTTTGTGTGTGTAAGGTTTGGCTGTATTTTTACAAGTTTTTGTTATGTGTGGGATTTCAATACTTTTTCTAGTTCAAATGCAAAATTATTTGTTAAAATATAATAAATTTATCAAAGTCGATTTAATTGCTATGGTATTACCGATTAACAATAGAATTGAAAAAATATAGTGGTACAAAGACTTGCTTTTTGTAAACAATGTAGGCGATTATTGTCACGTAACCATATAGTTACTTGTTGATTGTATGCCTGTATAAGGCTTATTTTAAAACCTTTATTTGGAAGCCTTCCAGCAAATTTTTTTTTAACTTTTTCTTTCAAAGGGAATTACATCACTATTACCATAATGTCTATGGAAAATATGAACGTTGTAGCCCCACCCGTTTGGTCAGAATCGCTGGGTAATTGAAACTGACGAATTAGATAGTAGTAGCCAGTAGTAACTAACGTCCTTAAAGTGATTTTGAGCATGTTTCAAGTCATATTTTCACCAAGAAGGAATGCTCGTACCCCAACCAAATTTGGCATGTGTTGTCGGGTACCTAAATCCCGTCGATTTTGATAGTTTTCAAGTTCACATCACGTTTCATGATGGCTGGGTGACACCTCGAAATCACCCCAACTCTGCTTGCTGTATAAGGTGCCTGAGTGTGTAGCGCACCGCGGCTTGGCTACGGCGCCCTAACGGGCACCTAGATTTAAGCCCCCCTGGATATGCCACTGGGCTTAATTAATCAGGAGGTGGATTTGCATATTTATCCAATGAATGATTGCCAAAATTAAATGAATAAATAATATATAAAATGGTACTTCCTTAACTAACGCAATAAACATCCACAATTGAATGATAAAATGAATACTTACAAAGCAATTTATACATACACCACTTTGTTCAAATTCAGTTACCAGCTATCTCTTGAGGTCTTTCATCAACGTATTTTACATTATATGCTGGTACGGCGGTACTGGTACCAGGTACCTATTACGGACGTGGGTTTGAATCTACTACGTTTTTAGTCAGGAAATTTTATAAATATTTCTTCATTCACAGCAAACAATAATTCCATTTTGATATTTCCTGATAATGTACATGATCAGCTTTTACCTTTAGTATAATAATATATGAGTCTGAACAAAATACGGTTTGATGTTATTAACTCAGCCACCCTACTCTCCTAGAACTAACATCATCTTGTTCTAACTCGTTCGACGAGTGAGCCCGATGAGTAGAGTAGCAGTGTGAACGATCTGGCGCTACGCTGGCTGACTGAGGCGCTCGCTTTCAGAGCTTCTGCAGTACATTGTGTAGTCACAGCCACACGAGGCAACTGCGACCGTGTATTGGACGGCTCATTTTCGAATATTTTGAGTGACACTTGTCAAGTCCCACCTCCAGGGCCTCTCTTTAGTTTCTCCTTCCACCAACGTAGGCCAATATACCGAGGTCCTGTCCCACCTTCACCTACGGGAGTGTTTCCCGACTAACCAAATCAAGAAATAAACTCTCACTCATACCTGCGTATAGGCGTACACATTATAAATAATGTTTGTTTGGTCAGTTCAAAGGCAACTGATACTCGTTGCAGTACTGTTTCATTCATTCAGATCTAATAATGCAACTGCAATTCAGAAGTTAAATAGTTACCGTCTCGGTGGTCTAGTTGGCTTAAGACACCTACCTAGAATGTGAGAGACTCGGGTTCGAACCCCGATCGGGATGGATTTTTTAACTTCTGAATTGTATTAAATATTAACAATTCCACCTACGGAAGTGTTTCCCGACCAACCAATTCGAGAAATGTAGACAATTTAGTCTGTATATTCACAATTTATTACAACAGTTTTTTTTTCGTATTATTATAAAATGGTATATGGCAGAGTAAACACTGGCATACAATGATTAATTTGTTGTCTATGGCGCCTACCTGGAATGTGAGAGACAAACCCAGAACACAAGCCGTGTTCTGACTTTGTGGACTTGTGAAATTATAGATTTATTTTGCGACTATGCGATGTAATAAATTCAGTAAATAATTAATAAGTTAGTGAACAATGACGAAATTAATAAACACAATAGTTAAAACAAATTATTATACAAGTGTCATACACATTTAATTTTTTCGTCTTTTATTACGGTCTCTCCACTAACCTATTTTCTATTTTCAATTACTTGGTACAGTCGGACAAATAATAAATGACAAAAGATCAATTTTGTTTGTTTATTTATTTATCTATATATATATTTATTCCTTACGTCTATCCTATTCAGTTATAAAAACTGATTTACAAGGAGGACTTATTTTTAAATAAGGATACCACATAATCGAAAATATCGTAACAGAGATGCTGCAAATTAGATTATTGCTTCGACATTCACATTCGTTTTGAGTGGTGGAGTGGTAGAAATTCGAGGCCACACAAGGCCGTCGCGTCGTTCTAGCGTAGGCGGCCTGCACGTGCGCTCCGCTGGACTAGAGTGTGGCACAGGAGGGGAAATGTTTAGAATGTATGGGAAAAAATTGCATTATCGTGGCGCGCTCTTGCGAAACAGAATCATATTGAAGCCCCCTATGTCCTATCCTTAAATGCCTCGAACCATATCTATGCCTCGAACATAAACAGTATTAATGAAAATAGACTTCAATATTTGAAAATCTTTCAGGCCTTTGGACTTGTGCGACATAAAACTAGATCTCGACGCATCCCCATTGAGGTTGAATTTAATGGTAATAAAGCAAACAGCAGCACCACTTGCAGCCAGTTGTTTTCAGACTTTTTTAAAACAACATTCCAATAGCCCATCCCGAAAGATCAACACCTGCCACCGTTTCTTGCCGTATCTTCCGAGAGTTTATGCCATTTCAAAATATCACGTCGAGAGATCAAAGTGTGTTTGAAGAATTTAAAAACAGGAAAATCTCCCTGACCTGATAAGATTCCACTCAATGTAATTAAACATTGTAGACGATCGCTTGCTGAGCCTCTCACAATCATTTTTAATGCTTCTATAAATAGCGGAGTCATCCCTACTAGATGGAAGCATGGAATAATAACACCTGTTCATAAAAAAGGAAATAAGCACAATGTTACGAATTCCAGACCAAATTCATTACTCTCTACATTTTTCCAAGTTTTCGAGACAATTATACATAATCGACTCTACAATCATAGTCCCCGGGCAGCACGGCTTTGTAAAACAACGTTCCACTGTCACAAACCTTGCTACATTTATGAGTGATATTGCTTTCCACTTAAACAACAAGAGCCAAGTAGATGCGGTCTACACAGATTTTAGCAAGGCTTTTGATAGCGTTGACCATACACTGCTTCTCCACAAATTTGAAGGTTATGGTATTCCGGGTCAAGTTCTTTCACTGCTGGCAAACCACCTCACAGGTCGAACGCAGTGTGTTGTAATTGATAACTCCAACTCCAGTTCTGAGCATGGTATAGGCAATGCCGTTTTTCTCGCCAAAAACGAGATTATACCTTATTCCATTATACGGTATTCCACTCCCCCCTTGATTCGACCCCACGTTGACTACGCCATCATTGTGTGGAATCCACATCACGTCACCAAAATTAACCAAGTTGAACGCATTAAAAACAAATTTTTAAGTTTTCTTTGCTATCAAAATAATTTAAACTTTCACCGATCACATTATGCTACAATTTGTCAACAACATACAATTCCAACACTAGCAAGTCGTCGTAGTGCAACCGACTCAATTTTCATTTAAAAACTTCTCCATAACTTCATCGACACGGACCTACTTCAAGATATAAAGTTTCACATCCCTTCAAGAATTACAAGAAATAACATCCCCTTCAAAATTCCATGTGCTCGTATTGATGTTTTTAAATTTTCACCCATCAACCGAATTCAAGACACCTACAACAAATTATTAGCCATTAATACATAAATTGACATCAACCACATGAAACTTCAATTATTTAAAACGGATGCTTACGCCAGTTTACCAACATGACTCATTTATCACTCTTGTCACCTTATCACCTTTTCACCAGTTTTGTATTTTGTAATCTAATTTTTTCTTTAGTTTTCTTCATTCATCTTGGACTTTCAGCCATTTTGTGTATATACTTTTGTTAATCAAGTTTTTCTTGTTGTATTTGTTTTAATATTTTAATTTTGATGTACTTGTTCATGTATTTAATTATTTGTATAACGTGTTTGTATTGTTTTAAATTGTAATTTGTAATTGTTAAGTTTTGGTTACCCAACATTTGTGGGGTAATACATGTGGTTGGAGGTTAATAAATATACTAATTGGGAAAACACTTTAATCCTGGTTCATAAATCTAATGTCACTACACGAAAAATTAAGGAAGCTGGTTTGATTTCCTGTGTGGCCAGTACAATCAGTGTGCCCAGTGTTAATTATTTAGCCATTTGGAAGATTTTCTGTCTATCAATTTCATCACTAGATCAATAATTTTATTTCATACACCAACTGTCCAACATGTCAATTTAATGTCATGTTTTTTGTTATTTTTATTCATAAACAACTTTTTTGTTAATAATTTGGTACAAATACACAGCCATTTTTTTTGTCTTGTCTCTTGTGGTTTTTTAATTGTCAGTTTGATAAAGACTTCTGTAAAGAAGTCGAAATATCACATTTTAAATAAAGATGTTAATAACATTGGATAATCTAATGATTTGTTGGATGAGCGAAGCGAAGGCTTCAATTTCACTGACCCCCCAAAAAAAACATTAGCTCGGCGTTTTTTTTTTTTTTTTTTTTGTCTGTGTTTTTTGCGCTCTACGGGCGAACGGCATATGCGATTTTGATGAAAACATGACGGGACCTTCATAATCTCTGAACTTAGACTTGGCACTTTTTTTGGGTACAATCGATCAAATATTTTATGATTAGCGTACTTTTACGTATTTTTTTCGATTCTAAAGAGATATTCTCGTGATATTTGCCAACGGCTACTCCGATCTTGATGAAACTTTATGGGAACGTTTATAATCACTGATATTATATTAAGAGAAATATTTCTCATAGAAATCGTACTTTTACGGTTTTTCATCAAAAAAGCTCATCCATCAACGCGACTAGAAAAGGCGTTAGCGAAGCGGCCTAGTATTTATAACGTTACTACCTGTTATATAGTTTCATTTTTTATAAACTCCTAGGCCAGTTGAGTAGTTAATAAGGTTGTATGTAGTGTGTGTGTATGCCTAATGCATATTTCTTTCTTCTTTAGGTATGTTTCTGGATATCATTTTTGTTGGAGTGTTAAAGGCGGTAACACGACGTCGAAGACCACCAACCAACAAGCAAGACATGTTCGCCACCATCGGACCTGACAAGTTTTCTTTCCCATCAGGTCACACCTCACGAGCCTGCTTCATAGCACATTTCTTCATCTATTTGTGGCCTATTAATTTCTTTTTCATCATGCCATTGATGGCTTGGTCAACAGCCATTTGCATATCGAGAGTGTTGCTTCGCAGACACCATGTGCTTGATGTAGTGGCAGGAGCAGGCATTGGCCATCTGGAAGGAATTATTATTGGGTGTATTTGGTTATCTCAAGGATCTTCAGCATGGCTGGTTTCCTTTTTGTCTGATGAGAGCTTGGATGGTGGGAGCTATCACGTGTAGATGGAAGTTTTGCAACGTTACTTATTAACTTAAATGGACCCATCCTGCTCTCAGAGTGGTCTGTGCAGGTTTACTAGAACAACAGTTTAAATGGTTACTGCTAACTTCCGTAATGAAATTAAAATTTCAATATGTGACTATGTTTATAAGTAATATGTGACACTTGAGATGTGTAACCATGGTGGTGTGTAACTATTGTGGTAAATTATAATAAAATTTATTTTTAGTAATTGGGATTAAAGCTGCATTTGTTCACGGTTTTTTCCACGTCGTTCCGTTACCTACTGTGCTGATTCATATGATTTAAGAAAATATATGGAATTGGCTTGATTACCACACTCAAGTACGTATGGTTTGCTGTGTAACTTAAGTTTCTTAGATCTTTCCAAATATATAAATTAGATATTTAGTATTTATTTTCAGGACACGCATACAAGTTAAACAAAGACAATCAGAAAAGATTGTGTTCGCGCGATTTCCCGGCGCTATTGTGGTAGTTATATTTTTCTCTTAGCTATTGGTATTTCTTGTTTCGTATTCATAAGTTGCACATATTGTTATCACCTGTTTGAATTTCTGCCTATCAGACGTCATTTCCTGGTTTTCTCGCGTTCGACTTTATGCAAGCATCTTGTCAATGCAGTTCTCCTCTCGCCTTCACTCGATGAAGTGCAAAGTTCGTTTTCGTCTCAACTTTTCTCGCTCGCACCTCGCAACGCACGTGTCCGCTCTCCGGACATTGCACTCACTGTACGTATTCAAGTGTGTAGCCTCCTGCCGCGTCCGTCTTGGAATACAACGACGGATTTCCGAGCTGCAGTCCTTGGTTCGACTTGCCTTCCAGGCATTCTCTATTTTCCTACTTATATTCCAAACTCGAGCTTCTTTATCCCTGTTCTCTCTCGCGGTGGGCTTACCATCTCGCCCATCGTACTTACCTCTGCACTGCCTCCTTCTGCCTACGTCAAGATTCGGGGTAAGTTCAGATCAAAATATATACAGTCCATTATTCTCGGAGTTGAGCACCTCGGCTCGAATACATGGTCCTCCGCAGCCGGATGCTCCGGTGATTTTCCGCATTTTTCGCAAATAGTTTCTCATTCAAGGTTAGTCCTTGTTGGTCATCGCACTACACACACGGTGTTGAGTGTTGTAGTTTTCCGCTCTCGTGTTTCTGTTGATTGCGCTATTCAGTGTAATTGTCTCTTACGTTGTTTCCTCTTATTGTTGATACTTGTAATCTCCGTTCATCAGGGAAAGAGTTGCAAGCTCAGCAGAAAAAAGTTAGTTGCTCGACGCGAGTTTATATTCGCGTCCGTTCAGCGAACGTACAATGCGTTCGAAAAAATAAAACCCGATCAAGTTGAGGCATTTAGGCCCCGTTTTGATAATTTGTCTCAATTGGAATCTGAGTTCCGCGAAATCCAAATGTCTATTGCCGAACTCAATACCCAAGTAGTTTTTCCCCGCTAAATCGATCGAAATAGACAAAGTTCAAGACAGTTTTGAAACGCTTTTCTTTGCTTGTAAGTTTCGTTATACTACGGTTTGATAAATTAAATCAGCGCCCTGTTTGTGACTCAACCTGGTCCTCTGTCCGCCTCAGTTCAACCATCTCTTGCATTGCCAGTCATAGATCTTCCCAAGTTCAAAGGAGACATTTGCAAATGGCCCGAATTCTATTCTCTTTTCAAATCTCTGATCGATGATAATAAATCATTAAGTAATGTTCAAAGTTACACTATTTAACAACTTCATTGTCTGAAACTCCGTTGGCCCTCATCTCAGAGTTTCAAATAACTGAAGAAAATTACCCCTCGCTCTGAACACTCTCATCTCTCGTTATCAAAACAAGCGATTACTAGGGAGTTTGTATGTCCACAAGATTTTAGATTTTGTTCCTCATAAAAACGTCATCCTATAACGGTCTTCAAGCGTATCTAAAAACAATCGCAACTCTGTCGAATCTCTGAAAGCTTTGAATATTCCCGATTTAGGTGATTTCTTATTGTTATGTTTGGCATTAGCTAATCTCGATGCGTCATCTCGCAAGGCTTTTGAAAACAGACAAATATCTAATTCAACTCCCGATTACAAATCGCTAATCGATTTTCTCGAAGACCAATCTAGAACGATGGAGTTATGTGCTGTCGGGAAAAGTTCTGTTACTACCGTCAAAAGTCTCTCCCTTCAAGCGAATCAACACCTTGTTAGTGTCGTCACCTGCCTCGAACAACAGTGTGCAGCGAGTACCCACTAACTCATCTCGTAATCACTCTCATTCAACTGTGTCCGCTTGTCCGGTATGTAAGGCTTCTCATACATTGTACCAGTGCAATGTTTTCCGTGGTTTAACCATAGACCAACGTTATGACACGCTGCGCCAATTAAAACGCTGTTTTAATTGTATGGGTGCACACCTGCGATCCCAATGCACTTCCGCGAAATCATGTTCTGTGTGTCAAAGCTCTAAACATCATTCTATGTTACATTCTGAATCCGCTCCGTCTCTCGCTGACGATACTCCTGTCACCGAGCAAGGTCCTTCAGCGCCCCAGGCTCTGTCATGTCAAGTCCAGGCTTCGAGCCCCACTCATCAAACTGTCATACTAGGCACCGTTCGCGCACTCATTAGTGACGCGCACGGGTTTCATGCAACCCTTTCGCGCGGTTGTTGACTCCGGGTCACAAATCTCTGCTATCACTAAGTCGTTAGTGCAACGTTTGGGCTTGAAAGTCAATCCAGCCACCGCCCAACTGTCAGGTGTCGGACAAACTAATACTCGAGTGCATGGTATTGGTGCAATGCAGTTTAGCTTCTCGGCTCTCTGGGCAACCCTCTATGCATGTCAATGCACACGTTCTCTCAACTATTGCCGGCAATTTGCCTACTCCTCCGTGTCCACTGACGTCATAGAGCGCTATCATGACCTTGACCTCGCTGACGATCGCTTCAATGTACCAGGGCCCATTGATTTCCTCATTGGTGCCCGATCTCTACTCAGACATTCTCTGTAAAACCGGACACACGATCGTAGGCAGCAAACCTGCCGCACTCAAAACGGTTTTTGGTTGGGTAATCTTAGGTCCGGTCCACGCTACTCAACCAGCACCTGAGTCATCCTACTCATTCTCGCTGTGACAAGCTCCCCGTTGGAACATACTCTCCGTCTCTTCTGGGAAACAGAAGAAGTCAAATCGACCTCCCTCTCTGGACCCAATGGATTCGCTCGTTGAAGAGCACTTCATTAAAACTCACTCTCGCGACACCTCTGGCCGCTACTCGGTCGCTCTACCATTCAAGCCTGATTGCGTCATGCCAGGCTACAATCGTGACGTCGCGCTCAAGACTTTTGTCAGTTTAGAGCGTCGTCTGAAGCGTGATCCTCCACTTCATGACTCATATCATGAGTTCATGAGTGATTACGCTCGTTCACTGCACATGCAGCCTTCCTCTCGACCTGCGGAGTACATAATCCCGCATCATTGTGTACACAAGGTCACAAGCTCTACCACTAAACTGCGAGTGGTATTCAACGCCTCCTCTCCTGATAAAAGTGGAGTCGCTCTCAACCACGTCCTGCTGAGTGGTCCTAAGCTTCAAAGTGACCTTCCCACTGTTCTAACCACTTTCGCACTTATCCTGTAGCTCTGTGCGCGGACGTGAGACAGATGTACCGTCAAATCCTTGTGCACCAGGACGATCGTGCTTTTCAGCACATATTCTGGCGTCCTGAGCCCTACTCTCCTGTCGTTGAGTACGAGCTCAATACAGTGACCTACGGTCTCACTCCCTCTGCCTTCCAGGCCCAACGAGTGTTGCAGCAACTGGTCGTGGACGAAGGTGCTAAGTTTCCTCTCGCTTCCCGCGCCCTTACTTCAAACATCTACATAGATGACGTAGTTTCAGGCGCCAGTGACCTTGACGAAGCCCTCGTGCTTCGTGCTGAGTTGCAGTCACTCACTCAGTGTGCAGGCATCGAGCTACGCAAGTGGGCTAGCAATGTTCCTGACGCTCTTAGCTCCCTCCCCAAGGACCATCTAGAAACTCCCCTGGTCTTCTCCAACGACGAACAAACTTTGAAAATTCTCGGTCTGTTGTGGGACCCTCGTTCCGATTGCTTCAGCTTCCACAAATCTGCCCTTTGTAGGTTGCGTCACCAAACGGTCCATACTCTCCTACATCGCGCGCATATTCGACCCACTCGGGTTTCTCACCCCTTTCGTCTCCTGGATGAAGGTGTTCATGCAGAATCTCTGGCTCTTGCGCGTGGAGTGGGATGAATCACTCTCGGAATCACTCTCTCAGACTTGGCTCACTGCCATTGAAAGCGTGCCCAAGTTGAGTGATGTTCATGTTCCGCGTCTCCTTGTCATGAACGATGCCACATACCGGCTTGTAGGGTTTTGCGACGCCTCCGAGAAGGCCTATGCTGCTACTCTTTACTTGCACGTTGAGACGTGCTCGCAATCTCACGTCAGATTGTTGAGAGCCAGGAGCAAGGTCGCGCCCGTCAAGCTGCTCACTGTGCCCAAGTTGGAACTCAGTGGAGCATTGTTATTGTCTAGGGTGCTTAAAGACACCCTACCCGCTCTCAAGCCCTTGCACATAGAAACAGTGTTGCTATACACTGACTCCACTATCGTGCTCGCTTGGCTCAGTACCCCCCCGCACCAGCTGAAGACATTCGTCGCCAATCGGGTAGTCGAAATACTCGAGACCACTTCTCCCCTGAATTGGGCTCATGTTAGTTCTGAAGAGAACCCTGCCGATTGCGCCTCTCGGGGGCTGCTCCCCCTGGACCTGTTGAACCCCCCATATGGTTCTCTGGTTCCCCCTTCATGCGTTCTCCCCCTCCACGTGGTCTCGCTCGGTCCCTTCGGTTGAACCCAGCCACGACTTGCCCGAGCTGAAAGCGTCTCCCACGGTGCTGATTACTCATGATCCCGTCATTGATCCTCTGCTTGTCAAACTGCAGAGTTTCTCCTCGCTCTTGAAAGCCAAGCGCGTGTTCGGTCACGTGGTACGCTTTTCCCGCATCTTGCTTGCTCGTCGAAGTAACCTTGCACCCCCCTCTGGTCCTCTGCTCCCGTCCGATCTTGAGGACGCGATGCGCCTGTTCGTGCGCATCACTCAGCAGCAGTACTTCGCTGATGAGCTCAAGCAACTGGCTAAACACTCGTTCGTGACCCCCCGCATCGCCACCCTCAAGCCCTTCATTGACTCCCGTGGGTTTGTCAGGGTGGGCGGCAGGCTTCATTATTCTTCTCTCCCCGAAGAAGCTCGTCATCCCCTCTTGCTTCCCCAAGGAAGCGCATTTGTCCGCGCTCTTGTGTGATGCCTTCCATCTCTCCTCCTTGCACTCTGGCCCCCGCACTGTGCAAGCTCTCATTCAGCAGATGTATTGGATTATCTCTCTGCGTGGTTTGTTACGGCAACGCATTCGTCGCTGCTTAACCTGTTTCAAATTCCGCGCCAAGCCTAATCAGCCAATTATGGCTAATCTGCCTGAACCTCGCGTTAAGCCTTCGCGTGCGTTCCTCCACGTGGGCACAGACCACGCTGGCCCATTCTCAGTGAAGACGAGTCCTCGTCGTAATGCCTCCATCGTCAAAGGCTACTTATGTCTCTTCGTCTGCATGGCCACCAAAGCTGTGCACCTTGAGCTGGTCTCTGACCTGTCCACTGAAGCTTTCCTGGCCTGTCTTGATCGGTTTCTCGCCCGGCGTGGACTCCCAGCTCACATTTACTCCGACCCGTGGCCGTAACTACGTAGGTGCTGCTCGCTCGCTCCGCGAGATCTACGATTCTCTCACGGCAGCTGAGACCGCCATCGCGGACAAGCTTGCACTACGTAATGTTAGGTGGCATTTCAACCCCCCTTACGCTCCTAATTTCGGTGGACTTTGGGAAGCCGGGTCAATCCGCCAAGTTACTCCTGCATCAACTAATTAAGGACTCCGCCTTAATTTTGAAGGAGTACTCCACCCTGTTTTCACGCATCGAAGCCGTGTTGAATAGTCGTCCGCTTTGTGCCACTTCGTTCGACCCCCTGGATGGCCCAGATTACCTCTCTCCCGCACATTTGTTGATCGGCACCTCGCTTCTCGCACCTCCCGAAGTTGCTGTCGTCGAGAATGCCTCTCACCTCTCTCGTTGGCTTCAAGTCCGTCAACTGCATCAACGCTTTTGGACACGTTGGTCCTCTGAGTATCTGCACACGCAGATGCAGTGTGGGAAGTGGGTGCGCGCGTGCCCGAACCTCAAGGTCGGTGACGTGGTCTTCGTGTTGGAACCCGCTACCACTCCTTTGTCTTGGCCTATTGGCCGGGTGGTACAAGGGGTGCCCTGGCAAAGACAACGTCGTCAGAGTGGCGTCCGTTCGGACTCCCAAAGGAGTGTTTACCGTCCGGTGAACAAGTTGGTGATCCTCCCTCCTTCTTAGTTATTCGTTTTTGGGTCGGTCTTATAGTTGTAGTTCTTAGTTATTTCTCTTGGTCCTATCTAAAATATCCATTTTAGGTGGGCGGTTATGTTCGCGCGATTTCCCGGCGCTATGTGGTAGTTATATTTTTTCTCTAGCTATTGGTATTTCTTGTTTCGTATTCATAAGTTGCACATATTGTTATCACCTGTTTGAATTTCTGCCTATCAGACGTCATTTCCTGGTTTTCTCGCGTTCGACTTTATGCAAGCATCTTGTCAATGCAGTTCTCCTCTCGCCTTCACTCGATGAAGTGCAAAGTTCGTTTTCGTCTCAACTTTTCTCGCTCGCACCTCGCAACGCACGTGTCCGCTCTCCGGACATTGCACTCACTGTACGTATTCAAGTGTGTAGCCTCCTGCCGCGTCCGTCTTGGAATACAACGACGGGTTTCCGAGCTGCAGTCCTTGGTTCGACTTGCCTTCCAGGCATTCTCTATTTTCCTACTTATATTCCAAACTCGAGCTTCTTTATCCCTGTTCTCTCTCGCGGTGGGCTTACCATCTCGCCCATCGTACTTACCTCTGCACTGCCTCCTTCTGCCTACGTCAAGATTCGGGGTAAGTTCAGATCAAAATATATACAGTCCATTATTCTCGGAGTTGAGCACCTCGGCTCGAATAGATTGTGTAGCCTGATTTTTTTAATAATGTTCTTGGTACCGGATGTGAAATGTGGTTCTATCAAGAAAGTATATTCTTTATTTTCTTTCTAATAGTAAAAATACTAAATAGACCTACCTAATAGACGATCTCGTAATTAAAGTCTGCGCATGCCCGAACTCTGCTAGGAATTCTGGGTAAAGAGCGATCAAGGTGTCTTCTCAAACACATAGTGCAAAATGTGATACCAGCATAAAAATTTGCAATTATGTAGATTTTGTAATGAGAAATTTGAAAATAACTGACTCCACGATGGGGTCTTTTTATTTAACTATTAATTAATTAATTAAAATTAATTGGTTAATTATTATGTGTCACGAATTTCAAAGTGTCAATAAGTTAGTCATGTTTGGTATTAATTAAGATCATTTTTCACCTTTATAAAGAAAAAAAAATACATTAAAAAAATATATTGAAATAAACATATTATGTTATACTTAAATATGTTGATTTTGCTGATTTTTTAGTTTTTGAACCAAAAGATCAACGTCAAAGTAAAATTTCTTCCAACCAATGATATCACAGTGTTCACAAAAGAGCTGGTTAGTATATCATTTTTCGATTTTCAGTAATAGTAATAACAATATATTTAACACAATTTACAATATGGTGTTATGTCTAACTATGGTGCAAAATATGATACCAACTTAAAAATGTAGCTATTTTAAAGCTTTTGTTATAAGAAATTCGAAAAAAAACTGGCTCCAAGCTACGTGTTTAGTATTTAACTGATTGATTAATTAACATTATTTAGTTAATTTAGTCCTAAAATTTCAAAGTAAAGACATATTTGTAGTGTTAGGTATCAATTGAAAGCCTTTTTCACCAACATTTTGAAAAAAAAGACATTGCAAAATATATTAAAATATATATGTTTGTTAACATACAAGGATAACGGGGAAATGGATGAAGTTCGGCAACTACTACATACGAAGAAACCACCAATACTATCCATGGTAGAAACACACGTCACGAGTAATATACCTGTAGTGTATGAGATCTTTATCGATATTCATAGTAATATTAGTACATGTCAGACATCCTGAACGGCACAGCTAGGCACACTGGCGGGGCTTCTGCTTTTGCACCGCCACCTAGGCCTCGCGTCCCCTGCCTCCAGCGCGGGCTGTCACCCACTGCCTGCTTAGGCCTACAGGCGCGTATATTTGAATACACATCATACACAACATCCCTCCCACTTTAAGATTAAACCATGGAGTTGGATGATAAGGAGGTCTAGCTCAAATGGAACAACACGTCCACAATCGTGTTTGTTTCTTTGAGCCTATTCGCCATTTTGATTGTTATAACCACTACTAGCAGGCTAAACTTTGCTACCATGAACTGTGGTAGACCCTAGGTTACCTTGGTTACCAAAGTAAACAATCAAAATGTCTGCCAATTTGAAGTGCTAACTTGTACACCGCCGACCACACACCTGCGCCTCCAGTACGCCAGTACTATTTATAACTCCATGATTAAACCAAACATTACTTGACATAAAGAAAAACACAGGAGCTCTAGGCTAAATCAAGTCAGAAATCAAATCCAAATATCAGTGAGATAACTGATGGTAGTGAGGAATCTAAAGATTAGTACTATCTATATAAAACTAGGTAAGTATAAAAATGTAGCACACAACATAAATCACAAATAATAGGCCAGTCATTTAAAACATCGTAGGTCGCAAAAAATTGCATAGTTCTGATTTTTTGGGATGTTAGAATAGATATAGTTCTTCAGCCAGGGACCTTTTGCTTACAAAAAAGATCGACGCATTTTGACTTCGGAATATGATAAAACAAGGCTACCTGAATTTTATGTCATGAGGTGATAAGCTGGCAAAGGGGCCAAACATGCCACCACCTTGGATTTTATCAAATTCGTACAAATGACCATAAAAACCAAACCGCTGGACCGATTTTGAAAAAGTTTAGTGTTTCAGATTTGAAATTTCATTTAAAATGTATATGTGTAGCCAATTTGTTGATTTTGTAATTGTATTATGCAATTAAAATACATTTTCTTAGTCAATGTTTTTTGTTTTGGAATATTTGGCTTATAACTTTTAAGAGAGCACCTTAACTGAAAAAGTACTTCATGTAAACCTTTTAGAAAACTTTAATTCAAACATAACGCAACCAACTTTAGGTATGTATCTCAATTACTTCCAGAGATATGAATTTTTGAAGAGTCGTGCCACCCTCGTCCGCGCTTACCAAGCCAGTCAGTGTTCGGTGAGTGTGCGATTTATGTTGTCTTTCGTTCTCGTTCTTCGTCGACGCATTTTGACTCCGGAATATGATATAACAAGGCTACCTGAATACTATGTCATGAGGTGATAAGCTGGCAAAGGGGCCAAACACGCCGCCATCTTGGATTTTATCAAATTCAAACAAATTGGTATAAAAACTAAACCGCTAAACCGATTTTAAAAAAGTTTAGTGTTTCAGATTTAAAATTTTATTTCAAATGTGTGTGGTTAGCCAATTTGTTAATTTTGTAGTTGTATTATGCAAATAAATTACATTTTCTGAGTCAATGTTTTTTTGTTCTGGAATGTTTGGCTTATAACTTTTAAGAGAAAGCCTAAATTGAAAAAGTACTTCGCTTAAACCTTTTAGATAACTTTAATCAAACATAACGCAATCAAATTTAGGTCTGTATCCCAATTACTTCGAGATATGATTTTAAGTCGTGCCACCTCGACGCGTTTCAAGAGCATCGTAGTGCGCGTTCGATATGTTTGTCT
>JAMZAV010001870.1:0-122428 GCA_024449915.1 Sweltsa coloradensis
AAATCTTCTATTTCTTGTCAAATCACTCACAGTTTATCTAGCCTAGCTAGGCCTAGCCCTACCCTAGGCCTAGCCTTGGCCTATGAGTAAACAATAGTCGAGGGCTAGGTCCTAGGCCTAGCCCTCGTAGTTCAGCAGGATCCGTAGTTGTGACCGGTAGCTACTAGGTAGGCCTAATGCTTTGTTTTTTCAGGGTTGTTTTGGAGGATCCACATGATCGATTTGTACACGTCATTCATTTCGTTCATCGTCGTGACACTGGCCAGCACGTACCTGGTTGCTCTGGCCTATAAGAACACAAAGTTTGTTTTGAAGCATAAGGTAGGTTTCATGCATTAAATGCCGACATTAGGCCTAGCCTATCCAATCTATAGGCTATCATCTGTTGTCACGTCCAACTTATGCAGTTAGGTGGGCATTGAAGATGGGCCCCTCCGTCTTCTTATCTCCTGCTACCACTCTTCCCTTTCTTCCAGTCTCCTCCTCAGTGTTCAACATCTTTCCTCGCACTACCCTGCCATTGTTGTCGTGGTCTGTCCCTTAGTCTCTTACCTGGAATTCCCAAAGCCAGCGGTTTAGCCGAGCTCGTTTAAGGGGAATCCCTAGACTCGACTCATATTGGCTAACTAAGAATATATGTGTACACACACAAAGTATATCTCGTTTAAGGCCTACTGACGTGTTTTTTTCACAGTGGCGGAAAATTTTGGGCAATTTTGGACATGTTTTGTTGAATTTTATTGTTAAAAATGGGAATCAAACCAGCTCAGAGATCATTTGGTTTAGAACCTAGATTTTTTTTATCAACAACTATGTACGTTTTTAGCAGCGTTTGAAGGTAACTTTATTCAAATATCTCTGTAACTTGTTTTTATATGAATTTTTGAATTTTGGTGAAAATTTCACAACAAATAACACGAAGTGTTTTAATTGTTTTTCACTTGAATTTCGTGAGGCATACCAGATTGGGCTACTTCATTTGCTTCATTGAACGTTTCTTAAGGTATCAGAAGTCATTTGACGGTCCTACGATAAAACTCGTTGAGTGTGACTGATTCCCCCAAGACGCTGCAAGAACAAGCGACTCAGCTCCAGATTCCGGCCGTCATCTGTCGCTGTGTAGCGGCAGCCAAGGCTAACTGAGCGGGTCGCGAGGTTGCCATGCCATGCGCTCGACTCTGTTATAACACGGGAATACACACATCGGTCGGGAGCGGACTGGACGTGTGACTGTCTAGTTTTTACGAGTACGTTGCGGTGAATGAATCTAGTATTGTATGTGTTCTAATTTTAGTCGATGGTAGAAAAACCGTGTTTATAATACTAGCGCGATTTTGTGTTTAGTGAAACATAGTCAATAGTACAATACGTAGATCTAAGATACTAGTTACTGTCAGTGTCACACAATTGGCAGATACAAACAAAACCGCAATAGACCTAGAAAACGCTGTAAAAGGGCAAAAGTAGTACAGTCTCACACGAAAATTGCCGTCCATAAACAACTTTCTTTACCCACGTAAATATAAATCAATGCAAGTTTATATCATTCAAATAATATACTATGAATACTTCCAATACCGATATGCCTACTTAGATCGACATTAAAAAGTGCATTTTCCTGGGAGCCTGACTTGGAATCTGAGTCAGGTCCGTCAGGACTCAGGAGTAATTCGTTTTGAAACCACACTCACTCATTGCGAGTATTTTTTATTGCTAGTAGTAATTATTATTGCGACAAACTTATTCCACAACAAGCAAAATAAATAGCAATCTAGTGAATATTTTATTTATTTTCTACAATTTAAAAATAAAAAAAAGTCCGCCCCGACCGGGATTTGAACCTATACTACGGGAGTTTTTCCCGACTAACCAAATCGAGAAATAGTGAATATTTGTCTGCTAGTCTCGATAGAACAGTTGGCAAGAGTATCGGTATGTTGAGCCGGAGGTTCTGGGTTCGAGACCCGGCCGAGGTAAGTTATTACAATTGCCATGTGTCAAAAATTATAATAGGTTTCTAATAGTAAATTCCAAATAATATTATTTTATTAAGAAAAGAGTTACTATAATTCTAATGCAAGGGGAGAAATTTATGTGTTCTATATTGTTCTATAATTCATTTCGTATCTATAACTATTTATAATGGAAATAACTTTCCATCGCGGTTGATCCAGAATAATAATATTATCGCATCACACGTGGCAGCCTACCAGCCACTGCTGTATGCTAAGATAAGAGAGGCACTAGAGAAAGGTTGAGTGTGCACTGGGCAAAAAACATGATTTCATCAACCTCATAGCCAAAATATAAATTTAAAGCTACATGCATGTGTCATACATCAAATTAAAGCTTACAGCTTATTCTTTCAGAATCGCCAAAGTTCAATGGAATGGCATTTATATATTTTATAATATGACACAAGAAGTGCAATGATGTTCTGTTAATTTTTTTTTCTACATTTTACAATAGCAATTGAAAGCCAAGGAAAGTGATTAAAGAAAATTAGATTGCTGCAAAATGCATTCCTAATTTGGTTCTACATATATGCACAAACTTATTACCAGCATACTATATATCCCATCATATGCTATTAAAATATGGCAGGTCTGTATCTTTTTTGAAAATTGGATTGGTACGTCTGTTACTAAAAGTTCCTAAAGTTCTTGTTCTGAGTGACTCAACAGTTCAATAACTTCAAAAATTTGTTTTATAAGTTAGATTATGGATGTAAATTTGAAGTAATTTTTTCAATTGTCTTAACTTTATGATTAGTTGATAAATTGTGGTAACAGACGTACTTTGAACGGTAACAGACGTACCATGGTACGTCTGTTACCACTGTTATTTCTCATATCCGATATTATTGTTTAAATTCTTTGTCCATAAAAGTTTGTAAAAATACCACTGGAGTGATAGGTCGAAAGCTTTCTTGTAAAAAATTGCTTCCATCAGCATGTTTTAGGTAGGCCTACAGTGTATGGTACATTATTAATTATTTCAAATTTTCTAATTAAAGGGTACTATCCCAATATCAAAGATTATTCCACTGGAATTGAAGTGAAGTTGGTCAAGATGTTGCACTAGAAGAATCTTAATACCTGGTAGATATTTAAATTTCAGTGATGCACCAATAATTAGATTTGTGCCTTTGTAACTGTCAAATTATCATAAAATAACTTGTACGGTGGTACTTACACAACTGTTGGTAGCCAAAATTTTACAGATTATTTGGAAGCTAGAGTTGAGGTGAATTACAATTTACTTGAGAATCATATACCATAATCATAGTAGGCCTACATATTTACAGTTGAGGAGCCAGTTTCATACACGGATATTGACACCATTGTAGAAATTCTCCCCCTCCCGTGATGGATAACAGAGAAGTCATTGCTGTACTGCTTTAGAAATTCAATTTTACTGAATGATGGTAACAAAGTTTGATGTTTCATATCTAGGGATGTTAACTGATCAACGTAATGGAGCAGAATAAATTTATGTTATGGTTTGACCAGGTAGCAAAGGAAATGTATTAAAAAATGCAATTTTTATTCCTACAAGGTACGTCTGTTACCGCTTATTTCTTTAAGATTAGACAATATCCTCATAAATTCATATGAAATTAAGTGATTAGTAGGCCTATATAAGTATGAGGTAGTCCTCTATCTTGTACCTATTTTGTATTCATGAGAAAGTTTGTTCTGTTGTATTCATTCAGCAATCACATACATTTACCAATTTCTAACGTAGGCCTACCGGTAATGTCTAAACAGTTGTCAAAAAAAGAATATCTGGATGTAACTGACCAATAATGAACAGAGAAATTATATTTGAAGATTTGATTAACTGTAACCACAAAAAGAAGCATGATCTATGATATTTAGTATAAAATACCAGTTTTAATTCAGACAAGGTACGTCTGTTACCATACTTGGTACGTCTGTTACCAGCCTACTTCTTGCATAGTAGGCAACATACTTAAAAATACACATGAAGTGACTTGTGAATCTGATTAAGTACTATCTTGTAGCTATTTTGTATGAGAAGGTTTTTTATTTTGCATGCAATAATCACAGAGTTTTAATCATTTCTAACATACTGTAAAAACACGCGTCCATTAAAAGTACGTCTGTTACCGCTTGTTGCGATCCCTGTCACGAGAAAAGTTGATATCGTACAGTAAAAATGTTTATACCATGAGAAAGCTCATCTTATTTCCTATTCATCCACATACTTACAATATCTTTTTAATGAATGGATAACAATATAATTGGGTTTGTTAATACAAAAATGTTGTCCGAAGGTACGTCTGTTACCCAGTGTTTTTGTCCCCACTATTAGACACCAGACGCATACATGCAGGCTATGTATGAAACCATCCAAATATTCGTATATGCATTATTGATCCTTTCTATGGAATGTGTTATGAGAATGAGAATGTGAAAAATCTTGTATCGCTTGTGGATCTGGAAACTGGACTTCAGTACCGGTAATTAGTGAGAAGTGGGGGGGGGGGGGGGGGGAGAGCTGGGATGCGATAAAGATAATCTCTTTCTAGCCGTCCGCGGCAGCTAATCGGTTTTGGCGCAGGTCCAAAGCGTATGACACTGTTAGTCGGAGGACGCGGGTTCGAATCCCACATGGCCTACACGATATTTGTACTTCAACCTCATTTATTACCACTTATCGTCTCAATAGAAGTAGTGTAATAATAGGCAGCTAAAAGAGAATGTATTATAATTCTCATACCAACAATGTCTTATTATAAACGGGGCCTTAATTATTTCGGAATCAAGTTAACACATTATGAAGTGAGAAATAACAAACGAATTGTTTAATTATCCTTGCCAAAAATAAAAATAGTTTAGCCCTAATGTATAGGTTCTTACAGCAGTGATTCCAGTCATGACATTGCTGAAATCTCCAGTGATAAGTTTTCCGATATACCTATCGCTCCAGACCTGTTGTTACCATGTTTCCAAAGTTGAAGGAATTTTACTTGGAGTGTGCACGAGCTTCCGAAAATTGTAGGTCCTAGGGAAACTCCAAATATGCGAGTACGGGACCCGCCCCACATCCAGGAAGCACAAAGAACTAAAGCTGAGAGTGCTGCGAAAAAAAACTTCAAAAATTAGTCAATGTCTGTTAATGTTACCACGCGCCGTTTTGGAACTTACACTATTTTGTTTGCTTTTCGTTTAAAAAAACATACGCTCATCCAACAACGCGCCTGAAAAAGCGCTTGCGAAGCTAATATAAATATCAGCAGTTGACACAGATGCTAGTTGAAGTTCTGCATTATTGAAGCTGGTTCTGGTGGTAATTATAACATTTGTTACAGTGACCAGGCATTACAACATATTGGTAAAAATATGCTAAAAATAATTAGTTACAAACAAAGTGATTTGCTAATATGTTTCCAAATACTCAATCATATTTTTATTCAATGCATTAACTGTAAAGAATATAAATAGTTATAAAAGTAATAAAAAACTAATGAAAATTAACATGGACTCGCAACACCAAAAGCGGCTATATTCATTATCATGAATCATGATCGCATCTTCTTCAGTTGCTATTTCATACAATAAAAGGATAAAAGGTGTTTATTTTCACTTTGAGTTCGAATTATTTATTATATTTCAAACAGACTTTAAATATATCGTTCTGGAAATATCCTAAACCTATCCTAAATTGAACCCATTATCTCGAAAAACAAACTTGATGCCCGCGGAACGTAAATATAGTAGCTATTCGCATAACTGTACTTGGTGTGCGTGGACCCTCTTCAGGTGACCGACTAGGATATTTGGATGTTAGATAAGCGAATATAAAAGTGCTGTTTTGAAGAGGCCTCGACCAAGAAAACTGCCCTGAGACTGAGGAAAAATGTTAAGACATGATTGCTTGTGGCGGGATTTGAACCCATGACCATCCGAAACAGAATTTAACAAGCTACGCATTTTTATTTTATACCTGTCATACACGTCTGTAAAAACAAACATGGAACGTGGAAATTATCTAAACACAGTAATTTGTAAGAAACGTGGTTCTTGATGACTTGGTAGAGAAAGATGAATTCGATTTCAACGGTAAGTTATTGCATATTTCTGTGTTGACACTCAAGTGTGCGCATGGGGGGCATTAATTTTGACTGGGTGTCGATATGTCGGGAAAACCTGGAAATAATCAACAAAATAAACTAAACTGAAAAATAAATGAATGTAAGTGATGATTGATGAATGAATGAATGAATGAATGAATGAATGAATGAATGAAGGAAGGAAGGAATGATGATATTTTTTTTTCATGTGCCCCTCCCCCTCCCCCCCCCCCCCCTACTGAGTGCGCATGGTGGGCATTCATTTTGACTGGGTGTCGATATGTCGGGAAAACCTAGAAATAATCAACGAAATAAATTAAACTGAAAAATGAATGAATGTGAATGTGAAGAAAGGAAGATATTTAGTTTTCATGTGCACCGCTCCCCCCATTGATACAACTATGCGCACGCCACGTCACCCACTGCAATGTGGTAAGCGCGTCGTGTTCAAAGAGTTAGTCTATGTAGCCGTAGAGATTGCAACATCGCCTAGCTCCCGGGCCGCGTGCTGCCGTGAAGTAACTGAGGGTCAAATAGACACCACCGACCTTCGACGTGCGGGTCCTCTCTAGCCTACGGCTCATGCTCGACTGGCCCGTCTCGTTTCAAGGCTCGAGTTTTGTCGCCGCGGAGAGATGGAGGGGGGGTGACGTAATAGCGTTCATAATGAAATAGTGAATTCTGAAGCTGTTTGGTATTATGACCGAAAATAGGCTTCTAGGGATTCCCCTTAACCAGTTCCCACTCGGGCACCGAAGTTAAGCAACCTTCGGGCATGGTCAAGGGTAGAGTGGGTGAATGCTCTGCCCTGAGACACATCCCAACAAACATTTTTCACTCCTGAGGATTACTCTGGGATTTCTTTTATGGGAGGAAAGAGCTCCTGGGTACTACCTTTTTCCTATGCTTTTAACATGGAGTGAGACACTAAGAGCAGTGTACAGGTAGCACAACCCTGGGATATCCTGAGTACTGCCTAGAAAGCAGCACAGAGGCAGAGCGTGGGTTGCCTTGGAGTATCCTCAGTATTACCCAGAAAGGTAATAGCTCCCATTGAGGTAGCTCACAGGCAGACTGTAGGCAAAATGATGGGATATCCTCTGTACTGCCCAGAAAGGTAGCTCCCAGCAGGAAAACTTGTGGGGCTTGTTCCCCCTGAGGATTACTCGGGGGGTTACTTTTATGGGAGGAGAGAGCTCCGGGGTACTACCTTTCTTCTATACTTTTAACATGGATGAGACACTAAGAGCAGTGTACAGGTAGCACAACCCTAAGATACCTGAGTACTGCCCAGAAAGGTAGCTCCCAGGCAGGAAGCTTGTGGGTGGACTGTCGGCAATATGCTACATTTAAAAGCAATTAATTTTAAATTTAAATTACTAATAATTCCAATATTGCCCACAGTGCTGCTAAGTAGAGGGTACTATTGTGTAAATAAGTAGCAAAAACAAAATAAATTAAAGTTTGTGAAAAGTATTAAAAATTTGCTTAAATTTTGCACATTTTTATCAATAATTAGACGTGTTATTTGATTCAAAACTTGAAAAACCAAATATTTGAATTAATAACAATACATAGGGATGCACACGATTATCGATATTATCGATCAATAATCATAATGGTTATTATTTGATAACCCGAAAAAACAAAATTCATTATCGATTATTGAAACATAAAATAATTCGTCAACAGTGGCACGAACTAAACTCTAAAGATGGAGTTTATCCCACGTTGTTTCATGACACTAGAGTTTTTATGTTTGGAATTGACCTATCAGTTGATAACGGAAGCCAACACATGACATCAAAGGGACAGCCAGGCCGTAACGAACGTGATTGTTTTTTTTTGGGACTTACATGTGCCACACTTGAGGTTCCACTTATAGATCGAACAGGCTTTATTGGTGATTTGATAATGACATTACCATTTTGATAATCGATAAATGAAAAAGGTATTGATGTGCATCCCTTTTTAAATAAAGAAATTAATTTAATAATTAATAAAGTAATAAATTATATTTTAAAAAATTGTTAATTTAATAATTTTCATTTTCCTTTCTAAAGTATTTGGTATTTAAGTTTTGCATCAAATAATAGTCCTAGTTGATGCAAATTTGCAAAATTTAAAAATAGGTATTCACATTTTAAAACTTTAGGTTTCAATATTCTAAACCATAAATAGGTTTAGTTTTGTAGGGCATACTGTTTAACCTAAATCATTTTTAGGAACCCACCCCAGCCACACTTGCGAGAGGCATAAGTCAAAATGTGAGGGCATATGCGTTATTTGGCAATAGTGAGTACTGTATGTGCTGCCATCAATCATTATAACATATATCCCATGCACTCTCACCACTTTCTGTTTTGTGCTTGCATTCATGTTTTTCATGTGTATGACCATCCCTAAAAGGGAAGTTCTGGAAATAGTTAATTGCAATTAAGATGTAGGCTTATAGGCCTATTACATTATGGTTTCCATTTATTTCCATTTTTTGTAATCAATACCTTATCAAAATTTTTCAATCATTTAAAATATTTTATCTTGGTTTATTAAACAATTTAAACAATTATGTATAACGATTAATTAAATCTCTCAAATTACGAGCGTTGTGGTAACTATGGATCTGCTGATGTAGATTTAAGGAATGTGCGGTAGGTTCATGCACGCTTTGGAAACGGAACTCAAGTGGCCTCAGACAAGTTCCCAGCACCTGCTTGTTAGTCCATAACTCAGTAGTGTTAACAAGGCGGCTTAGAAATGTGAAATATCAACCGAATGCAAGACTTGTACACACTATTCACAATTGCGATTGCAGAGCGATTGCGTCAGGGCCTACAGGGTTGGCTTGGTCGCTGTGATTTACTGTCCCCCACTGAAATTCAGTTATATAATTGAGTGGGTACCCTACTCTAAATACGATTTATTTATTTATTCATTAATCATTATGTTGTACACCAAGAATCAGGTATTGTGAAACAGACAACCATGGAGTTCTGTTGACAAAGCGCGCATAAACCGACTGCACATTCCCTAGTTCTACGTCAGCATATTATCCATAGTAACCAACCGTAACGCCATTATAATACATCAATGATACAGTGCGCAACTTTATACTTCTAATAACAGGCCTACTACTAATAATATCCTGCATCTAAGTAAGTAGATTTATTTAGTTGTCCTCCTTTGTAAATCAGTTTTTTAGGCTATAACTGAATAGGATAAAGATGTTAAATGGGCCCTAAATAAATAAAAAATAAAAAAATTACCCTTACTGAAATATGAGACGTGATTTTATAGGAATAAAACAACAAATCAAATTTCAGGAAGGGTAGCCTAGCTTGAAATCCACGGGCTTAGGCCTATGTCCGTTAGAAAGAAATGTAACCTGCGAACATTACTATTTTCTTAATAATGCATCACAAACATTACAATAGAAAATAATCAATAAAAGAAATACCAAAGTACATGAAGTTTTTTCATTATTTAGGCCTACCGTATAGGGTACCCTAGTCTTTTTTTCTTTTTTTAAATTCTTTGCTTTTCTTTCTTTAACTTTACACACCTACCATCTTCCAAATTTACTACAGTAACGCACACTACCTACCTACTGCGCTACACAAGCAATATAGTGTACCCTTCACAGTCAGTATGATAGAAATGTGCAAGCAACTATATTTCGAGGAGTTTACTGGAGCACGACTTATGCCATTTTGGGCGTAACAGATAGTCAAAACAACATTGTTTTGTACAGTTGGGATTTGGTTTGGGGAGGGCCCCAAATTTCTTCCCGAGCCCTTTTCCCCCCCGGATACGCCACTATAGGAAGGGTGCTACCAAATAAACATGTTTACATAATATAATTTATTGGTTTCAATCGAAAAAAAAATCACTCGACAATCAGTATGAATTACTCCACAATCAATAAACTAAACCGATAGTGTTCCGTAGCGAAGTTCAACGGCGACTGCGACTAATGAATGAGCCGCAAACCTTTGTTGCAAGTTGCGACCTGCCGCCACCTGCAGCATGTGGGAGGCGGTGAGTCACCGTATTCCCGTAGAAGGGTTAAAGAATTGCCACGAATCAATTGAAACTGAAGGGCCTTCCTATGTAGGTATCTAATTTATCCAATTTAAAGACACATTTTTTTATGTTTAACAATTGAATAATATCCATGAGATTTTAATAAAAGGTGTTTTAATGGGGGGCTGGAAGGTCTAGGCCCTACCCTGAAACTGGCGCTGATCCCCATACCCCCCACCCTAACTTCTGGTAGGCCTACTCCTTCGGTTGGAGGGGGGGGGGGGGGTCCAAATGCTTTTTGCGATGTTTTGAGTGCAGAGCGTTGGTGTTGTGAAATACTAGGGAAACGCCAAAGCGTTGTTAAACGAGTGAGTGAGCCATGTGTTGAGTAGGCCCTACATTTGAAAAATGTAAACAAATGCTATCCCATTCTTCTGTATGATCCCTGGGCTGTTTCGTCGTGTCGATGGGTGAGGCACTGCTCGACGTTTCGCCACCCCCTATTGGTGGCTTCTTTCTTGAATCATTCTGAAGAAGCCACCAACATGGGTGGCGAAACGTCGAGCCGTGCCTCATCATCGACACGACGAAACAGCCCAGGAATCATACAGAAGACATCTACGGGTCGTGAAAGCCTACAACATCTCATCAAATGCTACGATATTAAAAAAATCACATTTTTATTTATTGTAGGTTTAAATCGCAATGGATAGCTAGCTGATTTTGTTATCAGTATTCAGTTCCCAGTAAACTCGTACCGGATGTCTGTTTAAAATTTCAGCGCTAGCCTATCTGTTCAGCGATTCGGCTGTTTTTCGACGTAGGGCCCACACACAAGACAGACAGATTCACAGATAAGGGCCCTTTTAGTTGCATGGAAACACTCAGGCGCTTCGCTCCCTCGTTTAATAATACCAAGTAGGCCCTACATATTGTAAAACATACACGCTTCGCCCCCCCCCCCCCCCCCCCCAACCTACGATTTCCTACAAAAAATTGTAAAAAAACTTTTGGACGGACCCCAAAATCGAAGGAGTTCCTAACTTCCAAGGCCAGGGGTCCCGGTTCAATTGCATATTATCTAGGGGCCTTGCCGACATGTAGAGAAAAATGACAAAGAAATTACGTAGCTACCAGTAAGGTTAAATAGCCAAAGGGATTTAACCAGCTACTTTGGCCTAGGCCATTGTGTTTAGAAATGCGTGCCCATCGGGTGTTGGGCAACCTAACCTCAAAAAACATTATTTTGTTTAAGCACACTCAGGCCTCTAAACCTAACGTGCCTAGCCCTAGACCATGCCATGGCATGGTAGAAAATAATATGATAATAAATACAACTTACCTTTTGATGTAGATGCTTCTTGTGTAGGCCCAAGTGCTGTGTTTATGCTTGATCAACCAACTGTCAGTTGGGTCTAGCCCGGTCTTGCTAGTATTCTAGCTCAAATTAACGACTATAGGCCTATAGCCCAAATTAGCTCACACTAGCATAAATATTCAAATAATTTATAGATAAAAGAAAATAATCAAAAATAGTACCGGTACTTTCAGGGATAAAATCTAAACCTATCGCAAAAATATTTTTATTATTTAAATAGATGTTAATGAAATAAAGTAGTCATTTGACTAAGTTTAATCTGTTCAAATGTTCCCTCCCTAGCTGAGCCCATAGAGGTAGTATGAGGGTAATCTCTTTTTTTGGCAACCTACAGGTAGCCTCAGGGTAACCCTGCCTCTATTGTGCCCATAAGGTGCAAATTTTCAATGAATAAATTTAAAAGGCTTATCCCTGAGTCTGCCTGAAAGGTAGCTTGAGGGTAATGCACCATTTGGGCAGTACTCAGGCTTTACTGGGGAAGGTATACCTCTATAGTGCCTGAAAGGTAGAGATGAGTACATCCTCAGGATATTCAATGTTTGTTGGGATGTATACCGCTGGTTAGAGCAGATGTAGGATCCGAGAGCTAGCGTAACGGCTTCGTACTCCTTGCCATCTGCTCGGTAGTATGGGTTAGTGGAGGAATCTATTGACTGTCAAGTCAAGGTTACACAGTCCTTTCGGATGGGACGTAAAGCCATTTGGTCCCCTTGGTACTTTTCGAAAGGAGTAGGCTACGTGCCGGTACCGGGTTTCCCCATCTCCCTTCTATTCATACTTCAACCCAGTGCTTGAAGTGGGGCGGGATGGGGCGGGATGTCATCCCGCCACTTTTCGATAAGGCCACTTTCCATCCCGCCACTTATTGTTTACAATAACAGCAACCAGAATGCCAATAAATGTTAAATAACCGAAAAATACCAGTTGTCCTAAATTTTTTCATACATCGATGACGGGCTTTTTACGAGGCCTGGCTAAATGGTTGTTGTGGAACAAATTGCAGAAATGGACCCCCTCGACCCATCACCCCCCCCCCCCCCTCCCCCTCCCCCGCCTACTCATCTAACAACCTGCTCGTCGGTGTCAGATTACGCGAACACATGACTTTCTCACCCCATATCCGCTCACCCTGACTAGAGTTTAGTTTAGAGTCCGACTGCAGTTTGAGTTTGGACGTGGGCCCACTCACTGGGACAGTGTTCAGTTCAGTGCTATATATCCATGACCTTATCACATAACTATAACTTGTTGCTGTCGTAATAATAATAAAGATGGATAAGTGGTTGGTGAAGAAAAGGAAACATGAAGATACTACTGGTAAGCATTTAAAAATTATGTTTATTCTATTTTCATTTGTATAGAAGGCACGAACTTCTTTGTTAGGTTTCAACTTTGTGGGTGTTCAATGTCCATTGTCCATTATTTCATGTTAACTCGAAATATCAATGAAGATATTTATATCTCCGCCTCCCCTTACATTGATACTCATTGCAAGACTGTCACGGACAATAATATATTTATTTATGACATATTATTTACGTCGGTTTTAAATTTTAATGATGTAAGAATATCGGTTGCTTGGTATTAAACCGACGACTTCACGAAAATGAAATACTGAATTGGAGTTCCGTGTGATTGACGTGTTAAGATTTCCAAGCTAGTATTGTCAAATGATGATTTATCATCGGGACATGCCAAATTGATTCTTTCTCGTTGTTGACGTGCAGTCCAGTGTCTGCGGAAGGCTGGTTGCCGTCTTGTGTATGGCTTGGTCGGGTTTGCTGGGAGGGGGGGGGGGAGGGGGGGGGAGGGGGCGTGAAACGGGTCGACAGAATGATCTTGAGTTACGTAAGTCGCGGTTGCTTTTACACGTGGTAAGATGGTCCAATGCACATCTGTTTCACGATTTAAGTTCTACATTTAAAGCGCAATTCCGACTATTATTTTTAAAATTAAATCATGGTGTTGAATTACGTTTTGCAGTTCGGTTTCGAAATAAAGCAATTAACATTCGAGTTTTAAATTATTTTTATTTTTATTAACACAGGGTACGTTTTATTTTCAGATTCTGACACTACCCGTATAGTAACTCCTGTAGCTGTAGTAGAAGACGTTGTACAACTTGTGAATGAACAGATAACTGATACCGGTATTGAAATCCAGGAGGGAAACAGTAGTGGGAAGTTTGATTACCCTGATTATTGGACTAATGAACAATGGGCGGAAAAACTAAACGATTACGATTGGTTGACATTAGGAAAAACTGGAATGGGATGTTCTGTATGTTTGACGGTAGGGTCACTGGGAGTTAACAAAACGCAAGGCCTAAAATTAGTAAAAGAATGGACTTCTTCTACTGTCGTGGCTTATGGTGACACGAAAGAAAAGAAAATGCAATCTGTGCGGAAAAAACTTCACTCCCACAAAACATCATTATCACACATTAAAGCAACCGAAATTCAAAATTTGGCAAAAAAGCAAACTCTCGAAACTTATAATTCAAAAGCACAGTCTGTTTACTACGAAACTACATGCAGAGTTTTCCGCACAGTTTATCACGTAGCCAAATCAAATCGACCACTAACCGATTTACCGCTTCTGATAGATCTTCAGACAGAAAATGGTCTCGAAATGGGTAGAATTCTACAGTCTGATCACGCTTGTGCAGATATCACAGATCACATTGCGCATGAAATGAGAAGTCTTCTTGTAAAAAGTATTTTGGAAAACAATTTAAAAATTTGGGTAATGGTTGACGAATCAACGTTCCGTGAGCAAAAAAACTGTTTTGTCTGTTTGTCTACGAACGAAATTGCCCGAGTGTAATAATGCAAGCAGCTTCGTTTTCGATCTAATTGAACTGAGTAGTACATCGGCCTCATCGATAGTTGATGCATTGTTAAAGTCGTTGAGAGAACACAAACTTAGTGATACATTCTGTTGACTAATTTGGTCTCCTTTGCTTGTGATGGTGCATCTAATATGATGGGCAGACGGGCTGGTCTAGCACAATTGTTGCAAGACAAATTTCCAAATCTAATTGTGTGGCACTGCTCAAATCATCGGCTAGAGTTATCAGTGGGGGACGTAGTTCGGGAAATCTCTCAAGTCTGTCACATGAAAATCTTATTTGACAAGATATACTCAGTCTACAGTGCCTCACCCAAGAACAGAAGTGAATTAGAAGCAGTTGCAGGGCAGTTGTGTATAAGACTCAACACTATAGGAAGAGTACTTGGCACTAGGTGGGTTTCGTCTAGTGCCTGCTCTATGCGAGCAGTATGGAAAGATTATAGAGCTCTTTACCAACACTTCAGCGAGGTTTCCGAAGACGCTACTCGCATTTCTAGTGAACGGGCTCAATACCACGGGTTAAAACAAAAGCTGAGCGAAGTTAACTTCGTCCATAACCTGGGGTTGATGTTAGATGCTCTAACAGAGCTCGAAGAACTGTCCTTAAAGTTGCAGGACCGACTGACAACGTTACCAGAGGCTCATCGGCTTGTCTCATTAAAATATCACGTATTTCAATCGATGATATCAAACTCCGGAGAGTACCTCGAGACCGCTGACAATGCTGTTGAAGAGAAGATGTTTCAAGGCGTAACGCTTCACGATGGGCCCCGACAATCGCCAAAAATAGATCGGCAGTCGTTTTTTGAATTGCTGTCGAAAAAAATCAATGATCGCATGTTTACTACTAGGGCGTCACGTATGAAACGTCAACAGAACTGTGGGGCAGATTCGGTAGAATCAAATGACAGAAAAATGTATAACGAACTAGTAGAAAGCATGGGTATTCTAGACCCGAAAACGTGGCCAGAAGAGTTCAACGCCTGTTTCGGAGACAATAAAATCAGAAGACTAGCGGCACTATTAAACGTCAATGCCAATCAAGCAGTGCAGGGGTTCCGCGAACAGGTGTTCAACCGAAATGAAGACCAAACATCTGTACCACGCGATCTCCAGCCACTTAAAGCAGCTGTTGAAACAATTATAGTTTCGACTGCTGAATGCGAGCGCTCATTCAGTTCTATGAATATCATTATGACGCCTATAAGAAACTCCTTGTCCGTACGCCGACTGTCAAGCCTGGTGTTCATCAGTCAAAATGGCCCTCCGATCACCAGATTTAAACCGGAAAATTTTGTACGCCTGTGGTTAGGTAAAGGAAGACGTGACGCTGACTACACTGCCTGCAATGCAGCCGTCAAGAGGACTTACCTTCAATCGCACGTGGAGGGACTGTGGAAGCTTTTTGACTAATCTTACTGTATAATAATCTAATAATAATCTTATAATAATAATAATAATAATAATAATAATAATAATAATAATAATAAAAATATAATAATAATCAAATTACATTTATATAAGTTGTCACAGTCAAAGTGTAGGTATTTTGTACTGCATTAAATTTGTTCTTACTTCTGTTACGTAGTGCTTATCACAGTTATTGAGAAAAAATAAAAATCAATTAATGTAAGTTTTGATTGCAAATTATTTGATGATCTCGGCGACACCCTCCCTCTCTCCAATCCCCCTTCCCTCCAGCTTGCATCTTGCTACTCTATAGGCGTCTACGTGTACACGTGTGTGTACATTTAAAAAAAAAATACACGTCGACTTTCTTTCAATCGACATTGTTCAGTCGTCGAGATTTCAGATTTCAATAATTCTATTTTGAAATACGAGCTCTTTCAGTCAGCCGCCGCCGCTGCCTTCCCGCAAAACGGTAAGTTGATTGCGATCCCTTGCCACAGTGGCCTTGTCTTCCCCCTCCCCCCACCACCCCTCACACGTTCCAGATGGTTCCAGACCGCTCAGTCGCTCCCGCTCGCCGCCCGCTTCGTTGTTTACGGGTGTTGAGATTTGAGTCAGTGACACAATGACTGTTTATTGTTTAGATTTTAGAATGTCTCTTGTGTGGAAGTTCTTTGATCAGATAGACGCGGGAAAGAAGGTTAAATGCCGACTGTGCGCGAAGGAGTTGCTGCACAATTCAAGTATCACGAAAACTATGGTAAATCACAGGCCTTATCTCCCTCCCCACCGCCCTCTTCATTACGCAAGCCGCAACCATACTATCACCCTTCCAAACTTACAAGGTCAATGAAACATCAGCACGTCATTTACTGACTGATAAAACTGAACCGAACGCCGTCGGCGTGTTACTGTCAGAATGCAATAAAAAATATACAGTTATAAATAAAAATGTACAACTTTTTTTTCAGATATCTTAAATATAACATAGTACACACGTGTACAGAGCAGACAGCGAGACTGTACACGTGTAGTAAACTATACACGCTTTTGCCCATCCCTACTGCTCTATCAGGGCCGGTTTTAGGGGGTGCGACCTTTGTGTGGGTGTGTGCACAGGGCGCCAACGTCCAGGGGCGCCCAAAAGTTGCCCGGGGGGCGTCAAAAGAAAGACAATGAAAACGCCAAGTGCAGATAGTCAATTTTCAATTTTTTTAAAAATTTTTTAACATTTAAGCAATAGTTATGGTATAATAGCTTTTAAGTATATTATACTTGTTTAAAATAGGCACTTTTCTTGGAACAAAATTGACATTTTGAAGTGCCTAAAACTCGTTAAGACGCTCTAAACGCACACTAAGAATCGAAAAATTTTCCCGGGGCTGTGCGCCCCGGACCCGCATTTGCTGGGGGGCTACCCCCCCAGACCCCCCATTCATGCGTGTCCCTGTACTGTACCATCCCACCACCTATTTTTTCCCACTTCGAGCACTGCTTCAACCTCATTGTACCAATTGGCTAGACCAACGTCGTAACACACACAAACAACACAAAACTCTTAATCTCGGGTTATCGCGGTTGATAATTGAGCCCAACGTTCGGGCGCCAATTGTACCTAAATGGGGGTTTGGCCCTTACTAACTGCCTCACGTACAGGACACCAATTATGCCAATATGTCCTTAATCCCACTTGAAGGTCCCACGTAGGTACTCTTATTTATTCTCAGGGTTTTAAGTACGCCACGTGCCTCACCGGGTACTTTACGGTAGAGGACACGCTCTGAGTCTGACCCAACTCTACCTACGAAGTGATTAGAATGAAAGCGAGATATCCTAGCAAAACAAGTTGTACGAACATGGGTAATGGCATAGGGGAACACAATTCAATACAACTTCTTCCCCTAAGGGTAGAAGAGGTACCTGTATCTGGCGCGCTAGCGTGGAGCCGCACCGCACCCAGAGAGCTGCAGACGTCCTGGGGTTGCTCGCAGGTTTCGTTCGTTCAGCACCTAGATCCTGCTTATTATTATAGTAGGCCCCCAAATATATTGTAAAATTGCTGAAAGCTCTGAATATTGAATTTAGAGGAGTATTTCAGGACATGCATGCAATAGTCAGTAATGAGATTGGTTAAGGTAAGTTTCGTTATAATTTAGACATTTTTCAAATACTAACTACTGACATCCGGTTTGAGAATTTACGTTGGATCCAACTAGCAAATAAAATTAAACATGTAAAAGTCCTAGACTACAAATAGAGTTATAATCGTCTTATTATAATAGGTATTTCCGTAGGGTTTCCCTATCGTTGCTTGACTTCTTGATGAGGGGGAGGGCAATGCTTGCTTGAACAGCGATGCACGAGGGTGGCCGGGGGAAGCAGGGTGGCCATGATGAGCTCGCCCGTGGACAGACGGCTGGTAGCCTGGCTCCTGCAGCGGTATCTAGGTCAGCCTCCAGTGGCGGACCAAACCCTGCACCCTACGCTCGGTGCCGTTAGGCCCCTGTGATGAACCTCGAAGTTCTCAGTTTCTCGTATGAAATGGGAGGACGTATAACTATTGGGACTAATACAGCTTACTTGCGTAGTTGGTGATACTTGAAGATGATGTAGCTTGCGGTCTTGGCTGACCCACGTGGCTGGTCATGCCAAGTTTGACTTACTCACGTAACTAGGCCTACTGGTTTTAAGAAGAAGAAGAAAAATACTTTAGGTGCATTTTCATGCCACTCCCATATGGTGTTGAGAGAGAATATACCTTATCAATGCGGTTGTTATATATTACTTCACTGTACTAGACCATGTGGCTAGCCTACACTAGGCTATCACGAATCGACGTTGAATTAAAATAAAAAGATACATTTTATAACTTCGGCACATTTACCGACCTCACATCAAGGTGTAGTGGCGCGTTTGCCATGCTATTTAGAGGGATACTTCCCATACTTCCCATGCTGATAAAACACACGATTTTTGCACTCGACTTGTAGACTCGACTGGTCTCCTCTGCGAATCTTGGCTAAGTGGCCGAGGTATCTTCCTGACGCCACACACTTGTCGCTTTTCCTACCCTACCTCCAAGGAGGACTACTTTCCTCTCTCTCAGTGGTAGTCCCCATGTGGAAATATGTGAAAAATTAGACACTATGTGAAAACCTGCAAAAAAGTGCCATTTTTTGCTATTTGTGTGGAAAAATGTGATAAATCAGAACCTCAACCAGTAAAAAACGTAATGAGTTGGTAATGCAATATTAGCTTTCTTTTAAAAGTTTTTTTAAGATTAGATGTCGCCTCAAATCGCGTTTTAGGCCACCAAATAATATAACAGGACCCCAAAAAATGTCCGCCTTTGGCGGATTTGCCTCAGGCGGCTAGGGCTTTACCCCAGACCCCGGTTTACCCGTGCCACCTCATTGCGAGTAGATAGCATGCTGCTCGTGGATTTGTCCAGGGTTGGATTTAAGGAAAATTCTGTTTGAAAAATGTGAATAACTTCATTTTCCAGATGTGAAAAAATATGAAAAATTGCAATTTTCAAATGTGAAAAATATGTGAAATTTCACACATGGCTGGGACCACCCCTGCCCTCTGATTGGGCCAGGACTCCCGCGAATTCAAACTTTCAACACCCGTTGGTCAAGAGGTCGCGCACTCATACTAATCGCTGCACCGGGTGATTTCGCTCCATGCGAGAATCACGTGACCACCTTCCCGCACTGCACCATCCTGGCTTGCCATTGGTGGAAAGGAAAAAGTGAATTCTAGGTGAAAACACACTAGCTAGCTGGCTAGCACATTCCTGAGCCACAAATGCAGCAAAACTGTGATTTCCAAGCTCGCCTCCAACTCAGGCTGGCCGGGTGTCACAACCACCGTTACCTCTACTACCAAGGGTGAAAACATTGATCTAGGCCTGGCTTCCACTACCCTGGACAACCAGCTAAAGTCCTTTGCAAGTAAAGAAAGATCCCAGGTATCAAGAAATTTCCCCTCCTCGTTACCACCTCCACTCGGCACGGGTGACGGTGCTCGCGAGACGTTGGAATGCGGTAGGCCGCATGACCCATTCATCCAGGTGTCATTGTTAAGAAATCAATTTTTTGATGTAGTTAAAATGTTATAATTTCTCATTTATTTTTAAATATATGGAATAATTATGTAAAATTAATATAAAATAAACTTTGTATTTTTAAAATAGCTTGAAAACTGCCGTAATTATTGCCTGTCGTAATTATTCTGATCGTAACCATGAAGTTACAACTAACTCTAATTACGGCAGTTTTCATGCTATTTTTAAAATACAAAGTTTATTTTATATTAATTTTACATGATTATTCCATATATTTAAAAATAAATGAGAAATTATAACATTTTAACTACATCAAAAAATTTGATTTCTTAACAATGACACCTGGATGAATGAGTCATGCGGCCTACCGCATTCCAACGTCTCGCGAGTACTGTCACCCGTGCCGAGTGGAGGTGGTAACGAGGAGGGGAAATTTCTTGATACCTGGGATCTTTCTTTACTTGCAAAGGACTTTAGTTACACCTTGATCCCTGATGTATCTTGTTAATTTGCATGTGATGCAAATTAACCCCAATTAAGAACAATCATGAAACTTTCACATATTAATCATAATGTAAATTAATTAAATAAAATGAAAAAATTACTGGCTGAGGGCTTAAATAAGAAGGGCAGAGGCTGTACTGTTTCATCATCTATCACCACTCACCGTCTCGAATAGCCTTAGTGCATTAATATGAGACGTTAAGCAATAGCCCTATATACAATCAATCAATACCATAATTCTTCTAGTGGCTTTCTCGCTCTGTCCATCCTTTCGACAAGTCCAAACCGCACTTTAATCTTCTCTCTCCAAGTCACTCCATTAAATTTCTTACACGTAGGCCTACTTGTATTTTAATGTGGAGTGGATACGATAGTCATACGGTCAGCCTTACGAATAACTAGGAAAACGCTAAAGTCCCGTCGCCTTGTTGAGCGAGCACCGGTACGTGCAACACGACTCGAGTACGACATTCCCATAATGTTACATACCAATAAGTCTTTTAGGTCTTGACCGATTTAGCTGAAAATTTGTAAAATAGGAGAGAATGTTGTACTTATTGACCCTGCAAAATTTCATAACAATCGGAACATTTTTTTATTTTTTTTATTTTTTATAACCAACGATCGGATTTTGTTCAAAAACTATACAGCAACCCGCATAGGTGGTATGTACATGTGTGCCAAATTTCAGGTCGATCAGAGAAACAGTGCGACCTGTACCGAAGCAGTAACAGAAAAAAAAAAAAAAAAACACAGAAATTCGAGCCATAAGAGTCAAGTGGAGACGCTCGCTCAATTACATGCACTAGTCGTACGGTCATCGGCGATTAGGGATGGGTCGTTTAAATGCGCATGTAGAGATAAAACGTTTATCGTTTTGTATAACTTATGCCCCTACACGTATAAACGTGATAGTTTAAAAAAAATTAAATGTTATTTTGTGGTCACTTTTGGAGCCTACACAAACACAGGCTAATAAATTAGGCCGATCTTTTTTAAAAGTGCTTAATTTTGGTGGAGGTGCCGGGTCCCAGGCTGTAAGGCATCTTGTCTGTTACACATGGTGGAAGTGCCGGGTCATTAAATGCGAGTGTGAGAATAAAAGTAAAACCATAGGCCTAGTTAATTATTCGTCGGCCAGTACAAAATTACGATTTTTGTTGGAGAACCTAGGCCTCCGCCCACCTAAAATTTAGTTAATTTTTTTTTTTATATAAAATAGAGCTTAAAACGTTTAAACGCAAAAATTTCAAGGGGTTAAAGGTTTAGGAAATTAAACGCTTCTTCCCATCCCTATCGGCGATACCCTAACATCGGCTAATAGCTTCATACACAACAGTGCAGTGCGGCGCGGCAGAGTGGTAGCGCGGGAGTTCTATGCGAAAGGTCGGCGGTTCAATTCTTCGTTAGCCCGCTTTTTTTTTACCTTTCTATTTAGGCCCATAGAGCCTATTATTCCTCAAATTATTCTAAAATAGCTTATCCTTTTCGGTGGAAAGTCCTTTAAATATAAAATATAAAAATAGAATGTTTAAAAGTTTTAATATTTAATACAATTCACTTTTCAGAAGTTAAAAATCCATCCCGATCGGGGTTTGAACCCGAGTCTCCCACATTCCAGGTAGCCTAGGCGTCTTAGCCAACTAGACCACCGAGACGGTATCTATTTAACTTCTAAATTGTAGTTTTATTTGCATTTTTTTGTTTGCGCAGAAAGTGGGTGAAAATAGCAAAAAATGAGAGGCTGCTGAAGAAGGACCGGCGCGGCCAGGTCTCGTGGACCTGGTGGTTTCCTATTTATTGGTTGAAAGTCCTTTATTAAAATAAAAACGTAAAAGGTTTCGTAGGTTTTACCGTTAAATTGTACGGCGGGCCTCCATCCAATCAAATCATTGACCGTACGACTAATTTTCACTAGTAATACGGCTGACCGTATGACTATCCACAACCATTTTAATGTATTTCCAAATCGTGTCCAGGTGGCCGTTAAACGTGAGGAAGCAGTGACTCGCGAGATGACACGCAAGCTCGGTGAGGATAAGAAGATGAGTAAGAAAGAGAAGGATGAGCGAATCTTGTGGAAGAAGAACGAAGTCGCGGACTACGAGGCCACGACTTTTTCTATCTTCTACAACAATGCTCTCTTCTTGGCGCTGGTCATCTTTTCTAGTTTCTACATTCTCAAGACTTTCACCCCTGCTGTGTATCCTTTTAAACATAGGCCTACAGTGCTGGTTAACTGTGCTAGGTACCAGTGCCATACCATAATATGAATGCTCATAGTCATAGTGGATTCTCTGTTGCTGGCCTATAAACCTACAACTGATTTAGACAGTTGCATCTAGGTTCAATTCCTAATTATTTGGATTAGGGCTGGGATAAATCGGCAATATAAACCGCGGTTAACCAGAAATTTATTACCGGTGCAGTTGAGAACGCTTTATCAGTTGGCCTGCTGCCAACCTCGTCATTCCCCATTCCACTTCTTACGTAATGCAGCTGAGGGAGCCACACTCTAACCGGCAACATGACCTTCATAAGAAATACTACCTACCATTGAGTGGGCCAGTTTATTTCTCCATGAACAGCACAACGCAAAATGATTGTGTTAAACTTACGACTGGATTAAATAAAGATCTTGGCTGGGACAGAAGCACTAATCTTGTCTTGACAATGACAATAAAATTTGGCTACGGTACCATAGATAACCACAGCAGTAATCTCTAGCTGGAATAATGTGTTGGTGATAAATGTGAATCAGATTCAGAGGTCGTAGCTATATCCACTAGTGATGACATCGGGTACCCGGAAACTGGTTCTATAGCAAAACGGTTCCGACTTTTCAAACCGGTTCCATGTTTTCAAGTTCAACTATAGGCCTACAACAGAGACCTTCACGGACACATTTTCCCGACGTTTTCCTGCAAAAATGGTAATTCTACGCACCATTTCTTGTGCGGTCTATTTCCACGGAGCCCGTGATGACGTAGCCAGCTATCTATCCTCCCTCACTAGCTGATTATCAAGCGCTCGAAACGGCCTTGACGCGTGAGGCTGCTACACTACATAACAATTGACTGTCGGCAGTCGTATGTAACAAAGCGCGGGCGCCGAAGCCAGCTCACTCCCGGCCATACAGTCGCTTCCAATAAACATGCACATAAGACTGATACATTTAACAAACATTGACCTTTAAAAATTGGTTCTGGGCTGGAAGAACTGGTTTGAACTTTTTGGACCCAATGTCATCATTAATATCCACTGACACTGTCATGACCTTGATAATAATACACAGCACTTGACAGTGACACCACTCATACTCGCGGCATCTCATATCGTCGTCGCCGCCCCCCCTCCCAAGCTGGTGAGTAGCTAAGACAGAACGGTCTTCCTTATCTTTGTGTTCTTACGAAATAAAACTTTACTTCTCATTAGTAGGCCTGCCATCATCAATAACATACTCTGGAACCTATCTCGAATTCATTCCAATCCAGTCAAGCTCACGATCAGTTGCTCTCTCTCTCTCTTGCGCGCGCTCTTTCTCACGGTGTCACCACGTGACTCAAGAGTCTTGACCTTGAGTGGGTGGCTACGACTATCCTTGCGCCATCTAAATGCTCGTGCAACCCTACCGAGATCACTCGAGTACAGCGACCAGCTGACAGCTGCACTACACTACATTCAAAAAACATTAATTATATTGTGTTTTTTTCACTTTGTGTTGTTTGCACGGGCCATTGTTATGCTTACGGTTAACAGGCCCAGACAAATCACAAACCGGTTTTTCAGCCATGGGCGGTTAACCGGTTAAGGATCCCACCCCTAGTTTCTATAATGGTGGGCCTATTAGCAAAACGTTATCTGGAAAAACAGTGACGTAACTAGCCCTTATTCTTTTGGGGTGGGGGGAAAACAATTTTTTTTAACCAAGAACATAAGTATGTACCCAGGTACAATGGGGGTGCTCCTCAGTTAGTGGGTATGGGGCAAAAATACCCAGAATTATTTGTATTTTTTAACATTGCAAATGGTGGTATTTTAGGTACCCTAGTAGGTTTTAAAGTGGTTTTGTTTGACAGTAATTTATGAAGTTGTGAGTCCTATTTATTGTTAGTTTACAAAATTGTGCCCCCTTCCCCCCTGGCTTCTCTCTGACCAAATTTGGGGGGCGACCCCTCGTAGTTACGACACTGTGGAAAAATATGGTTTCAGACTGAAAATGGCATGGAATTTGAAATGTACTTTGGCCTAAAATATGTAGCCAATGAATAAAGTTATAAAAATAATAAATTGGAGAAGGGTTGACAGGTTGGGAAAGCAAAGAGAACATAGGCCCTAAATCCCAGCCTGAAGGGCTGGGGCGACAAAACTTTTCACCTGCTGATGACAACTGCAGCTAATTTAAAGTTGTTACCTTAATCTTAATTGTTAATGTTAAAAATTTTTTTTTTAATATAATATATATATATAAAAATAATAAAATGACTTAACAGTTGACTTCCTTGACTTTGCTCTCAGTAACTACGTTCTGTCTGTTGGTTCAGCCGGCGGTCTTCTCGCTCTTCTGTCAACGGGAACGCAGTAACCTCCATCTACCGCCGTTACCTCATGTTGTATTTCATACGAATCAATAAACCGTGGTTTCATATACGTATTTAACCTGTATTTTGTTTTTCTAACTACGTAATGTTATTTCCAGAACCATACCTAACAAGGAACAAGTCTTATGGCTATAGATTATTGAATAAGTGTGGAAAAGGTCAAATGGCCGAGCCCAAGCCGAGCTTTTTTTGAAGTTTGGCTCGACTTTTTAGGCTCGAAATTCGTTTTTACCAAAACTTCGAACTTTAAACGAACTTTATCTTGAAATTACTCCAAAAACTGATTTTATACATTGTTCGCGTAATATAATATCAAAGCAGCAATCACCATATTGGATATTTGTAACAGCTGATTTTCCAATGCCTTGAAAAGTTCTTGTGTTGTCGTGGGCCCGTGACGTCATGCCGAAGCTGTCTGTCTGTGATTGGCTCGATCGGTAATTTTTGGCATGGAATTAGGCCTAAAGGAAGCCTTTTCTTCTTATACGTAGTAGGCCTACTTTATTATCACATATTTCACCAAAATCGATGAATATTTATTCTAATTTGAATTAGTAATAACAAATAACAACAAATAAAAAATAAAAATGCGGCAGAAACCTGGACTATGGGTGATAGAGAAGAAAGCCACATTCAGGCAGCGGAGATGAGATTCCTGAGGAGCACAGTGGGCAAGACAAGGAGACATAGAATTAGAAATACGAACATTAGAGAAATGCTTGGTGTGGAGAAGTTAGGTGACAGGATGGGAAGGACACGTCTGAGATGGTTTGGGCATATGAAACGAATGATGGAAGAGAGGATGCCCAGGAGAATGTATGAGAAAAGGATTGAAGGAGGAAGAAGAAGGGGGAGACCAAGGAAGAGATGGAAGGAGACCATAGCAAAATACCTACATACTAGAGGAGAGAGCTGGGAGGATGTATGATGATGAATAACACATAACAATAACTCGAGTCATTTTAGTTTGGAACGCGTCAGTTCTGCTCCGCCTCCGGCATGTGGGCGGAGCATGGGCGGGCCTAATGCTCGCAGCGCAGTTGTTTGCACACGCATAGCATAGCGTCAAAAGTTTCCCTGGCCTAGGCCTAGTCTATATTTCTCTTGTGTTTGTTAATAACTAAATATCGGTCATGAACAGCAGCGTGACGAAGACGATCCTGATACTATACTACACATACTGATACAGGTAGGACTGTCTATAATAGCAAACAGAATGCAATAAATAATATGGCAATTTCTTTAAAAAGATTGATGATGGCATTTATTTAAATACTAATACTGAAATAAAGGGTACCTAACTAATGAGATATTTAATTTACTAGGAAAACGCTCAAGTCCTGCCGCGTTGTTGGATGAGCGTAATTGGTGCATTGAGTAGCCAAGTGTTATGCGGATTTTCTGTTGTTCTGTGAAAAAATCATTACTAAGTTGAAGATTTTTCTTAAATTTATTTTAAATTAAATTAAAAATAAACTTTAATTTTTAATGTTTTTAATTAATCGTAATTTTAAAAAGGAAAAAATCTTAAAATTTGATTTTCATAAGAAATAATTATTCGATTGTACTCAAATTTCAAACGAATATATTAATTAAAAAATTAAGGTTCTGTGAAAAAATCATTACAATCGAATAAAGCATGTTGGTGTTATAAGGCAAAGAATTGATTTAAAAAAGAAAAAACCCGTAAAATTTTGATTTTCATGAGGAATAATTTTTCGATTGCGCTCAAATTTCACACGAATACCTAAATTCATAAAATTAAGGTTCTGTGAAAAAATCATTAAAATCGGATAAAGCATGTAGGTGTTATAAATCGAAGAAATTTGTAAAAAATCGAAAAATTGCAATTTTCATAAGAAATAATTTTTTGATTGCGCTCAAAAACGTGGCAGTTCTAAGTTCAGAGATTTCGAAGGCCCTCATAAAATTTCATCGCAATCGGAGTATCGGTTTAGCCGGAATCGTGTGGACAAACAGACAAAAAAAAAAAAAAAAAAACATTCCGGAATTTTTTCTCCAGTGTAGTAGAATGGAATCTTCGCTTCGCTCGCTACGCTCATCCAATTAATAACATTTCCAGTTGTAGCCATTTTTCCTGGTTCCCGTGTTTGTATATCTATTCGTTGTCTTGTAAACAAGGCTAATGACTGGTCTTATCAAGAAATGTAAGCTCAAAATATTAACACTATGTTCAGTGTACCTAGGCCTAGGCCTAGGGCCTAGTGTATAGAGAAATAAAGAAAGGCCTAGTGGTTCTCAATTAGACTAAACAGTAAACAATAAACATAACCTCAAACGTTATGCAAATCTAAGCCTTTGTGGACCACATCTTCCACGTAATTTGTAATTTTTGGCTTGTCATTTCTTTGAGACAATTCAAATATTGAATTGATCAACTCATCGCTACTATCCGACGATGAGTCGATCAAATCTAACAATACAATTAATTTCCGCGGGTCTACGGCAGCCATGTTTGCACTGGAAATATTGCCCTGACCCTCGAAGTCAGTGCGACTCAGTGCACACTGCCAGTACACGGAGCGAGTGCAGTTCGCCCAATAGAATACGTCATTTTTGCATGAGTGCTATTTTCAGCTACCAATGGAATATGGTACTTGCACTCAGTGCGCACGAGTGCAGGCTGTGCAGCCAATGGAAAACGCCTTTAGTTTCACGTGCTTCAGCAAGGCTCTTCGCGGCACGAGATTTCTTCATAGATTTTAAGTGTTTTAGCAAAATATTTGCTAGCGTCGACGCCGTTTCTTGTTGTTGAATGTAATGACAAGGATAAACAATAAATAAAAATAAAAATAATAAAATTAAATACAAATTCTTGGTTTGTTTGAAAAAAAAACTACAAATAATTTGAGATTCCAAAGCTTAAAAGTTATTTAAATTCTTAGCTTTTTTATTTATGGTATATTTCACATGTATGAGTTCTTTGATAAAATAGTATTAAGTATTGACTAAATTGGTGAAAATAAATTCACTATCCGTTGGGCATGTGACCATTTGCTTGAAAGGTTGGTAGCCAGAACACAAACATGCATAATATGTCCGACAGTAAACCACAATAATCGCCAACAATTTGACACTGCTATCTTAAAATTGAACAGGCCATGTTGAATGTTGGTCCACCTACGTTTCATGTTCAGTTTTCACAACCTTAAGATTTAATATGAACTAAATAAAGTGAATAAACTTATGGCGTTTTCCATTGGCATGCACTCGGCGAGTGCAGAGATGTCATTGTTGTCAACCTCCACTTGAATAACATTACAAAACTGAACAAATGAAAAGACAAGTGACAATCCAGTGCGCACTAGTGCGACCTAAGTGCGGCCAATGGAAAACGCCATAAGTTAGCATTAACCTAATATTGAGCTAAGGTTTAAGACTGATTGAAAAATAAATTCTATCTCTTAAATCGAAGACCTTTGGGTCTTTTTTTTTAATAAAAGCTTTTTTGCTAGTCACCATATGGTGGCCACCTTAGGAATAATATATGTAAACAAGATTTTTCTATTTAAAAAATCAATTTTAGTTTGCCAGAAGCATGAATTGGCAACCAATGGGTAATCAATGACTATGATGATGAACAAAATTGTATATGTATATTAAATCTTACAACGTTGTCTAAACCAACATTAAAGGGAGTTTTACCGATTGCTCCATAGAAATAATAATAGGCAACATATTTACAATTAAATACACATCAATATATAAATAAGTTATTAACATAGTATTTCTTTGCTTGAAATTGAGGCAATAAACAATGGATAAAATTAAATTTGAGATATCTTGATAATCACAGCTTATGTAATACATACATAGGTACATAACATTATGTTACTATTATACATAATAATACAGTACCACAACATCACTGCTTCTTCAATATTATGTAGTTTTTGTCTCATCCCAATTTAAAAAAATTTTGTTTTAATTTGAGCACCGGTAATGCAAACAAGTGCATTTTACCAGACCTAATTTGTTCCAATTATTGACGTTAGATCTACACTTTAATGCAGCCGAGACATGGAATATGACAATAGTGAATGATAGTTAAACAAAGAGAATGGAAGTTAAAAAAAAAAAACTGCCCTGGGATTTAAACCCGGAACCATCGGCATAGGAAACATGAATAAAGTCATAAACCAACATGACAAACCCGTCACAATAGTGAATGAGTCTTGTGTAAGCTGTGGACATAAAGTTTTTGAGAAGCATTGTAGGTATGACTAGATGGGACAGAATAGAGTATGGAATTAGGATATTCTAGATTTAGTGGGAGTAGGGAATTTAATGGGGCAAATTGGAGAGAAGATTATAATGGTACCGCATGTCAAAAGGATGGAAAGATCAAGATTGTTGAGAAGAATTGTGAGGTAGCGGTAGTAGAACAAGGGGCAGACCACGACAGCAACAGCAGTATAGTCTGAGGATGAGTGGTGGCTGGTGAGGTCTATCTTCCATGCCAACCCACCCAATGCAGAACTAGACGTTGCAATAGATGATATTGATGAATGATGATGAATTACTCAAGTAAATTCTGCTGTTTTATTTACATGGCAATGGCACATGGCCAGTGCCAAATTGGTGGTAAAATGCTCTGAAACAAATTAATGCACCTCAGTAATGTCAACCACCAGACAACAACAATAATACATATCAATCAAATGAAATTCAGGTGAATGTAGCATCTCTAAGATACTTCTTTAAAAGTAACCAATGTTTTAGATAAGAGTATGGTGGCCATTAGTGAGTATTATTGTGGATAGTATTTTCCTTTTTCCCCAAGAAGATAATTGATTTAGCACAAAAATTGCAATAATAATAGGCCTATATACCGAACCAAATGCTATATTTAGTATTACCATAATAGATAACTAACAATCATTGTAATTATGTCAAAAACCATTGCTTTGTTATAGGTATCAATTACAAACTATGGCTACTTCTAGGAGCAATTATCTTTAACATTTTAATTGAAATAAGAAGATAGCTCTTAAGTCAATTCTACCATACACTTCAAATTAGCCACATTGATCAAACGGGATATACAGAGCAACATTTATTTGAAGAAGCAGTGTAGGGAATGTTAAAATACACCTTGATACGTATTATTTTATATATACAATATATTTTAATTGATATTATGTATATGATTGATTATCTTATCTTCTATGATTGCGGCAAGCATATCAACCTTATATGGTAAAGATAGGATTGCCATTCGATATTGATGCACAAATGTTGTTGGCCTACAACATTTCGATGTTAAGTACCATATTGATTAATGTAATTTTCCTTTTCGACCGTTTGGAAAAACTTTGAAAACATTTGGAACAGATGAAATTGTATATCATGAAAGGTAGTTTGTTTCTCCAATTGTGCTTGGGTGGCAATAACATTTCAATATGAAATCTTGCAACGAAGGACAACCCTAGTCAAGCCAAATAGCAAAATGGAATGTGACCACTATTAAGATCAAATAACGTATTGTACACATTATCAATCAGATTTATAACAATTAATTATCACATTAAACCTTTGGTACCGGTATGCACATCATGGGCTTTTTGGTGAAGCAAAGTTTACTGAAATGCTAGTGTGGACAAAGAAAGAAACTATGTATAAACTATAAAAGAAGCTGAAACTTACAAAACTAGTTCTCCTCTCTACTTCCACTCAACAGTGCCACTGGAGTGTTTTGTTAAGAACTGTACAAACCTAGGCTAGTCATCTCTTCGCACTCGTTGAGTAAGCAAGGCCGTGTTTGGCTGAAACAGTTTTAACATTTTTCCCCCGTGTGTTATGTATATTTGTTTGTCTCCATCATTATCTACGAGATCCCCGCTGTCACAACCAGGTAAGCTGTTGGGTTCCCTCTTCACAACCCCATTTTAAGGCTATTGTACCACCTCTGGCCGATAATTTGAAAGTCGAAGAAACATGTCTGTAAAGTTTGCTGAATGAAAGAAGGCCTTTAAAATAACAGAAAAAAAATTGTGAATTTTTTTGGGTGGGACATAACCTCACTATTGGAAATTATATTTAGATTTTTGGACAATAGTGTACACAACAAATCTAGTTTAAAATTAAATTTTGAGAATTGGTTTTCTGGACATAGTTTCTAAACACCTTTAGCTATAACTTAAGTTATGCTAAAATAGTTTTCTGAAAATAACGGTGTACGATTTTTTTTGTCAAACGGTACAAATACGAGTTTTTTCCAGTTTTGTACCGTTTGACAAAAAAATTCGTACACCAACTGTTATTTTCAGAAAACTATTTTAGCTGAAGCTTAAGTTATAGCTAAAGGTGTTTAGAAACTATGTCCAGAAAACCGATTCTCAAAATTTAATTTTGAACTAGATTTGTTGTGTACAGTATTGTCCAAAAATCTAAATATAATTTCCCAATAGTGAGGTTATGTCCCGCCCCAAAAAATTCTCAATTTTTTTCTGTTATTTTAAGGCCTTCTTTCATTCAGCAAACTTTTCAGACATGTTTCTTCGACTTTCAAATTATCGGCCAGAGGTGGTACAATAGCCTTAACAAAACTAGGACTGTGGTTGAGGTTGTATATTTTAACTTATGTTCTGTATAGTCATGCACACAATTTTACAGCTTGCATAATTTAAGTGGTAACACAGCAGTGATTAGTTCGTTCCATAGAAAATGTTTATTAACTTCGAAAGTTATAGTTTTAAAACATTTAAATATCCCCTCTAAAATATGAAAAAATAAGTTAAAAATATTTACTACTCATATGTACATAACTACATAATTAGAAAACTACTTGTTATGATTGCCCTCCCTTTGAATTGGAGTGTTGTAACCTATCTTTCCGGAAATACGTACCTATTAACCCATCAGCTTTCCATTAAAAATCGCGGCGTGGTACCCCTAAAATCTATTTAATTTTACGAAGTGGGGTGCGGAGCGCACCTCAGTGAAAAATTCACTGCTCTTACAAAAATGACCCAAATTACTTAAAATAAAAAATAAAATAGCCTAAATAAATGTCTAGAGGGTATAAACTTAGCTACAAATTTTTCTTGGTGTAAAAATATCACACCCCTTATCTCGTCATATCATGCAAAATATTGCACAAGGCCGTCGCCGTCACTAGCCCCTACGCCGCCATACCGCCTACGAATGCAAACATATCTCTCCTTCAAGCATAGACACGCTTAAAACTTGACCTAGATACGAGCCAAACATATTGTTGGATGCAGCAAAATGTGTAGAGTACATCGAGCATGATTTCTTGGTGATTGGACGAACCATTTTCATACAACAACCGATAATGTAGCGCGCTGTTCCAGCCCGTCGATTTGACGGCCAGGTAATTCGGCGGCCACTACATGCAGTCCGTCGAATCGACGCTCGGGAAAGCCGGTGGGTTAAAAAAAGGATGCATAAATTTTTACTGACAATGTCACAATACAATTATTTCACAATGTAGAATCTGAATAATGCTTGATCTACAATGAAGACTAAAATGAACAAAACAGTATAAACATTGCTGCTGCATAGTAAAACATGTGTTATTTTGTCCAAGTCTTTAACTAGTGAACTTAACTTTTATTTAATGTGCAAATATTTATATTTTAATTTTTTAATTAATCATTATTTATCTAAATAGTACTATGTTTCATTTTGAGTATGCATTTAGGCAAATTCTTGAAAATATATTATTTTTCTTTGGTGTAGTCAAGGAATTGAAATGTTGGTTACCAGGCAATATGTACACTACATACTTTCTTCCAAATAATAATAGGTTTCACTGCTTTATGCTACTTATTCTTTGGTACAATGACTTCAATAAATGTTTATTTGATCAATTGACTTGAAAAATAAATATATTATTAACAAGTTTGTGCCTGAATTGTTTTCCATTGATATTGAATCAATATACAATTTTCAGAATCAATTGTGCAAGTGCAGTAGTTGCAAAGGATTGTGGCCCATAGAAAAACTAGTACACTGTGGAGAATGTCCTGTCTTTCGCCACATACTCCGGGCCATAGAGCATATGACAACCAGTGTGGTTAACTAAATTGTACCATAATGCTTTGCACAAGTGGTTCTGAAAATCATCTCTTGAAGCTGTTCCACTTCATTTATAACGTAGAGTATTAATGTACTAAGTCTATTACTGCTGACCAAGAAATTTGGAAAATCTTTGGTATGTATTTTGTTTCTATGTACCAAGCTGGCTGATTGCAGTTTGAAAATAATGCACATTCTAATAGTTCATTAAAATTTACCAGATAAAATAAAGCATTTCAGTATTAAAAATGTGTGCTTAGTCAATGCTTCTAAGTTCAAACTTCACTATATCCAAACTTTCTTAAAATAGTAAAATATGAATATGATTTATTCCTAAATGCAATAAATATAATATACATGTTTGTTGATATGCTGCCCCTATGAACTGTTGGTTTATTTAACAGTGTAATCGAGTTGTTTAAGTTAGTTTTTTGAACATTCCATTTTGACAAGTGTTTATAGATCTACGAATAAAAATACCATATCATTTTATTATTGTCAACAATTCGTAGTAGAGCATTAGACAGAGATAACTAATTTAATTAGTAATGAAACACGTGTTAAATACATACTGTGTTTTTAAAACTTGATTACTTGTTCCCACTTTTTTTATTGAATAGTATATTATTGGTAATTGTTATGATGAATATCACCTTGCAACATTTTTGCTGGTAAATTTTAAAATAAAATAAGTACATTTATTTATTTAGACATTAATTCCTCTAACTCCGTAGGCCAACATAGTGTTCATTGATGACGTTCGCATACCCTGATGACCGTAAATAAATTATTTTTCTTGTGGTAGGCGTACATACAATTTTTAAAAAAATATGAAGAAGAATAACTCAGTTCCAAGTACATCACATTAAGTGATGGTTTTCCACCGTTATCTACGGATGAAAGTTGCAGTGGGATCAAGATTTCCCAACCAAATGTAAGCTGTTTATTTATTTATTTATTTATTTATTTATTTAATGTCTATCCTATTCAGTTATAAAAACTAATTAATCAGTGACCTGGTCTTCGGGAGTGAGGAACAAGGCCGCATAAATGCAATTTGTAAGGAGCATAGCGGGTGTATCAAAGCTTGACAAAATCAGGAGTGAAGAAATGAGAAAGAGTTGGAATTGATAGGCTTTTGTTCAAAAGGGGACAATAAACGTTGAGATAGTATGGACATGGGAGAAGAATGGATAATCAAGAGCAGAATTTTTGAAGATGAGACATGAGCATTAGATGACCTGGCAGACCAAAGGAGATGTGACAGGACAAAATAATAAATGATGTAGGAGGGAGAAATAAGAGTTGGGAAGAAGTAGAAGCAAAACGAGTGGGAGGACAGAAGGAAATGGCCTGAGCTGGTGGAAAAAGGAATTGAAGGAGAAGAGAATGTGATAGGCGTGGCAGCTGATGCTAAACTCTAGCGTGCCCAAGGAAACAGGTGGCTGCTAGAAACAATCCCTTGTCAGCGCGTTTCTTCCTCCTCACTGTCTGCAAGCCTCTACAGCCTACACCAATTTATTCCACACTTTTTGTCTTTCCAAGCTTCACTTTTGCGACGTACATGCTCCCGCGATTCATCTCTCTCTCAGACACATTCTTGAATCATTCATCCCCATTTCTCTCCTTATAAGTTATAATTTATAAATTTGTATCACTCAGATACTTAAACTTTGCACTTGCACTTGCAATTCACTTTTCATCTTACCTATTTACTAAAGTATTATTTCATTGCTAATGAAGTGATTTAATGATTTGATTGTCAAAATTGAATGCTCTCACCACATTGAAACGCAGTTGACTACACTGTTAAATAACCAACACTTATCAATTCTCGCTATAATTATTCTTACACACTATTAAACTGGTGTGATGGTTATGATGTCTATATCCCCTATGGACTTGACTCGGCGATGATTAGGCCTCCGTTTCAAAGTGCCGCCTGATTGGCTGCCCGTGGGAGAAGCGTTGGGAGAAGATCGGCTTTCCGAAGAGGACGACGGAGAGATAACTTGAGAAGTGTTGGAGTCCTGGCGCACTTTGAAACCAAAAGCTCGACTTAGGGATCCCTAGAGACAAAGAAAACACTTCAATACCACAAAATGGTACAACTTAATTAATTGAATAATAATTTATCTAAATCTGTTACTTATCTTGATAGGCCTAAAAAAATTAAGTAAATTTACCATGACCACTGCCAGCATACCGTTAGATAGAGGGATACACTCCAGCCAGGTATCAGAAGAAGACTAGCATCAAGGTGGCGGTGTAAACGTAAGCGATGTGAGGAATCTTGTGGGACACAATAAGGAGTCGCACCATTTTACACCTAGTGTAGGCCTTACTAAACAACCAATTTGAATAACTGACGGAAAGAAAAAAAAAAAACGTTTAATTTAAAAGTATATATCAGATAGTTAAAATAAGTTTTTAAAACAATATTAGAAGTTCAACAATACACCCTAATAAAAAAAAGTACTAAGAACTAAGTTTAAAAAACAATGTTTAAATGCTACTCCATAACCGAGACGTAATAATGCATGGATATTAGACAAGAGTTGAATACAGTGTAGTATAATGCGAAAATAATATCTTTGGGATATCAAAGGCTTTGGATTGGCCCTGGACAACAATATTTAGAAACCATTAAAATATTTGCTAGGGTTGGTCAGACTCAAGAGCTGACAGGAGGAAATGACTAAGAACATAGGACGCAGCCTGAAGGGCTGGGGACGACAACACTTTTCACCTGTTGAAGATAACTGCAGCTAATTTAAAGTTGTTACCTTAATCCATGACACGTTTCGTTCATCTGGGACTCATCAGGGCTACTAATAATCAGCTTAGCTACCTACACACAACAAAACTCTCAACACAACCAAACCCATGGTAGGGCCATGCGAGAAGTACATTCTGCATGCATGTTTGTAAAGAATATTTGACTTCTTGAAAGTCGAGCGTCTAATCACATCCTGTAATATATGACAATAGCAGTGCTTGCCTAGAGTGTCTCGTTACGTGTAATGTAATGCATGTTCGGACAAAATAAGACATTTCATGCTACATACTGTCAAAATATTGTTTATACACAAAATGAATGTAATTTAAGAATCAGCATGTTTTATCGTACATAGGCTCATATGGTCCATTAAAATATTAAACCCATGCAAACTGCATCTTAAAAATAAACACATAGTTAGTAATTAATATTAGTGATTAATCATTAAAACAACATATTATCCATAAGCAACAGTAACATACTTCTGTTTCTGAATCCATACAATTGTGTCCCTTACGCCTACAATGCAATGGAAACTGATCTTACACTACGGCACTCGCCCGCCAAGTTCAAAAGTGCCCGTGGCGGAGGTCGAAACTATATTGGGTGGATGGGACCTAGCTAGACCAATATGAAACTCTACTTGCAAGTACAGTACAGTACAAAAGAAAGTATTACCTGGGAACTCCTCCACGATGAAAACTAGAGAAACAAATGAAGCAGACTCATGACAGACAGACAGTGACAGACAACACACGGACGAGACGACATCAAAAGTTGCTGTTAAATTCTTAAAGAAAGCGTCATGCCTCGAGATATTATACGATTACAAAGAAGGTTATTGTGCAAATCGGTTGAGAAAGGCAAAGCATTACCGTCATACGAATGCTCTCGGGTTTTACCATAATCACAAAAAATTGGTTTGGTTTCGAAGGACATTTTCCCTCCTTAACTATAAGCAACCCACCAAATCGCTTGTGTGTAAAGAAGGCCTATATATTATAATACGTAGAATACGTTAGGACACGGTGTTCATTTTTGTCCATTGTAGGCCAACACAACACTAGCAATAAAACTATGTTCCATTACACAAGATTCATGTGTTTAAAAATTAAAACCGTATTTGATACCAAATGGTTTTTAATTCCTAGTAGTTAGGGATACACACGATAATCAATATTATCGATCGATAATCAATAATGGATATAATTACGATAATCGATAACCAAAATTCATTATCGGTTATCGAAATATCAAATCATTGGTAAATAGTGGCATGAACCAAACTCCAAAGAGGAGATTATCTCACGTTATGCCATGCACTGGCTGGGCTGATGGTGTCACACTCGAGATTTATGTTTGGAAATGAGTAATCAGTCAGTAACGGAAGCCAAACACATGACATCGAAGACAGCGAGGCAGCAAATGGAACGCAATAGTATTTTTCTCGATTTGGTTAATCGGGAAACACTCCCATAGGTGTAATTGTTATTATTTACTACAATTCAGAAATTAAAAAAGTCCGCCCCAACCGGGAATCGAACCACGGATCTCCCGCATTCCAGACAGGCGTCTTAACCACTAGACCATCAGGACGGGTACATTTTAAACCAAATTTGGTTGGGGCGGACTTTTTTAATTTCTGAATTGTAGTAAATGATAGCGATTGTATTGTTTTGACTTACACTTGCCACACTTGAGGTTCCACTTATAGGTCGGAACAGGCTTTGTTGGCGATGTCGATATTATCGATAATATCGATTTGATAATGACATAACCATTTTGATAATCGATAATGAAAAAAGTATTGATGTGCATCCCTACTAGTAGTATCTTTTTGGGTTTAGGTATCAATTTTTCATAGGTTAAGATAGCTGTATTATGTTTTATTTTATTGTGATAATTTACCTGCCTATCAATAGGAGCAGGAACTCTTATGGTTAGTTTTCAGATACTAGTTAGGTAGAAGTTGTATACTATTCTCTTTTTAGCCCTATTCAATGGTTTCTATAGGTTTCCCCAACTAGAAGAACTATTACCGGTACTAGACGATAATATGCATATATTGCATTGATTTTTCAATTGATATAAATCTGTATGTCACATTTTTAAGAACAACCGTCAACCGATACTAATTAAATTTGTTTGTTGTTTATGTCATAATTCTCTTTAAACTAGCAAATATGCACGTCTTGTCAATTTACTTCAATTATTAAAGGTGACAACAGACTTGCAAATGCAGACTTGATACAAATTGAATATTCCTAAATATCAATTTAAAATTCCCACCAAATATTAAGGTTTTACACAGGGACAGGTATTTATGATAAAAAATCAATTTACATTGCAAACATAAAACTATGAATAATTTTACCATTAATTCACCAACAAAAACAATAATAGGTACAAATTTATTATTTATATTTGTAACAAATACCTAACTCAGAATGTTCATAACTACGTTTTTTAACGAAACCAAGAAATCATTACAACCCTGTCCAAAATTTAAAAAAAAAACATGTCAGGAGGATGGATAGGTAAGCCTACACTACCTTCAACTAATTTTGTAATTATTTTGCCAAAGGCATCACAAAAACAATATTTGCCTTTTATTTTCACCAGAAATACCTGCCACTGGTTATAGTATTCGATTGCTCGGTTCAAGGTAAAGAAACTGGTTACAAATCTCTAATCCCCGATTTGCACAACACCAATTAAATAGATGAACGCCACTACTATTAGGAAGAAAATGAGATGGGATAGGATGTGTTGTTCATTTCTTTATATGAAAACAAACATCTCGCTCTGGCAACGTAGACTCTATGCACTCTCAAAACTCATGACAAGTTACAACGAGTATTACTAAACAAAAAGATGCCACCCATGGGGAAAATAGTCAAAATTGAAAATATTCTAGTCAAGAAATAACATTGCAACGTTCTTTGTGCCCCATGGCCACCGCGAAATCTTTTTGGAAAAAATATTGACCAATAATGACAATTACTTGTCATCTTTCCTAAACATACACAACATTTTCCCCAATACATTGTTTACTGAAAAGAGGTGTAGTTTTGTGTTACATTTTTTTGCATGTTTAGAGTGTAAGGTATATTTATGAGCAGTTGTAAGCCAGATTTTTTAAAACATATGGGTTATTTTTACCGTTACAATGCACGTTAGTATTTATATTTATTTATAAGCAGGTTAAAAGCACTTTTAAGAATTTCACCAAGCCAAAAAATGTTAGGAGCCATAATCATAAAAATTAATGTAAAATCACAGTTTTAAGATATAATTAATTATTTAAATAAAAATTTTAAAAAAGGTAATTTTAGACACTAAGTATTATGTATGCATGCTACAGAATAAAAGGCAAAAAATAAACTTTTTTTAGGTTGATTAATAATTAATTGTCATTATAATAATGCCAAGTTTTTAAACTGTCTGGGCTATTTGTGAATGATTATTATTATTATTATTATTATTATTATTATTATTATTATTATTATTATTATTATTATTATTATTATTATTATTATTATTATTATTATTATAAACAAGAATTATACTCGTAGACAAAACCGTAGTTTGGCCGTAATTCATTTATGTCACCTCAGTAAGGGTACCGGTTCTTTGGGACAGCTCACCGGACATAATATTATTTAATAAAGCAATGGAAAAAACGGTTCGTAAAATGTAAATACGTCTACTCTCTGAAACCATGAATTATAAGTACGGCATTCGGCATTGAAAACTTCCCAGAAAATAAGAACAACTCATTTTAATTTTTAAATAGTGCGACTAGGTCATTAGGTAAGGGGTGATCTCCCAAGTATTGGCATGGAGGTTGGCAACAGAATGCAGTTAATTTTAAAACAAAAACAATACCCAAGTCCTAAATGTCTACAGGTTGGCTTAATCGCTTTGGTTTAATGTCCCCCACTGAAAATTAGTTATATCACGTTATATAACTGAGTGGGTAGACTCTAAATACAAATTTATTTTTATTTAGTTATGAGAACAAAAATTTACTTTTTAAACCAATAGTTCTCCAGTTCATGACCGTAAAAACTTAACTTTTTTGTCACTTTGTCAATATGAAATATTTCAATACAAAAGTAAAATTAGTTATTTTGGGGTTTGTGTTTTTGTCACGGTCGGAATACATGCTGTTCCCTTTCCGTTTCCATTGGTATTCCAAGCTTTGGCACCACGTATAGATAGTGCAAAGTATAAGCCCGAAAGTAAAAAAAGTAACTTATTAAAGTGGGCAAGCTTATTCATCCGAGTATTATTCAATAATCATTGTGGTCCCCCCTTTCATTGAAATTCCAAAGGATCATAAAAACTTGTATGAATTTTACAAAATTAAAATTAAAATTAATAACTCCAGGCGTCATACACTTGCACTTTGAATTAAACAATATCACATCTATAGTTCTACTTGAGTGTGGTTATATTGCTTTTATTGCAATGTATTATGTAACTTGGCTCATAGATGGTACCATATCTCCCCCCCCCCCCCTCGTAAGCTAACTCTTTATTTGTTAAAAGTAGCTCCTTCCTTAAACTTAAATGCACACAACATTAGATTTATTAGAACCACATCACATTGTATAGCATCATTGCATTAATTGATAAGTAACACAACAAAACCCACCAACTAAGTAAGTCATTTACAATAATAAAAAAAATCATACAAATAGTCAATAAATGGGCCCACATCTGTACGTAAATTAGTAGGCATACAATAAGTAGAGAAAGTTATAAAAAAACATGACTGGAGGGCTATACTACCCTAAAACAAAACCAGTGCCATTTATTTATGGTTTGTTGAAAGATAGAAAATGTGCTAATTGTAGTCTAGTTCAACAAGATAAGCAAAGAAACTTGCCCAACAAGATAAGCAAAGAAACTTGCCGGAAGTTATACTGTAACCTAGTGGTACGTAAATGTAAAGTTTGGAGGACAATTACCGGTTACTATTGCATTGTGTGCCGGAATTAAAAATGTTAAGTAATTACAGAATTTTCATTGCAATATTATATCATGTTGAAACTACCAAAGACGGGTTACTAGTGAGTTGTAACTAATGATGTTTGCATTCCATATTAAGAAACAAACAAGATAACTATTTAGTATTACAAATAAAAATACACTCATAATTATTATTATTAATAAATTATTTACTTCAAAAGATAATTATATACACTAGTTACAAAACAATTGAAGTTAGGTACATATATTTACGATTGGTTCTTGACAACTGAGGCGTACAATAATAGCGTGCTATGTAGGAAAAGTCAAGGCCAGGACTCTCAAGGGTCTATACTAGTTAACTGTAAGTGTAAAGGTAGTTGCAAACCTTGTTCAGGTATAGTCGGCTCGTTGACTGGTAGGGCGAACGGAAAGCAGTGCGGAAAATATTGTTGTACAATTAACCTTTGCTAGGATAAATACTTCCCTCATTACTCATTCATCAGGTAATAAGCGTACATTCAGCTTAGTACAGTACACTTCGTACAATATACAGTATTGATTAAACAATATGACAACACTGTTAAGATGACGAGCTTCTTACATCTGGCAACGTTGGACTTAGTTTGGGACGAGCAGTCGAGAGAATGAACGAAACTGACACCGTGACCACAATAGAATTAAGAGATTATTTTAAAGATGGATGTTGATTCTTTAACAATAAATAATGTTATAATTAAATGATTTTAAGCATAAGCCCACTTAAAGATTATTAATATTCTTAAATCTTCAAAGTCAAATATTATTCTGTGCATAACGGTGATGGATTAACAGCAGAACATCTTTATGAATTAAATATGATCCAAACAAAAACATCACGACTAAAAAAAGGAAAGTTAAAGGAAATTGGAGGGCAAGTTGTTATTTTGAAGGCATATTAAAAAAGATATGAATTAAAATTTATTTAATTTTACAACTATTGTCAAGTTTGTGTCAATTTGTAGATCCTTCCTTAGAATTGTAATATAATGGAAGGCAGACGAATCATAATTTGAGTCTAAGAAAGACTTGATTAAAAAGAAAAGTAGAATATAACTAGTATGAATTGAACAGAAATTTGAATTATCTGAGTTTGAATTAATGAGGATTTGTGTAATGAAACTAGAATGGGCATCGTAGAATTGTACTATGGTACTATTGTTGTAAGCATCCTATTGTTGAGATAGAACGCTTGTTTATCAGAGCTTGACAAGAAGGGAGTGTACCAACTCTAACCTGTTACGGCACATGTTTGTTTCATTTGTGTTGTGGCCACCTGTCCCAACCACATCCTAGACAGACCTACCTTATCTACGCTGCCACAAGGATTACTGGCCAAGTGACCCACAGAAATATCACATCCCTGCAAGTGAGGAGACTATTTGGTGAAACCATATAATAATCTCTAGGGTTGGCCAAAACGGGTGGTGGAACCATATCATAATCTCTAGAATTGGCCAAATCGGGTGGTGGAACCATATCATAATCTCTAGGGTTGCCCAAACCGGGATTTTTAAATTTTGATTCAAACTCAAACTTTCAGAGAGTTGTCCATCAAACTTTGAACTTCTATAAAATTTTCAATCAAGCCTAAAACAAACTAAAAGAGATATCAAACAGTTATAGTAGGTGAAGTAGAGACAAGTCTGGAACAGCCCCTCCACCATAACCTCCACCAGAAATCGAGAACCTTTCTTTGACTGTCGGGTCGGCCCCCAAATACTCTACGCCACTACAATTTTTTTTAATTACATAAAACTTTTTAAAAATTCAATTTTTTTTACTCGAATTTGGTTCAAACTGCTTTTTAAGTTCGAGAATTCCAAACGTTTGCACATCCCCAATAATCTGTAGTATCAGGCCAACGTTATGCAAACATCCAAGGTTGCAAAGTTATCAGAACAACCGAGCCTGTGCTCTTCCATCCATGCAATCCCAACACCACGACCCAATCCACACACATCTTAATCTACATAATTATACGTACTGAAACACTAAAAGTCCGACATTGCCTGATGACGTCCAAGCTCAAAACTGATTGCAAACGTCAACAACTACAAACTAAAGTCAATACTTATTTTGTTTGGAAATTTAGAAAAATATATAAAAATAAGTTATTTCCACTGTGTTTTTGCATGGTTGCATTAATTTGGCAAGTAGACACTTCTTGAAAACTGTACGGAAATGTTTTGCAACGTTGGTATTTTAATTTCATGATGTATTTTTATTTTCAGTGGAAAAGGTTGACTACATTTCATATATTGTTTTAAATTTCCAAGTTGCAGCAACCAATTTTACCACCATTGGTTGAGCTGATATTAAAATTATTCATAAATACATTATAATAAATTGTAGATAGAGTACTCTGTACTGCACTTTACATTTAAACAATCCATATCGGCAATATATCATTACAATACACATAGTATTAATAGAATGTACAGAAGCCAGTTGTGATGAGTGGTGTATTGTTTGTTTTTAAATGCAAAGACATACCATTGATTAAACTAATTCAAATGCAGTGTATATGAGTGACAATATTTGAAGCTTCAATATAGTCAAAAAACATCCAGCCAAAAGCACGTACGTATACTATCCTCTAGCAACTGAGCTGGTGTGATAGCGGACAAATGTTGATAAAGCCTATTCACTACAGTGTGACTGGTGGGATTTGATTCATTTGGAACTACAGCGTTCGTTTTACGAGCTTTCTGTAGATATACACACATTGAAATCAACCCTTCGGCAATGACTGGACATAAATTACCAACAATTTCCCTATACTTTACAAAATTGATATACTATAATATGTATTTGCTTCACGATTAGCCATGGAGTCTTATCAGTTAGCAATCAAAGGTCTATACTTTATGATATAAATATTAATATTCATATGTATCTGCAATGAACATGAAAGCAAATAAATTTGCATTTCACATTGTTTTACACAGCGCTTACAAGTTACAGTCAACACGGAAGCCCATTATATTTTGGTCACTTATCTGGCAATAACTAAAACCTGTGTCCTTATACTAAACTGAACTGGATTCTAGTGAGAAGTAGTAGCAGTTGTAGTGGGAAAACAGTTTTCAAATGCTTGTGTATTTTATCACACAATTAGGATGTATAGTCTGTCTATTCAGCCATTTAGTTGATATCTCAATCGGAGTCAATTATTTGGTAAAGCAAAATAGCCTACAGGACTAGGCCCTATAGTGGAATGATTTTCAATCCCGATGGGTACTACGGTATGTAAAAGAACTTAAATTTCAATCAATAGCTATAAAATATTTGCTACTCTATGGTTATGTCTTTGCAGTTTTGTCTACTGTCCACAAATGTGATGTGTAAAACATATGAACACTGTGCATAAATATTGACATGCTTAAAATAACACACAATAATTGCAAAAATTACATGCATGAATGAGTATTTTGGCTATAAAATTGTCTATATTAATTCGACCAAGAACATATAGGAACAACATTGATGTTGAATCTAAGCCAGCACCATCCCTATGCATGGATTTAAATATTAAATCATGTTAAGTTGATTGAATTAAAAATAGTAGTCCCATCTACATATATGGTCCATATTAATAAAAGAGATGAGTACCGGGAATTTTACATAATTATCCTTCTGTCAGTCACTGTAAAAGAACTGTTGAGAAGTAAATCCATTTATAAGACAGTATGGAAATTTTGAAAGTAAATTTATTATTATTATTTTATCACGTTATGCTATACCTAGAGTTTTTTTTGGCAAATAGCTAAAAATTCTAAATAAAGTTGAAATTTATGTTTTTGAAGCTATAGACCGAAAGTAGAAATTTATGTTAAATGCTAAATAAAGTCGAAATGTACTATTACGAAAGAAAAATTATATTGATTTTGCATTTTTTGGGCCAAGAAATTGATTTTATTACGGATAATTTATCTGAAATTGCAATGAATTGTCGTTAAAAGGCCCTCTTCGCAGTAAATTTTTGTTTCTGCTACAATATACATCTTGCAGGCTATCACTCAATTTGTACAGAGGAAATAAATATGCAAAAACTGCTATGAAGAATCTTTTTTTTCTTCATATAGGAATTTATGGGAGAAAATCAAAACATAGAAATTTTAAAATCAAAAAGCTAAATTTGGAAAATAATAAAACTATTTTCAAACACCTCTAGCGAGGGATGCACATCGATACTTTTTTTCATTATCGATTATCAAAATGGTTATGTCATTATCAAATCGATAATATCGATTTCACCAACAAAGCCTGTTCTGATCTATAAGTGGAACCTCAAGTGTGGCAAGGGTCAAAACAATATAATCGCATTCCGTTTGCTGCCTTGCTGTCTTCGATGTCATGTGTTTTGCTTCTGGTATCGACTGATGGCTCATTTCCTAACATAAATCTTAGTGTGACACCATCAGCCAGCCAGTGCATGCATGGCACAATGTGAGATAATCTCACTCTTAAGAGTTTGGTTCATGCCACTATTGACCAATTATTTGATAATCAATAATGAATTTTGGTTATTGACTATCAAAATTATGTCCATTATTGATTATCGATCAATAATATCGATTATCGTGTGCATCCCTACCTCTAGCTATACCTGTCAGAGTTACCATTTGTCTACAATTATAAGAATGGACCGCCCACGAAGGATGGACATAAAAAGAGTTGGGAAGACCTCGGAGACAGATGGCAAGACCAAGTAGGCCTACATGCAGATGTGGAGGAAAGAGAAGAGGAGTGAACATTGGTTGAAGAGAGAGCGAGATGGAGGGAGGACAGGAATGATGTAGAAGGATGAGATGTCGAGCTAGACAGGCAGGGTAAATTGAGCTCCGGTAATTGCATGTTTTTTATGTCGTGCCGGGCTGACCTTATTTTGGCTCCATCTGATCAATAAATAGTAATTAAATACACATTCATTTAGTTTAATGCTTCCTTTTTTATATTTTTCTATCGCCGACCCTTTCTTTTTGCAGTTGTTTGAACTAGGATTGTTCTTTTCTAGCTTATCTCATCTCCCATTTCCATTTTACATCTAATACCCATAAGCGACCTTAGAAAATGTTTTAGAACTGTTCCTATTCCGTAAAGGGCAATAAAAGCAAACACTATTAAATCAAGGTTTTTTTTAAGTCGGGGTAATACCCAGACACAATAGGAAACAGGGTTTAATGTTTAGAACTTCTCTCTTTCTTATGTATTTATGTTCTAACAGCATATGACATTCCTAGTAAAACCACGGCCATGTGGATATAAATGGACAAAACACAAACATAGTTCGTCATTTCTTTCTCCATGATTCAGGAAAATGTATCCCAACAAGATTTTTTATAAGCTTATGACACAAATTATTAATGTTGACGAGTTTTTAGAAAATCAACATCAAATCCTTAGATTTTCTTTTCTAAAATGATAAGAAAGTTTTGAAAATAATATGTAGGCCTACGTTATATACAGTGATACTATATTATATTTACTGGACAGCTAGATGCATGATGGCATAGTAATGAAAATGTGGGAATTGGAAAACAACAAAAATATTATAATTTATTACGTATAATTATTATAATTACGAAAATATTGACAAAAACAAAAAAATATAAGAAAATAGGTAATTAATGCTATTCAAATAAAGCCTGTACTTAAACCAATTTAGTGGAGTTCTACTGAATTAATTTATGAATTAATAACAGAAAAAGTAAGACGAATGTTTTTTTGTTTTCTTTACTGTCGTTGTTGAGAATGTGATTTTTTAAATCAAATTGTTCAAGAAGTAGTAGGCCTACCCTTCTATCTAGTTTGCAGTACAAACTTCATAACAAACACATCCATTAATGAATAGGAATTGCAAATTCTTGTTAAAAAATTCTTCCTGAAAATAAGTCTAGGGCCTACTATCTTTCTAAAAGTCAGGCGTGTGTACAATATTTCCTAATGTAATAAACCTTTAATATTTGCCAAAAGACCTTCGGCATATGGCAACATAAGATATCTGAACTACATTGATATAAAATGGATGAGGTCTACTTTTCAAATAATTCCAGATTAATTAGGATTTTTGTTAAAAACCTAAATAAATTTTAATAATAATTTTTAAGTTTTTTTAAAATTGCGTATTAGTAAAATAATCCTTATGACAATTTGCAAGAAACGTTCATAAGTGTGGATTTATTCCCCAAACAGTTCTCTTCGAGTGATATAAATTATTGTTAAGACCAGTGTAGGTAATAATAATTCTATGTTAGTGGTGTTAATTAAGTTGGTCAAGTAAAGTAGTGCAGTAATCTTACTCTGAGGCTAGCGCGCAGTTGCCTCGTGGGAGGTTCCGAGCTCTCGTTCACGCTAGAACGGGAGAAGCTACGACCCAAACTGCCCTGAGCCGCGCGGCGACGCTCATAAACTGCCCAATCTTCGCACGACCTAACCGCAAACCAAAACAAAACAAGCCAAATAAAACAACAGCAAATTAAGAGCATACTGCTTTAATAACTTTGGATTGTGTTTTTTATTTTATTTTATAACCTTTAGTAGTTATCATAAATAAAATCTACCATCTAATAATAATGTGATGCTGTGGGGTTTATTTGCCAAATTATTAGTGAATCGATAAAATCTTTTGAGCTTTACCAGACGTTTATTAATCACAAATATGTGTGTTGGAAAAGAGTGATGGATTATTTGTACGAGTCCAATATTTTTGTTCCGTATTTAAACTACACTTTAAAAACGAAACCCAAGTAATACATATCAAACAAAGTCCTACTCACAATTAGAGTACCTACTAATATAAGAAACATATTTACATTGATAACCCCGGGAAGAAGCTGAACTGAACTAGTCTTGAATGGAATTCTTCAACAATCTTACTTGCCTTAATTAATTGAGATCTGTCTTACGTACCCCAAGCCAAATTCTTCTGCATGTATGTTTTAACTTTTAATATACCTATGTTTGACTCAATTGACTCAAACCTCTCAACTCACTCAACCCCCCCACCAAAAAAAAACGTTTTTCCATTTATTTAGTCTGTCAATAATTCTATAAATTGTTTTTGGACTTTTACTGAAACATTATTTTTCAATAAATTAGGGTAAAACATAGATTACACAAGGTAAAAGTACAAACAGAATACCCTCAAATTTAACTTTGTTAAGAGTCCCTTCCATTCCCAATCCCTTTTCACAGCTACGCGAGTTCAACTCGATGATAGATGCAAGTGCAACTAATCATTTTGACTGATCAAAATAATCCCAAGAATTATTTTCATTCTTTTTTGTGGCATACTTGCATCACATTATTGTTTACATTGGTAGTTATCATTAAAAGCTTTTTATGTAAAAAAGAATTACTAGCCAATATAAATAAATACAATTATTATGAAAAAGAAACAAATGTGCCACATTGATGTATTCAAAGTGCAGAGAAATAATCAAATAAAGTCTAAAATAAAATTCATACAATGAATTGTTAACAGGGGTGTGCGAGTAGTGGATATCCAGAGCTTTCTCAAGCTTGGCATCGAGCCACGCTTGATTTTAGGCTCCATTTTGTTGAGCCCAGCCTTGGGGATAGTCACAAGCTGCTATTTTGTTTCACAGTGCTCATTTTCATAAACACACACTCTTAAACACATGCAAACATCTCGCTCACAGAAGCATGATGGAAGAATGCAGCAGCCAGTGATTGGTAGATCACTGGATAATAGGTAGAGGTAATGAAAAATGGTGATATAAAAACCCAAATTTCGTTTTAAAAAAGCCAAATTTTGCGTTTTTTGTGCAATTTCAATAAATTTGTCAAAAATGTTACTAAAAAATAAATTAAAAAAAAAACACGTTGTTATTTTAATGGACTATTTTCGCGGAATCCGTGATACGCGCCGTTATTTTGGAGGTCTATTTCCGTGAAGCCCATGACGTCACGGTACCGCCTACTGCATGCATAATATTCGGTCTGGACCGGCACCTCCACCAAAACTGGACCAGCACCTCCAATATCGACTCACATTTTGCACACTAAAAGGTTCAATTTCGCGGTTTAATTCGCGTTTTGACCAGTTTGATACAATTTTGTTTGTTATTTCGCGCTATACGCAAAATTTTGCGAAATTCGCGTTTTCAAAATATGTTTTTTCCATCTCTAAATGATGTAATTTGTAGACAATATTACATTTTCGGCAATAAACAGGACATTAAAAAAAAATCGCAAATTTCGTTATCACCATTTTTCACTACCTCTAACGATAGGGACAAATAGACAGATATGATAAATGTGAAAATGTGAATGTCACACCAGACAATAGAGTAGCAGGACTAGAGTTGATCTCGCGTGGCAATTAAGCCGATTTGAGGCCAAGAAATTTGTAAATTCGTTATCGAGAAATTTTGTATCTGTCAAACACCCTTGGCGTACTTTTTTTTTAAAAACTGAAATGACATTGCAGACGTAGGGCCTACATCTCACTGCACTATTTAAGTTAAACTCAGACGTACAATTGCCCTATGTGACTGATGGTGACTTGTGAGTGGACCTCGCTAGTTGATTCTGGTCTGGCTCTCACTCACACAGTCAATAGCATTGAGTGTGTCTCTCAGTTAGCCTCCGTCACAGGAGTGTATGAGCACTAGTGGCGAGCGGAAGGCAACACAGAGAGAGAGAGAGGAAATACGGGGTGCCTGTACCAACAAGGCTGGCCAGTAGTGATCATTTTGTGTAGGAATGCAGCCACATAGACTTGAGCATTTGCTGCGGTTTTCAAGCTTACATGAGCAGTGAAAAACAGCACAGGCTGGGCTTTATGTTGTCTATGCTTTCCCAACCTGTCAACCCTTCTCCAATTCATACGAAGCAAACACAAGTTATGGACGTGGAAGGCGACCAATTGTTTTGAAAAAGGTTGGAGCTTGAAGCGTTTTTAAATACTCAGTTCGGTTCGACTTTAAAATCTAAGGCTCGCACACCCCTAATTGTGAAGTGTTGAGTTTTTCACTGTAACGATGTGGAAGTATTCACGTGATTGTGAAATGCATGTATGACAACAATAATACAAACAACATTAGAAGTAAATAATGTTCACAGCTGAACATTAACACAATTATAATGTAAATGAATACAATCAAACAGATGTGGAATGACATTTCTCCTGATCTCACTGAAGTGTAAGTTTGTATGATTTACATAAATTCATACAATCCATTCAATTTACTTTTCATTGAGAGCCATTCCCTACTGCCCAATGGCAATGGGCATCACTAATTCATATTATTACAATCGTTGGATAGTGAACTAAACCTTTATTTACATGTGATACTCACTTATCTTTAACCTTAAAACAAAATATTTCACCTCAAATACAAAGGTGATAATAATGCTAAATCTTGATTTAACAAGCAATCGTTTCAAATATTTACATAAAGAGGGAAGTTTGATACTTGAATCCCAAACTTTCTGTGTACTCTTTGATATTACGAATCTGGATTACTTTCAAATCAAAACATAGCCCGACGATATGGGACATTATTTTACAACTGATCACCGCAATGACCATCTAATCGTAATGCTATTCGACGACTAGGTATGTAGGTTTAGCGCCTTGTTATGTTGTACTTAAACAATACACAGTGTACTACGTTTGTATTATCTGTATCACACATGTAATTAATTATGAACAGCAATCATCAACTGGAGATTAAATTTATAAAATTGGCCCAGATTAACAAGCATGTGCGCTTTATTCTGTTGCACGTAAAATTGTGTTGCTAGTAGAATCAGACATGATTGTAAATGTTTTAAAAAGATTGTGTAAAGTGACAAATTTAGTACATGTACAAACTTTTAAGTAAAATAAATGCATACTAGCTTGGATTTAAGCACATATAAAATAGTGTAATGTTGTATCAAAATCAAATCATTTTTTTTTTGTCTTTTTTTGTGTCTATATTAAGTAGGTAACCTATTTTATTTGAATTTAATTTTTTTAAATTTTCTAATGTTTGACAATGCATGCAGTTGAATTTTTCAAATTAAGTGGTAATTCTACTCCCTGCATTGATTGTGCAACCATTGCAGTGCATCCCCCACTCTCGCTACCAGACGGATCACAACTTATGAGCCAGTGCACTGCACCCAACTCCTGGTCCTGTCATGCTGCCAGTGACTTGCTTTAGGCGCTGAGGTATAGGCGTCGTACCTACCATCTACTTTTGTTTGTACATATTCTCTTACACGATGAGAGAAGGATTACAGTTAATGCTCATGGTCTTGGTTGAAAGCAGGATTCTTCTTTCTTCTTGAAGATTCAAATTAGAAACATGAGCAGCAGGCCTAGATTTGTGTTCTTTTACATGTTTGTCTCATAATTTTGGCTAATTTTTTATGTTAAAAAACAGGGGTGCGTAAATTGCTAGCATTATTACGGTAATAGGTATCACATGTCTGTTATATGATTTCTTTAAGGAAAATTAAACCAGTATGTTGGATATACCCCGTAGTTTATATTTCATTATGGGTGAGCAATATCAAGGCTTAAACATTGTTTGCTTTATTTTCATTGTCTAGTCACTAGTCAGATATATTTTTCCTGGAATGCATCGCTAGAGTATTATCTGAAGACAAATTCAGTATCTACTGGAAAACATCGGAACTGCATGACGGCCTAATAAGACAAAAATAAGGGCATAAGAAAAGAAGAAATTTAATATTACTTTGTTCATTTAAAAAAGCAATCTCAGATTACTACTGTACCTATTACACAAAAGTGCAGCAAAATTGGTGCCCACATTTGCCTGCGGTTTGCAAAATACAGAAAGTGAATTTAAATTAGTACCACTGCTTCCTAGATTATACTAATTGCTCTCTCATTCACTACTGCCCATGCAGTATTCGTAATGTTAATTAATAACGATATGTTAAGTTTTTGTAAACAGCATTGTATATTTACATGGCAATGTTGTGATTATGAGATTTAATATTACCAACTTCATGACAAAATAAATGGGTAGGCCCTACCGGTATTGAATATAGCTCTGTTCGTCCATCCATGAAACAGAATAGGGCAGAACGATTCTAGTGAAGCCCTCCGATGGCCGTTCATAATGAATGAAGTACGTACAATAATTAATATTTTGCGCATTGGCATCAGTGAAGGAGTGAACTAGTGGTATCATGTAAGAGCAAGGTTCTTACATTGAGATCAGTTGCTAATATTAACTCTGGATAATATGATCCTTAATACATCTGGTGTGGTTTGAGCTTGCTCGTGTCTTCAAGCAGGAACCAGGAACAGAAATTTGAGCTGGCTCGGGCTACCCCATATAGTTCTACAAGCATAGCTCCACCCGAACGTCTGGCTAACTCGGGATAGTAAATACTCCAAAAAATCATTCTTAACAGTCAACTTTCATTGATACGTTGTCGTATAATCAAACTATTACTTTTGTTCTATTCTATGTACAAATATCACAACAAATAGAGTATAGTTTTGATAGAGACCGGATGATAAATTTGAAGAAGTATAGGCTATTTTGATTTAATTTAATCCCCAATTGTGTAAACTTGTGTCTACCGTGCGACTTGTTTGAGGTTGTTGACGGAGCGAGCGACCTCCGCTTGATATTCCTCCATCTGACAGAAGATGACGTACCTTGCGGGCAGCACGAGCGCTTCTAGTTCCGTGGCGAGGTGACGCCGGATTATGTTCTTCGAGGGAGGTATTCCGAGCGCGGTCGCCATCGTGTCTCCGTTGAAAGATGGCTCCAGAACAACCAGTGCTCCGTGGACTCCGCTGTCTGAAATACGCAAGTAAAATAAATAAATTACGATTCCCTCGGGGGCAATCAATTAATGTCAACGGAAGTCCACTCGCCAAATTAAAAAACACACGGGGTCCAATACATCCCAATTAGTAAGTAAAATGGGGCAAAAGTTGACTCTCTTGTCTTGAGTCAATATTCGGAAATCGGAATCACACAGAGTTCAGAGCTACCGGCATCAATCAATTTATCACTCAACGCTCTACCTCATTTTGGACGTAATTGGATGAGCATAGCGAGCGTAGCGAGCGAAGCGAAGATTCCATTTCACTACACTGGAGAAAAAAATCCGGATTTTTTTTTTTTTTTTTTCTGTATTTTTGTGTGTTTGTTAACACGATTCCGGCTAAACCGATACTCCGATTGCGATGAAATTTTATGGAGGCCTTTGAAATCTCTGAACTTAGAACTGCCACGTTTTTGAGCGCAATCGGGAAAATTTTTCTTATAAAAAACGCAATTTTACGATTTTTTTCGATTTTTAAAAAAATTCTTCGACTTATAACACTTACATGCTATATCCGATTGTAATGATTTTTTAACAGAACCTTAATTTTATGAATTAAGATATTCGTGTGAAATTTGAGCGTAATCGAAAAATTATTTCTCATGAAAATCGAAATTTTACGGGTTTTTTTCTTTTTTAAAACAATTCTTTGACATATAACACCTACATGCTTTATCCTATTGTAATGATTTTTTTATAGAACCTTAATTTCATGAATTAATATACTCGTGTAAAATTTGAGCGCAATCGAATAATTATTTATTATGAAAATTGCAATTTTACGATTTTTTTCTTTTTTTAAAGTTACGTAAAAATTACGATTTATTAAAAAAATTAAGTTAATTTTTAATTTAATTTAATTTAATTTTAAAAAAATCTTCGACTAAGTAATGATTTTTTCACAGAACAACAGAAAATCCGCGTAACACAATGCAGCTCAATGCACCAATTACGCTCATCCAACAACGCGGCGGGACTTAAGCGTTTTCCTAGTAAATAAGAATATCTCATTCTGTTGCATTTGCATTTGCCAGAGTTGAAAGAAATTAATTCATTTCACTCGTGATGTCACATTCTGTCTAAAACAAACCGTTACTCAGTCGTTTGACTTTGTTGATTGATTGATTGATTGATTATTGCTTAACGTCTCATATTTATGCACTTTGGCTAATCGAGACGATGAGTGGTGATAGATGAGGATGAAGTATGAACAGAAGGGAGGAGGGGAAACCCGGTACCGGCACGTAGCCTACTCCTTTCGAAAAGTACCAAGGGGACCAACGGCTTAACGTCCCATCCGACAGGACGGTGTAACTTTGACAGTCATATAGGTTCCTCCACTAACCCGGACTGCCGAGCAGACGTAAAGGAGAACTAAGCCGTTACACTAGCTTTCGAACCCTCCATCTGCTCTAACCAGCGGTATACGTGAGTTTCAGGGTAGAGCGGTCACCCACTCTACCCATGACCACGCCCGATTCTGCTTAACTTCGGTGTTCGAGTGGGAACCGGTTAAACGAGCTCGGCTAAACCGCTGGCTTAGTATCACAAGATGTAACAAACTCTCAGCTAAAGTCTGCTGTAAAAACAAAGACAAAGCTAGAGCTATGTTCGAAAAGATATGTACCGACCGGGAATCGAACCCGGGTTTTACGCTTTTACGTTGCAATTCTTTACCAAGTCAGCCATTAAGCCACTGGGTGCATCTCTTCTCAATTACTGTACATGTGATTTTTATTTTAAATTTAGGCTTTAAGTTTGCTATACCAATGCAAATATATAAATATTACACAAATACAGCAATAGAGAAAACCCAGTGCCCCGATAGTTTACTAAGTAAAACATCGCGAGGTAAAGGCGGAGGACCTGGGTTCAATCCCCGGTGGGGAAACATTTTTTCGAACATTGCTCGAACTTTATCACAATATGGTTTTGTTTTTGCTCCGATCTTGGTTATGAAAGACTTGAACTCCCTGTGATGGAGTGAAGAACAAGCAAGTTCTTGAATGAAGCTAATTACAATAATTGTTTTACGTACATTGTCAATGCCATCAAAGATATTGTAAAGTATGTAACAATCATTAATTTATTTAGGAATCCAAAAAGGACATTTGTCTTTTAGACAAAATACTCTGCCTCACAGTGTGTTCCCCCTAGAAGATAAACCACGTGAACAGAAACCGCTTACCCTTGAGATTGTCGGCGTACTCCGCGAGGTCGATGTTTCGCGCCCACCGCACAAAGCGCTGATTGGTCCAGACTAGCGGGTCTACGTCAGAGGTCTCGCACTGGTGCCGTCGCACGGCCAGCGACTGGCGGTCGTACTTGACGAGGCGCAACAGGTGGATGCCGTGCACTATGGACGCCTGGTGGAACTTGCGAGTCACTCCCAGGAACTTCTCAAGTTCCTTCTTGCTCAGATGATCCAGCATTCGCGCGTCCACCTGACAAACATGCAAGAAAGCGTGAGTTGTATTGTATTGTTGTAAATGTATTACCCCTGTTTAAATGTAAATAAGGATTTTAAAGAATGCTGCCAAAGAATTCAACAACAATCTGAATCATGAGGAGTTCAGTCTGTCTCAGATGATGGAACGTACAGTCGTATTGAAATGCCAAGACTAAAAAGCAATCAGAAACAGAAAAATTATCTGCAAAATACATAATTATTTAAATATTGTAGGCCAGGGTTGCCGTTTTTAAAGATTTTGAGGGTGCAAAACGGATCGACGGATTTGTATTCCTATTTACAAATAATAAATAAAGTTCTTTGTTTTACGCCGTTTTTAACTTGGGATGAGCAAAAATCTATATTTCAATGCAATATTGATAAGTGGGAATATTTTTTATGTATAAATATAAAATTTTACACCAAAAATGCTAAATTTCGTAATTTTGGTGGAGGTGCCGGGTAGGTAGTCAAAATTAAGTTCATCCTGGCTGGATCATGGTGGAAATGCCGGGTCATAAAATGCGATTATGAGATTGTAAAAATCGTTAAAAATGCATTTATGTTGATACGATATCAACCCTATATTTGCCTCAAATCATTAAAACTAGGCTTACTCTTTTAATTTTTTTATATTTTCAATTTTTTTTACAACTAGGAAAACGCTTAAGTCCCGCCGCGTTGTTGGATGAGCGTGATTGGTGCATTGAGCTGCCATGTGTTACGCGGATTTTCTGTTGTTCTGTGCAAAAATCATTACTTAGTCGAAGATTTTTTTTTAAATTAAATAAAATTAAATAAAAATTAATTTAATTTTTTTAATTCATCGTAATTTTAAAAAAATAAAAAAATCGTAAAATTGCAATTTTCATAAGAAATAATTATTCGGTTGCGCTCAAATTTAGCACGAGTACATTAATTCATGAAATTAAGGTTCTGTGAAAAAATCATTACAATAGGATAAAGCATGTAGGTGTTATAAGTCAAAGAATTGTTTTAAAAAGAAAAAAAAACGTAAAATTTCGATTTTCATGAGAATAAATTTTTCGATTGCGCTCAAATTTCACACGAATATCTTAATTCATAAAATTAAGGTTCTGTGAAAAAATCATTACAATCGAATAAAGCATGTAGGTGTTAGAGGTCGAAGAAATTTTTTTTAAATCAAACAAAATCGTAAAATTGCGTTTTTTATATGAAAAAATTTCCCGATTGCGCTAAAAAACGTGGCAGTTCTAAGTTCAGAGATTTCAAAGACCTCCATAAAATTTCATCGCAATCGGAGTATCGGTTTAGCCGGAATCGTGTTAACAGACACACAAAAATACAAAAAGAAAAAAAAAAAAAAACATTCCGGATTTTTTTCTCCAGTGTAGTGAAATGGAATCTTCGCTTCGCTCGCTACGCTCATCCAACAATTACTTTTTGGTATATCAATATCATATCGAAAATGGTACATTTTAACATCAAAAGGATTTTTAAGGATTTGAGTGTTTCATTTAAAGGGCATTAAATCACAATAGATGAAGTATTTTTTTAATACAAGAAGGTGTACAAAAAATAAGAATGCCGGACATTTTGGCAACCTTGGATGAGGCCTATACCCTATACAACGGTTTGTTTTGACGCGCGCCTGGGGGCATGTGACGCAGGTGGATGGGGACCTGCTGAGCTGACAAAGCCGGCCGGGCGAGGTTAGACACTCGGTTAGAACACGTGTTGTATTTAGTAAGGGGTTGACATTCTGTGTGGATGAAGTGTTCGCAGATTTGTTCTAGCACAGTGACAGCTCTACAAGTGTTTTATGTACTAATTTAATTAATGTGATAGTGAATAGCATTACAAGGTTTGTCGAGATATGTGAAGAGTATGGATGGCTCAGTGACTACAGTTAACAAACATGCCTATATAGTTGAAATGTGTATTTTGTCTTCTTTTAGGTTCTAGTAGTTTTTAAAGTTAGTGATACGTGTGTCATACAAAGAGACGGCAAACATACCGAATAATTCTTAGTTTTATAAATAATTAATGTGTGTTGCGTAAGTGTTTTAATGTGGATATATTGAACAACAAAATCAAAATCAGGTTTATGATACAGAAATGTGGTTTTCATATTAATCCGTGGGTTAAAATCGCGTTACAAATGTATACATTGTTCATATCCCTACAATGATAAAGAAATCATTAAAGTCGAATCTCTTTTAGTTAAAGTAGTCCACAGTACTCCCGTATGCGACTTTAAATCCAATATATCGTTGGTCTTTACATGTGGAGAGTAACAAAAACTGTTGCCTAGCAGTGTTGAGAGAATGAATGTTAATAATATGCTCGAACCCATCATTATTAGTAATACAATCGAAATTAGCACGCAAATTTGTGATTTTTTCCGATTCGTGACAATATAATATGCACTCTGTGTGTCGGTATCCATTGATGTTGATGTACATTCATTACAACTACACCTTTTAAGATCACCTTTCCTGCCACTAAACTGTTTTATCCAGGCTTCTTTTTCCTAATTTTTCTTGAAATTTTCCCTCTGTTCACTTTCTGTGTATGAAGGCTCGAAAGTGAAGGGAGCTAATCCTAACATCCTGTACATAGAACATACGCTTTTCAACTGACCCGTCCCGTGCCCGATAGTATTGAATGGGCGGGCAGTGAGCGGCCGCATTCACTCGAGTTGATCGGTAGCGAAGCTCTGTACCCATCCAGCTACGTCACGGGTGGTGACGTCACGCACTATACAATTTCCACAATATTGGTCGTACCATGTTTAAAAATTGACCGATTTCTTTCATTTTTTTTTCTAAATTCCTAAAATAAATTTAGGTTTAACATAAGTAAGCAACAAGTCAATGTGAGAGTATGGCTTTAAGGAGATCTAAGGATTTTTGATGTGCTCAAACAGGATTTTTATTTTTTCTTGGTAGCAACCCTTTTGCAGGCCTAAACTTTATTAGGGCCATTAAAAATATTAACGGTGTGCAAATCCCATGTTTTTCATTTCGAATCCGAATCGAATCTTTCGGAAGATTCGCGAATCCGAATTTTTTCAATGGAATTTTGCGTGGCCTATCGTTAACAGATGTGCAAAAAGGTTTTGTAAAGTTTGAAAATTCGCGTCTTAAAAATAAAAATTTGCAATCTTTCGTTATTTACCTAAAAACCAATTTGATAATGCAAACCTAAAAAAAAAAAAAAAGACGAGTTTAAAATCATCAGTAGGGGCCTATCACAGTATAACAATCTCTTACAGTACCAAAACTTCAATTCATTGCCTGCAGGGGACGCCTGAATAACGCCGAATGGAATAACGCCGAATCGATCGTGTGTAGTGTACTTGCCAATTTTCCTCCTAACCTTTCTTTTCCAACACAAAAGAGTAGCGTGGTACGTACACTACACACGATCGATTCGGCGTTGTTCCATTCGGCGTTATTCAGCGCCCCCGCCTGCAGGGTGATTTGCTGTCATTGTCGGCTGCGCGTACCGGCGCGATACTAGCGCGCCCTAGCCAAAGTGAGAGTCAACTAACGATGAGTCGATGACTGGCCACAGCAGAGTCGATAAAGAAGTTTCCCCGTTGGGCAACGGGCAACTTTATCGACTCTGCTGTGGCCAGTCATCGTTAGTTGAGTCTCACTTTCGCTAGGGGCGCGCGTGACGGTTTGACAGCGTATTTTGCTAGCGAGTTTCGCTACTGTATATTATTGGTATACTGTGGGCCTATCACAAATTCCTGGACAATTTATGATTAATTTAAAAGAAAAACAAGCACATGATAGTGAGAATCAGTTTTGATTTTAAGCTCAATTTCAGCCTTCAGTTATCTAAGTTTCTGACAGTTTTTACCACCAGATTAATTTTGACTACCCGGCACCTCCACCAAAATTACGAAATTATGCATTTTTTGTGTAATATCAATATTTTGATATTAAGTATTTTGAGCTTACTCGCATAAAAACGATCATTACGATTGCGCTTTATGACCCGGCACCTCCACCAAACGTACCAGCCAGGAGTCCAGGATTAGTTTAATTTTGACTACCTACCCGGCACCTCCACCAAAACTTTGAAAAAAGTTTGAAATTTCGTGACCTAATTCGCGTTTTAAAGACATAGTTGCTGCCTTCCTGATACACATGGGAAAACGGCGGGTAAACGGCAGGAAATTCAAATTTTCGAATACTTCGAAAACTCGAATCTGCTAAAATTTACTCGAATCCAAATTTCGTGGATTCGCACAGCCCTAAAAAATATACTATATTAGGCATACGTGCATCCTTCAATTATTTTGAATGAGCATTAGTTTATATTTTTGTAGCAGCAAGAAGTGTGATCAGGAAGAAAGTGGGAATCGAGAGCATGAAGTTGAAGATGGGGAAGGATCCACTGCAATGGTATGGTCACGTGAGAAGAACAGAATCCTAAGACAAGCATTTCTTACAAAATGAAAGAAGAGTAGGAAGACCTCAAGACAGATGTCAAAACCAGGTACGATGGGCATCAGAAATAAATCAAGGGTAATCTTTTACCAACACCACCGACACTCACTCGGCAAATCTCGGATTAGGCACCTTTAAAAGTCACACTAAGCTAGCACTAAATAGTAAATACACAAAGCTAGCCCCAGAGATTTGCCAAAATGTGGACGTCTTGCCCTATTTACGTCACTAGAAAAACTGGCCCTAATTGATTTCTACACCAGAAATAAACCTGCGTTAAGGTTATGCAGTGTTTGGTGAATCCAATAATATATACAAACATTGTGTAAGTATTAACTTTGCCCTGGGCCCAGTTTTAAAAAGTCCCAATGTCCCCTATGTAAAATAGGGTGGAAAAAAGGAATACTCTGAATACTGAAAACTGAATAGGATAGACGTTAAATAAATAAAATAAAAAATGATCAAGCTGATGGGGCGGCGAGCTTAGCAGACTGGTGCTGATTCTTTGATGCTACCTCTAAGCTACCTCTGTAGTAAAATTTATAATAAATTTCCACAATCCATCAAAAACGATACTCCAACATCATTTAGAATTAAAATTAAATCTTTTCTCATTCATAGCCCTTTTAATTCCTTAGAGGAATTCCTTATTGCAAAAATTGAATTTAACTAACACATTTTGTGTCCCATCATCCTTCTAGTCCATCACATAACGTATGTGTGTTTATCTTATCTATTCTTATTAATTGTTCTCTTAAATATTTTATTGTATTACTATTTCTATTCTAATTATGATTACTGTGCTAGTTATTCGCTCCCTCTCTCTCAGGAGATGGTATATTTTTACTATGTAAGAATCTGTGAATAAAAAATGAAATGAAATGAAATGCTTAAGATACACGAGAGAAACATCCCTCTTCTTAACTATGATGTTGGAACTAAGTGTATCGACTGACCATGTTGGTGGCAAAGTTCTCCGCATACTGCGCCAGTCCAAGGTCGGGCAGCCACTCGGAAGACACCCACGTGTGACCCAGCTGAGCGATGGCCTGGTACCGCACCAGCTGCGGGTGTCGGTGCTCCTCTATCGCCAGACGTAGCTTCTTGCGATGCATCGGGTGTTGTATGCCGAGGCCAACCTCGAGCTCCACGTCACTTAGTTCCAGTAGCACCTGCGGCGGGACAGACATTTTATCTAGGATTGCATAACATACAATGTTACAGACAATTACTGTATCTAGGTGCCCGTTAGGGCACCGCAGCCAAGCCGCGGTGCGCTACACACTCAGGCACCTTATACAGCAAGCAGAGTTGGGGTGTCACCCAACCGTCATGAAACGTGATGTGAACTTGAAAACTATCAAAATCGAGGGGATTTAGGTGTCCGACAACACGTGCCAAATTTGGTTGGGGTACGAGCATTCCTTCTTGGTGAAAAAATCCCTTGAAACATGCTCAAAATCACTTTAAGGATGTTAGTTACTACTGGCTACTACTATCTAATTCGTCAGTTTCAAATGCCCAGCGATTCTGACCAAACAGGTGGGGCTACAACTTTCATATTTTACATGGACATTAAGGTAATAGTGATGTAATTCCTTTTGAAAGAAAAAGTTTTAAAAAATTTGCTGGAAGGCTTCCAAATAAAGGTTTTAAAATAAACCCTATACAGGCATACAATCAACAAGTATTAGTAACTATAGTTACTTGACAATAATCGACTACATGACTCGGGAGTTGTTGGTCGAGGTCGAAAGGTATAATTTACATGGCAGTGGACGGTCAAATGTGAACAAATGATTCACAGTCAGTTGTCAAATATTCGAAATGACATAGATGTGTGTATTATTTCAATCGTTGAGAAATTGGATTTAAATGGTATAATTTCATGAAAAAAGGGAACGTACGGGACTTTTAGGGGTAGGCCCTTACTAAAGGTAGGTTTTCTTTGAGCATACTATTGTTATTCGTTTGAGAAAGTTAATAATCTGGTTGTGTTTACGTGTAGGCCAAGGCTTATCATCCACCATTTTTTTAAATATAACCGAGTCGGACTCGGTTGTTACGGATTATATCGCAAAGATATCGACCTCAACCGGGTCGATCACTAACAGCCGAGTCGATTACGGTAGAAAACGCCCGGGTCCAACTCGGTCAGAGTTATAGAATCGGGGTCCTGTGCTGAGTTATTTTCAACAAAACGCACTTTCCGAGAAAAAATCAGAAAGGGGTGTATGGTTCCCAAAATTTATGACATGTTTGAAAAACTATAATTCTCTCTCATACGATATTAGACCAACCACCAAAAAATCACCCCCCCCCCCCCCCCACACAAAAAAAACAACCCCCCCAAATTTTACAGATATCGGGGTATAGTTCCCAAAATCATGTAAAACATTTGAAAAACCGACATGTTCTCACCAATGATTGTTAAACAACCCCAAAACCACCCCCTCCCCAAACAAAAATACCGATATGAATGGGATAGTTCTCAAAATCATGTATCATAATTTTAAAACCATTATTTTCTCTCCCGTGATTGTGAAACAATCCCTACAAAAAAACACCCCCCCCCCCCCCAAAAAAAAACAAAAACAAAACAAACACAGATATCCCAAAATTAATTAACATATTTTAAAAACCATAATTCCCTGTCATACAATTTAAGACCAACCCCAAACAACCCCCCCCCTAAAAAAAAACCGCCCCCCCCCCCACCCCATTGCTGAAACAACCCCTTACCAAAAAAACAACATGTTTTATGTTATGTTATTTGTTTATTTTTAATTTTGGTAATTTTATAATTTTAGTAATTGTTGTGTAGGCTTTAGACATGGTTGGGTGTGTAATGTGCAATGCCCGAGTTATCTCGGGCGTAGCATAGAAAAGGTTTTAACAAATAATTTTGCAATGGAACTTGAAAAAGTAATGAGATCCCACACAATAACAAAAACTTGTATAAATACAACACCAAACCTTACACACTCAAAAGAAATGAGATCTAAAAAAAGGGCCAAGCTCATCTACCCTTCAACATTTGCGCATTCTTAATTCATAAACGTACAGTTTCTCGTAACAATATCTTTGAAAAGCTTGGCAAAATCGAATTTGCATTACCATAACGTTTAAATTCATTAGAAAAAAAGAATTTGGATTCAACATTACCTACGTTTAAATTAATAGTTGCAAATTTGATTTTGCCAAGCTTTTCAAGGAAATTGTTACGAGAAACTGTACGTTTATGAATAAAGAATGCGCAAATGTTGAAGGGTAGATGAGCTTGGCCCTTTTTTTAGATCTCATTTCTTTTGAGTGTGTAAGGTTTGGCTGTATTAATACAAGTTTTTGTTATTGTGTGGGTTTCTATTTACCCAATTGCAAGACTACCATTTTTTTAAATACATGTTTGAGGTTCAAGCCGGCTTGGAATCGATGGTAAACTTATGAGTATTTAAATGCAACACTTCTTTGTTTCTTTGTTAGATGAACTTTTAATCAGGGGTCGGCTTGCATTCAGTGTCGGCTTGCAATCAAGCAAATACGTACATTGATCTGCGTGATCCTGTTTCTCAGCATAGATGACATAGTCACAGACTATAAACAACATATAGTACATAGTACACAAAATACAAATTTGAAGCAACAAACAACAATGTAAGTTTAACTTTTTAATGTAACCATAAAGAATGTGTTTAAAGGTAAAACTAAAAGACAATGAACAATAAGTGGTTGGTCTTAATTTTAAATAAACCAACATTTTTAAAAGGAATTTTTTGCACTTCTATTCAAGACTTAAATACCAAAAGCAATTTATTACTAAAGAATTTTTGGTTTATTTGGATTAAGGATGCGTCAACCGTTAGGTCATAATGCAACACTCTAGCCTAGGGGATATGGAAAGGAGGGGCCGATGCTGGTCAGAACCAGCCACGGATAGGAGGAAGAAAGGGGGTTCTCACGTCACGGTCGTCATAGTCTTTGTCATCGTTTGTTGTGTGATTGTCATCGTCGCCGGAGAAGTCGTCAAGGGAAAGGGGAAGTGTCCCCGACGACGATTGCCAGAGCTCGCCTCTAGATTTGGGGAGTAATATATTCCCCTCTGTCTAGCTGATGTTTTCAAGGTGGACATTTTCTCTTGAATCGCCTTGTACGATTAGCAGAGCCACGGCCTACTTCTTACAACGGGGATTCATACTAATCTATATAATTCATAGAGGAGTAAGTTGTAAACAATATACACTTACCTTGCCTGACTTGACATTCTCAGCACACCGGGGTCCGTACTGCGGCATTCCGAGAGCAATTTCAAGCCACGCTAGCACAGTGGGGGCGCGCCAGCGTTCCATCGGTATAGAAGACGCTTCACGCAGTAGCCGTAGCTGAAACAAGATGAGACGACCAAACCAATATTAATCTCCTCTAGCCATGCTTTGAAAAATAAGGCTAATACCATCTTTGCCCGATGTTTGATCCCGACGTCACTGTGAACAATATGCTATGCTTGTAAATAACCGTTCCCGTGCAGAAGCGATCTTTAAGTTAGTCTTCAGTCTTCATGGCTCAAGACAGACAAAACAAGACATGATTTAACTGCAATAAACTAGGCAAAATCATGTGATAGGACTTGATGAAGGGCAAGATTAAATGGTAGATAAAACTTATGAATTTCGTTGAATTAAATTCCTAAATTCGTGTTAAAAATGGACAAAAATATGCATATTTCAGTAAATAAAGTGCCAATTTTGGTAAAATATTAGATCTTAAAAGCAATACTTTACTTTGATACAGCGTTAGGAGCGGACTTACAATATTGATGCAGTGTGTGTCAGTTAAAAATGCAAATTTAATAACATTATTTTCTAATTCAATACGATGAAATTAATATTTCTTCAGTTGCATTACAAATGCTTTGGACAAGGTGCCATTACCCATTACGCGTAATTTCACCATTTGTATTGACAATAAATAGAGTTTTCAGTGAATAATACAGATATATTTGTATTTTTTGCACTTAAAAATCATTACTTTCGGTATAAAAACCAATTTTATCTCAATTTCGGTGTAAAAAACAAATTTCTCCCAATTTCGTTGTAAAAGCTATTATACCGCCACTTACGAAAAATGCGGGGCTCTAGACTAATGCAACTTACCTTTTCCGCATATCCGACCTCAGTGAGAGGGGACCATGTCTGGTAGAGCTCGGCTTCTCCTTCCTGAGGCAGCGATACGGCCTTGCTGCGATGCCTCCCTCGAGCAAACACCTGGACACAGAGGTTCAATAGTCCAATACAGTCACACGCGAACAAATTTAAGCTATACGATTTTGAGCACCTCTCCTTTGAAAAGTGTACATCTGATTACTGAATTGATGGTACCAATTAAAATTACAACTTGTAATAGACTGACAACTTAGTGGCATATGGGCTTCAACATTTTTCATCACTGAAGCAAGTGATAGCCTTGGGGTTCAATTCACCAATAAGTTCAACAAGTGGACACATGTTTGCTTAGTTGCGAAACTGTTGAGCAACAAGTTGTTGCACCGCATGAATTATTTTATTTATATCAGGGTATGGGCCGGCCCTAGGGTTGGGATTCGATAATGAATTCATAATTGATGACAAACCAATAATTTCGACATCACATTGGAATTTTTTTTACATCAAAACCTTTTTAAAAATTGGATTTTTTTTAACAAATTAAAATTTACATTTTTATTTTTCTCTTTTCTTTAAATGTAAGGATGCAAAAAGTAAAATGTATGTTTTTATTAATTTTTTAAAGATGGCAAATCGATGTCGAATCGAAAGTCAATTTTTGCTTCGACATTGATGTTGAATCAAATTATAGATTGAACCCTAATACTAGGGCTGTGCGAGACTCGAAATTTCGAGCCGAGATCGAGCACGTCAACATTCTCGCTCGCTCGCTCGTGTGATTTTTTTGATGCTCGAAAATTCGAGTCTCGAAATGACTCTAGAATTGTTCGAGAACGAACGAAAATACGGCCTCGGCGGCGTAATATTCCATATTATAACGCGCTCTGCAACATTCTTCACGTCGACAGCGAACAGCTGACTGGTAATGGGCATTGCGCAGGCGCAGGCCACTCGATGCTCTCGCTTTGACGCCGTGCCCGTGCGCACCGACACTGCGCATGTCTCCAAAGAACTCGGATAAAGACATGCCAACCTCTTCTTTGGTCTAATATCGATATGTCGCAGACATGCGTTCGACTTTAAATCGACTATCGACTTTTACGAATTACGACGTACGTCACAAGGCTGCAAGTTGTTTAGCGTCTGTCATTCCGTAAACGACTGAATCAATTTGAAATGTATATATTATGCGACGGACCTATGTTTTTTTTACTTTCCGTATTATTTGAAGAAATTAGTGTTCCCAATATGTGTTTTAATACAATTTGCAGGTAAAGCGCAATTGAAATACGAGGTGAAATGAACATAGTTATGACTGCCTTAACCCTACTTATTGTGTAATGGCCCACAGCAACTTAGAGCATTAATTCAATGCACAAGGATGTGAGCTGAACTACTGCTGGCCTAGGTCTAGCTAGCCCTACAAGGCTAGGCCTAGAGGCCCCCTGCAACTTACCTTAAAGGCTTCTAGGGCCTAGCTAGGCCCACCCTAGGCCTTGCCTAGGGCCAAAAATAATATTGTTCTTTGAACTTCAAATAGAAAGAACACAATTGTTAATAGTAGAGGCAATTTAGAAATGAGCCTAGGCCTAAGCTAGCTTAGCCTAAGCAGTAAGCCTATGATTAAAATGATTTTAGATTAATGTTTTATCAATTGGCAGGCCCAACACTGTAATAACATATTGAAAATTTTGTATTTATAACATCGTGACAAAATGTATATCAGCATTTGTGGTAAATTAAATTTTGGTCTGCTCGCTCGAATCTCGCTCGAAAATCAAGCAAAAGACCAAATACTCGCTCGATCTCGCTCGACTAAAAAAATCCCTGCTCGCACAGCCCTACCTAATACCTAATTAGTTGTGGTAGAAGCAGTTATGAGTTAGTTTATTTGTTGAGTCCGCAAGCCCCTCGCTCACTGGGCGGCGTAACAACCCAAGCCAGTGAGCGGGGCAGGATTATGAAGAGGAATGTCACTTACCCTGGAAATGGATCCCCACGTTCCTCCTCTGGAATGTCCGGAAGATCTGAGTCCGGCGGCCTTGGGACGCCTGACGTCGGACTCTAGCGGAGAGCTGAGTTGTTCCACGGAGCGCGAGAGGGCACCGGCGTCCATCTTGCACAGTGCGTTGAGGGGGGAGAGGGAGGGGCTGCAGTCCTTGGGGGTTACACCTGCCGGCCGGGACAACCACACAATCTTAGCAATATACCTAGTTAGTGTAACTTGTCACACCAGACTACTACTATAAAAACACTAGGCCTACAGTTCCTCTTAACTTTCTCTTTTATGAAACCTCATACAAGATTCTAACCATTCCTTCAACCACTACTACACCTATTTTTCCCACAATCACCTTATAGTCAACATTTTGACTAATCTAATTCAGTAATTTTTCAACAATTACAGGTAGCTATTTCACAAACTATTCATTTATTCATTAGAAGACTTTTTATTTTGTTTTATGGAATGTCCGACCAGGTAAGTCCTATCTTATAGGCTACCTATCTTATAAATACATATTAGTTTTATCAAATTTAAATTTAAAGCTTAATGTTGTTCTCTTGAATTCTTATCCAAAGACATCATAAATATAAAATATTATCCCGTGGTGACTCACTTTGATACATGTGCGGAGCTGCTATGGAAGACACCATCGATACGTTGTCCATGTCACCCTCCACGGTTATCGTGGGGGTTCCGTCTTGCGTCGAGTCGGACAAGTTGCCTCCGACAGAGGTTGCGCCCGTACCTTCACACAAGCACAAGCATTAATGCAAATCTGTGGCATAAAGAACAACTGTGGGGTATGGTATGGTTATTTTTATTTGGAGAGAGAAGATTAAAGTGGTTCGGACATGTCAAGAGAATGGAAAGATCAAGATTACCGAGAAGGATGATGGAATTGGAAATTCCAGGTAGGAGACCAAGGGGCAGACCACGACAACAATGGCAGAATAGTGTGAGAAAAGATGTAGAACAGCGGGGAGGAGAGTGGAATGTGGTGGAAGAAGAGGAGTGGTGGCAGGACAGAAGAAGATGGAGAGGCCTATCTTCAATGCCGACCCAACGCAGAGTTGGACGTGGCAACAGATAATGATGATGATTTCTATCCTATTCAGTAATTATGACTTGTTAAAACTGAAATAAATACTGTATATGATAATTGACACACAAAAAAACGGCTACATGGAAATATCTAACTATTGCGGAAGAAAAACAGAACACTCGTTTATTCTTCACAAACTTGTCCATTGCCAGACAAGACCACATTGTCAGCTATATGGCTCATGATAAGATGTGCAGAAATTGTGATTTCAAATAAGTGATTTATTTTGAAGTGGGTTGGTTGACATCAACAGAACTGGAAATAGACTCAAAATTAAAGAAATAATGCAAGAATTGCAACTTTACGGAAATGAATTGCTGGCATGGAATTTTTTTCTGTAATCAATATGAGATTGGCATGGGCATGCTTGTGGCAATTAAATTAAAAAGTGAAGAAAGTTTAAGCTATCTTACACTGAAGCTTTAAGTTCTTTCCAAAAATTAATAAAACTTTCATTTGCTTATTGTACTGTAGGCCACCTAACACCCACATTTGATTTGGGCCTACAATGAATTCTGAAAATACCTTACTTAGGCGGCAGGCCTATCACAATTTTCTGCATAGGCCTACAAACTTATAATCTAGGTGCCCGTTAGGGCGCCGCAGCCAAGCCGCGGTGCGCTACACACTCAAGCACCTTATACACCAAGCAGAGTTGGGGTGATTTCGAGGTGTTACCCAGCCGTCATGTAACGTGATGTGAACTTGAAAACTATCACAATCGAGGGGATTTAGGTACCTGACAACACATGCCAAATTTTATTGGGGTACGATTATTCCTTCTTGGTGAAAAAATGTCTTCAAACATGCTCAAAATCACTTTAAGGATGTTAGCTACTGCTACTGCCTACTACTGCCTACTACTGCTAACATAATACGTCGGCCCGCGATTCTGACCAGACGGGTGGGACTACAATGTTCATATTTTACATGGACATTAAGGTTATAGAATGATAGTCTCTTTTGAAAAAAAAAGTTGAAAAAGTTTGTTGGAAGGCTTCCAAATAAAGGTTTTAAAATAAGCCTTAAACACTTGGCATATAATCAACAAGTAACCATAGTTACTTGACACTTGTTGACGGTATAAGCAGAGTTAGGCGGGAAAGTGCGATACGTAAACAAATGGCGGACATTTAAAAATTTTCTTCTTTGTGTGAAACGAGAAAAGGTGTCATTATACTCTCATAAAACAAATCAGAAACCGTCCCTGGCCTAGGCCCAGATGTAGAAAATTATTTATAATACAACAGTGTAGGTCTAAAGTTCCATTTGGCTATAGGACTAGTAAAATTCATACTTACATTACATGTTTGACAAGCCTAGCCAACCCTATGCCAGCACAACATTGTTTTGATATGAACTTGCTCAACTGTTTGTTTACATAATTGCAACAATCAAATCATTTCATACAACTTGTCTTTCGATTGGCCCTCGTTTATGAAGGCACTGCCATCTAGAATAAATATAGAACTTTTTCGAGCTCTTTGCTATACTCAAATCTTTTAAAAGTGTTTGGAATTCGTGATACTCTTACAACCATAGGGGTTTAATATCAATGCTTTCAACTCACAACCCATGACGTTTTCCACGATACCGTTCAAGAATACCAATTCCTTCGAAAACGAAAACGACTTCGTTTTCAAATTGCGTTTTCAACTCATCTCCCACGAACTCAAGAATTGGGGTCCAGTCCTTATACCGTCGTTATACCATGGTTATACCACCTATACCCAGGATGTACATGAATCCGGGTCTAGATATTTTACATCCTATATTGTTACTGCTAATACCATAGAATTTAAATCAACTTTGATAAAAATATTATATTTTAGCAAATAATTTTGTAATGGAACTTGAAAAAGTAATGAGATCACACACATAACAAAAACTTGTAGAAATACAGCCAAACCTTACACACTCAAAAGGAATGAGATCTAAAAAAAGGGCCAAGCTCATCTACCCTTCCACATAAACGTACAGTGTCCCATAACAGCATCCTCGAAAAGCTTGGCAAAATAGAATTTGCATGTTTACGTTTAAATTAATTACAAAAAAAGATCTTTGATAAACTATTACGTTAAATTAATAATCGCAAATTCTATTTTGAAAAGCTTTTCGAGGATGCTGTTATGGGACACTGTACGTTTATGTGGAAGGGTAGATGAGCTTGGCCCTTTTTTTAGATCTCATTCCTTTTGAGTGTGTAAGGTTTGGCTGTATTTCTACAAGTTTTTGTTATGTGTGTGATTATGTATACTTCGTCAAGTTCCAAGTCTCACCGGAAATTTGTAATACATAAATAAAACATTTTACTTTTATAAAGTGAAAAATAAAAAAAACATTATTGAAACGTTTTACTTTTAACTATTTGAACCTAACAAAAATTATTGTGTTCATTAAAGTTCAGGACTTCAGGTAGTGAAAAACGCTGATGGTGATAAAGAAATTTGCGAAATTTTTTAAATGTCCATTTTATTGCCAAAACTAAACTGTATGTAATATTGTTGACGAATTATATCATTTAGAGATGGAAAAACCACATTTTGAAAGCACAAATTTCTCAAAATCTTGCGTATAGCGTAAAATAACGAACAAAATTGTATGAAACTGGACAAAACGTGAATTAACTCGCAAAATTGCACCTTTTAGTGCGCAAAATGCGGGGGGAAGGTGAAGTGCCAGTCCAGAATTTACGCAAATTTTGGTGAAGATACGAGTCCAGACCGAACATTACGCGTGCGGCAGGCGGGTACTACAGTAAACAGACGACAACGCAACATCGTTCCGTGACGTTACGGAATCCACGAAAATGGACCGCCAAAATAACGGCGTGTACATAAGCCTATTTTTTTTTTTGGAATCGATTTGATCGATTGATTCGATTCTAATTTTTTGGAATCGTTAACATCCCTACTTACGAGGCTCTGCTTTTTTTCTTTTTTTTCCCCATATTTTTTATATTTGGGAACGTTTTTGGCAATTTTGGTGAAATTGCAAAAAAAAATGCATTTTTTTAAAACAAAATTTGGGTTTTTATATCACCATTTCTCATTACCTACCTCAAATAAGAAGGCATACCAAACTGGTTGCAACCAGAATCTCTACCAGATTTGCATGGTCGAGGTTTGGTCACAGGGCTCTTTACATTGTGGTTCGGGGTTCCAGAGAACCGAACACCAATACCTAACGCATCGCCGTATGGATGTTCTTGAATTTACATTTCAACAACATCCAGACAACGGTGAAAACGTCAATCGTTTTGCGCTCTGGTGGGAAATTAGTTTCGCCATTACCTATTCAAACGTATTTATTTTAAATGTTCGCTTCCCTATTTTCCGTGAGACACTGCGGTGAGGCAAGCGGCCACTTACGCACGATCTCTAGCCACAAACTATGATTATACCTTAGATCAGCGTTTCCCAAACTGTGGGTCGCGGAAAGTTTTGAAAATCCGAAAATGTTTTTCATCATTTGAAACAATTAAATCAGGAAAAAATTCAAAAATAGTACATAATTCTGGCTATGTATGGCAAAGTGTTGCGATTCGAATACGTCGTGGTTGCACTTCAATCATTATACTCAATGCAGCAACCTTCACAGGGAGGCATTGTAAGTAGCAATAACTATGTCATACGGCTTAAATAACATTTTGAACATTTCCGTGACAATGGTGAACTTCATCAGTTTGTCTCATTCTCCGTACGCAACTGGTTGGACCTGTCTGAACACAGCTCGACGTTGCATACCGAGTTAAAAACAAACTTCAACTGAAAAAAACAACATATCTATCATATTCATATCATATATCGATGTATGTTCAACAAATGTGTCCATCTATTTCTGCGGAAGCTGGAAAGCTGCACATTTTCGTACAATGATAGTGAAGTTGAATTTTTTACTAGTCCCCTATGGAAGAAATAAAAACTAAATTACAAAAAAAAAGAGCTCCAAATTGTCAAACTCCATGCGCCTGAAAATCGCCCACATCGACTTTGGCATAAATGCCGTCATCAACAGAACCCAAAAACTAAAGCACCGTTCCCACATTCCACATTATGATAAATAGATGAGTTGTGTAAGAAAAATTATACTAAATGTGAATAATACATGTAAGTTACCTGCAATAAAAAATTCATTGCTTTACTTTCCCCCTCCAACATACCAAAATTGTTTTGCTAGGTGGGTCGCAAACATTTGACGTTTTTAAAAAAATGGGTCGTGGTTCTAAAAAGTTTTGGGAAGCACTGCCTTAGACAGTTGATATTGTAAGTTTGCCCATCTAGGCCTACATGTTAAACAACTATAAACACCAGTGATCTACTCACTCTCTCTGTCCGAGCTTCCCCGAAGCCCCGAGTCTGCCGAGCAGCTGCCCCGGTCGAGTCCGAGCGAGTAGTGTCCGAGCAGTGCTGGCGTGGACGAGCCGTTGACTCGGGATATGGATACCGAGGCTAGGCTCTCCTGGTCCGAGAGGCAGCCTCCGAGCTGAACGCCCGCCTGGGGATCAGGTACGAGCATTATCATCTCAGGGGGGATCCCAGAGCTCCATTTAGCCGTAGTCGACTAGCTTAGTTCAACTCATTCAGCAATGGAAGAGATGTCACAAGTAGGGGGCAGTGGGAAAATCAGATTCAGCCATGGCACGGATTTAATCTTTTCCGAAGAGAGTGGGTGAAGTAGTAGACTATCTACCAGTCAAAAGTCATTACAACGAACTCCATTACTACGAAATTATCATTAGCCTATACTGAAAAATTTCAGTGGTACCATCCGCATTCCTATGTTTGTAATGTTAAACAAGAGTCATTACAACGAAAAGTCGTTATAACAAAAAGATCATTTTAACGAACTAATGACTGTAATCCAGGGGCGGCTCGTGTATAGGTGCACAGGTGCACGCGCACCCCCAAATATCTGCGCGAACTAAATTCCAAATTTAAGGTTCGAAGCAAATCTCGTAATATTCCCAATAAATCGTTGGATTGTTTGCATGGATATTTTGGCCGGCCCAAAGCAAGGCATATTCGGCAGGAGTCATTCTTCAGTAGGTAAGTGCTGCCACCGGAGGGTGCTCTCCGAATGTGAGTTCATTTTTATTATCGTTTTCTACAGTCGGCATAGCAGAACGAGCCCCGGGCCATCTTTTGAAATCACGTCTGAAAAAGGTTGGTGGATCGCTCAAGCGACTGGGTCAAAACCAGTTATTTCAATTCAATGCCGTGGTATTTTGCTCGCAGGCGCAGCATTCATTCACCCCCACAAATACAATCCGCTCAGTAGCTAGTGAAAGTTGTTGCGACAGGGTTGGTGAAGTGAGCAAACAGTGTTAAAATTATTATCGTGCCGTGAAGTGAAATCATAATATGATTTCGGTAATAAGCGATCTAAAAATAAACAGTTTTTTAAAACGACCATTGGACGAAAAATAAGAAATGGACTTCATTTTAAAATAAATATACGATGTGATGTTTGAGGCGCGTGTCGGAGGAGATGAAGGGACATTATTCGGGTATGTAATATTTTAATCAACCATATAATAATTAATTTTTTGGATGGTTTTCCATAAGTAACAATTACACAGGGGAGTTTTTCCCGACCAATAAATTCAAAAAATATACTCTTAAGTCGTTTTCCGGGTACTTCAGACCATTAGTATCTGAAAAAATTTTCGCCTCCGGCGGCTGGGGCTGTGCCCCAGACCCCTTTGTTGCCCGCAGAATAAGACTTCGAAATTATGTGCACCCCCACGATGATAACTCACGAGCCGCCTTTGCTGTTATCAAACGTTTTTAAAACAAAATTTGTCTCCTGAATTCTTGATTTGATGGAATTCCCAGCCTCTCAAACCAGGATTTCCCGCTCGTGATCTATTTCACGCAACAAACAATACACACATTACACAGCGTCATTATACCCATCCCACTCCCGCGATAGCTGGCCGCCGTGATTATCTCGTAAACAATGCTGGCTACACGCGTATTTTGCAGCATCTTTGTGAAGGTCGTTCTCGGAAATCTTGGTTCATCAAAGTTCGATTTCAGCAGATGTTTTGATAGTTCAACTGATAGTTTATGCGTCGTGGATTAAGGTAACAACTTTGAATTAGCTGCAGTTGTCATCAGCAGGTGAAAAGTTTTGTCCCCCCCAGCCCTTCAGGCTGGGATTTATGTTCTCTTTGCTTTCCCAACCTGTCAACCCTTCTCCAATCATGAAAGTTTATTTTATTTACATCGTTATTCAAGTGTCCGATATTTATTACGGGCGTGAGCACCAATGAATTGACTGATACGCAAGTTCAGCACGTGCAGGTGGGGGGGCATCGGGATAGCGGCGAGGCAATTGACCTTGAGCTGCCTACGATCCGATGTCAGTTACACTACGCAGATGTGCTACATCAACAGTTTTGTAACCAGTGTTCTTCTTCACTTAAAGTTACTCCCGCACGATACACTGTAAGACGACATACACAAACACATGGAGATGAGTGTTCTTCCCTGCAATACACACGTGCAATGCAAGTTGCCAGCGCTCCGTATCTGGAGTCGTACAATTGTTGAAGGTCTCGCAGAGGACTTTTTAAACAATATGGATACTGAGAATCGATTATTTTATGAAAAAATATAACTGATCATTTTAACGGAAAAAAAGAGAGGTGCCATAGTGTTTGTTGTCATGAAGTTTGACTGTATAAATGATTCTACTCTAATATTAAATACTTCGGTTGGTAGTGCCTAGAGGCTGGTTTAGTGTTGGGTGGGGAAAGATTGATAGGAGGTAAGGAACCAACAGCTTACCTTGAAAGAGTTTTGCAGCTGTGTAGAGTTGAATACAGGTATCCACAAATAAATAACATTACAACAAAAGGTTGTGGCAAAATGTTAATTGTGTTAAAAAACAACATTCCATAAGCCGTGAATACACAAATTCCAAGAGCTAAACATCCCAGCTATAATTTTAAAAAATGTAATTTTAAGAAATTTAACATTCGTGTGTGTTTAACATTAAAAGCCGGAAACGGCAATGGATAATGGTGATGATAATACCATTGACAAATGCATGTGCTGTTTCACTACGTACCTCCTGTAGTTGCTCTCTTAGGTCGTGAAGCTGCTGTTCCCGCTGCTCCAGCTGAGAGGCAAGCGCTAGACTCCTCTCCGCTTCGTCTCTCGCGTGGCGCAACAAGCTCCACCGCTCACGCTCTCGCTCTTCTGTAAACACGTCATGCAAACAATAATTACATGTGTACACTCAATACCCGTCACATTAATAAACATCAGCACGAAAAATATATTTATTTTATTTATTTATTTATTAATATTTCCATTTATTTGTGCATCATTTGGCCTGTAAAATTTAAAATAAATGCGAGAGTGACAGAAAGAGCATCTGCCCCATAGTACTTGAGTACCTGTTGCCCTCTAATACAATATAGTAAAATACAATGTCCAATTTGAATACAATATCAAATACAACATCAATAAATATTACTAGGAAGCTTCGCAAACACTTTTTCAGGCCCGTTATTGGATGAGGGTGCATTGAGCTGCCGTGTGTTATGCAGATGGAGATGGTATTTAAATTGATTTCGTTTTCCCCTTGCTATGGCCTGCGAGACTTGCTTGGTAATATTGTTTTAATTTTTACGACAACGACATGAGGATCAGGGGTGCACATTACATTACATACTACATTACACTCGAATAAAGCATGTAAATATTATAAGTTGAAGAAATAAAAAAAAAAAAAAAAAAACGTAAAATTTTGATTTTCATGAGAAATAATTTTTCGATTGCGCTCAAATTTCACACGAACATATAAATTCATAAAATTAAGGTTCTGTGAAAAAATCATTACAATCGGATAAGGCATGCGGGTGTTATTTGTCAAAGAAATGTTTTAAAAATAGAAAAAAATCGTAAAATTGCGATTTCATAAGAAATTATTTTTTGATTGCGCTCAAATTTCACACGAATATATTAATTCATAAAATTAGGGTTCTGTGAAAAAATCATTACAAATTGCAAATTGGATAAAGCATGAAAGTGTTATAAGTAATGATGACATCGAGTCCAAAAAGTCCGAACCGGTACTTACAAAAAAAAAAAAAAAGTTACAATTTACAATCAGCAGGTCAAAGGTGCCCTTTAATAGCATTCTTCAAAGTTCAAACAGCGCGCGCATCCTTGAAGCCCATATAGCCTATTGTGCGATTTGGAGTGGGATGAGCTGAATAACTTCACAATCTGTGAGAAAAGAAGGTGCTGTTACATAGTTATGTACCAAAAAGAAATACAAATTTGAATTTAAATTATAAATTATTTACTACAAATTTTTAACGTCACTTTGGAAAAAAAATGGGAGGGGGGACCGGTGTGAAAAGTTGGAACCGGTTCCCCACGGAACCGGCGGTTTCCGGGTACCCGATGTCATCACTAGTTAAAAATTGAAGAAATTTTTTAAAAACTAGGAAAACGCTTAAAAGTCCTGTGGCGTTGAAGGATGAGCTTTTTTTAAGTTTTTAGTTTGCGTGGAATCTCTTTTCTTCTTCAAGTGCTTTTTGAACGCATTGTAGGTGATTGTTGTCAAGTTTCTATTGTTACTTGTTAATTGTTATTATATTCCTCAAAAAACTTATATTAAAACCTTTATTTCTATGGATTCTGAATAACTTTTTCAACTTTTTCTTTCAAACGGTACTACATCACTATAACCTTAATGTCCGTGTAAAATATGAACGTTGTACCCCACCCGTTTGGTCAGAATCGGCCCAAATGACACTAAAATATCGCACTAAAAATAAAAAAAAATCTTAAAAGTACGATATTCATGAGAAATATTTCTTCGATTGTACTTAAAAACAATACACCTCTAAGTTCAGAGATTTCAAAGGTCCCCGCCAATTTTCATCAAGATCGGATATGCCGTTTGCCTGGTAGAGAGCAAACAAACAGACAAAAATAAATAAATAAATAAAAATAAAAAAAACATTGGAGCTAAATTTTTTTAGGGGTCAGTGAAATTGAAGTCTTTGCTTCAAAAAAAAAATTGTTAAATTACAATATTCATGAGAAATAATTTTTGGATTGCGCTAAAAAACGTGGCAGTTCTAAGTTCAGAGATTTTTAAGGCCTCCAGAAAATTTCATCGTAATTGGAGTATCGGTTTAGCCGGTATCATGTTAACAAACAAACAAAAATACAAACTGAAAAAAAAAGGAAAAAAAGAAAAACATTCCGGATTGTTTTCTCCAGTGTAGTGAAATGGAATCTACGCTTCGCTCGCTAACCTCATCCACTAAAATCACTACATAAACTAAAATAAACAATACCTCTAACAAAAACAGAACTACAACCTACTTAAAACTAGGAAGCTTCGCAAACGCTTTTTCAGGCGCATTGTTGGATGAGCGTAATTTTTTTTTTAAGAGAAAAAAACGTAAAATTGCAATTTTCATGAGAAATAATTTTTCGATAGAGCTCAAATTTTACATGAATATATTAATTCATAAAATTTAGGTTCTGTGAAAAACTATTAAAATCAGATAAAGCATGTAGGTGTTATAATAAGTCAAAGAAATTTTAAAAATTTAAAAAAAAAATCGTAAAATTGCGATTTTCATAAGAAATAATTTTTCGATTGCGCTCAAAAACGTGGCAGTTCTAAGTTCAGAGATTTCGAAGGCCTCCAGAAAATTTCATCATAATTGGAGAATCGGTTTAGCCGGAATCGTGTTAACAAACACACAAAAATACAGAAAGAAAAAAAAAAACAATACGGATTTTTTTCTTCAATGTAGTGAAATGGAATCTTTACTTCGCTCGCTACGCTCATCCAATTAAATTGGATTTCTTTGATTCAAATCATATTTTTATTGATCTAAATCAACAATATCAGTATTTTAAAACTTCTAAAGTTGGTGAGCGGATAAAATACTTTTTCACAAGTGTTTTAGAAAATCTATCAAAATTTTCAATCAGGCGCATGCCTAAGGAAAACTTTGCATATAGTCAGTTAAAATGCTTGTGTTTGTAGCTCGAATGAAGAAAATGTGCATTTGATTTAAATCAATGATTTTTATTTTTATTAAATAAATCTTTTTTTATTTAAACCAAAAACACCCTACTGAATGGACATGGGAAAATGTTCCCTCTTGGGACTACCGTATCGGACAGAATATAGCGCCATGTTTTTTTCCGAAATTACTATCTCTAAAACAGCACTCGCGTTATTTCCGCGTTCTTGCATTTGAAATAGAGCCTGAACATGGGCCACCCGCCATACAACTCCCGCGCATCGCCCCACCCACCCACTCGACGCCAGCCGATCCCGTGAGGCGGGCGGGTGTCGTCATCACGGGCTCCGCGGCAAAAGGCCGCGGGAATATCGCCGCGTATCTCGGTTCATGGGTTCCGCGGAAAATGACCACCAAAATAACTGTGCGTACAATTAAAAAGTTTTTTCTTGGGAATCGATCCCGAATCGATTCTAGGTCACAATGATCGATTTGTAATCCCTTAATAAGACTGGTGAACTGTGGTTGGCCCTACCATGTTAAAAAACATAGGCCTAAGCCCTAACATTGTTCAAAATGTTTTGTTGTAAGAATGAAACTTTAATCTATTCATTCATTGCATTGTAAATAAAAAATGTTTCTTGTACATTTTAATTTTGTTTGATTTTTCTTTTTTCTTGAAATGATTCTGAAAAATTGGGGGTCGTGTTATATTTGAGATCGTGCTATATTCGGTCCAATACGTAAATCTTCCCTTGTCACAACCTTCAGTCTAGTCTAGTCTAATCTACTCCACTAACTTTCACCTCTCTCCGCAGCCAGTTGTTCTAGTGAGGCGTCGCTGTCTCGCATGCGCTGCTCGTAGTTGCGGATGAAGTCCCTTAGCTCGGTCTCTTTGTCCTCCAACGTCCCATAGAGTTGTTTCATTTGAGACAGGAGATCATAACGCTCAGCTTTTAGCCTCTTGCGGTCTGCTTTGCAAGCTGAAATGTGGAGAAAATGTTGGGACTCCTTAGAAAAGATTGGATTTTTAGGTTATTTATTTTTTGTTAATGATGCAGATCAAGTAACATGCACATGGAAAGCTATCGATACAAATATTCTAGGACACTGTTCATTTAAAAACTTAAACATTTCATCAAAATTCAAAACCAACATAAAATCCAATGTTTGCTAACTATTTAAGGTGTAGGAAAGGAACATGGTTGAAGGGAGCTCTTAAACAGACTACAGTAGCAGAAGTGATTGACCTTGTGGTTGTGATGTGTCAGACCCGGCTAGCCGTTAACAAAGATGTTAACCCAAGAACGTAGTAGGCGCTGCTCCCCCCAACCCAACTTAATGTTGGATACGGGGCCAAGATAAAAGATAAATAAATTTTGTGAAAACAAGGTTTTTAAGCATTAGCCTGCTTTGTGGACATAGTTATTGAATGATAGCAATTGTCGTAAATTTTGCCCCGACTGAGGATCAAACCCAGAACCTCCGGCATCAGTACCAACTACCAAGTGAGCTATATCAGGGCTTAGGCAAACATCAAATCTGACCCTGCTGAGATGGATTGTAGAAAGGTTTGAAATGTTGATTATTAGGGTTTGGACTTGAAATCGATACTATTTGAATCGACATCGATGTCGAAGAAATTTACTTCCGATTCAACATCAATTTGCCATCCTAATAAAAACAAAATAAAAAGCAAGGGTATTTCTTATACTTAGCTAAGTGCAATCACTTATGACACTATGTACGAAAGGTATGTAGGTATTTTACTTTTTGCATTATTCTATTAGCCTATACCGGTGGGTACCTATTTTAAAAATGAAAAATAAAAAGACATGCATAGAGTGAAAACTTTAAATAGGGTTGAGACATTGATTACCTATTCCTATTCGATTCGACATTGATGTCGAAGCAAAATTGGCTTTCAATTCGACATCAATTTGACATCTTTAGAAAAAAATTAAAGGAAAATCGATTTTGGAACCAGGTAAAACCATATAGACCTATTTTACTTTTTGCATTATAACATTACCTATTTTTTTTTTTACATTAAAAAGGGGGAAAAATCAAAATAATTTTTTTTGTCCAAAATAATTTTGATGTCAATATTTTTTCAATGTGATATCAAAATTATTGGTTTGACATTTTGAATTAATAATCGAATTCCAACCCTAACTTTAAACAAAGGAGTGCTACCAACCTGCTAGCGCCTCCTTGACTTGCTTTAGTTCAAGCTCCAGGGCGTGGACTCGTAGCGGATCCGAGTCGGAATCGGAAGCTGCGTTCACCAACTTACGCAGCTCTGCTACCTCGGCCGAGAGTCGCTCGTTCTCTAACCGAAGTCGGAGGTTGGTAGTCGGGTTATCCGGAGATAGTTTTGTTTTACTGCGTGGTGTAGCACTGGCTTCACAACCTATGAACATTATTCATTGACTGTCATGTTCAGGGTTTCACAAACATAAATCAAATAAAGCTTACTAGTAGCCTACCCTACTCATTAACAGTTTCTTTATGATAATTTTACAATTTAATTTCTTTCTTATATTCACACTTCTTAAAATTTTTACCTACTTTTTAATTACTTGATTCACAAACTGACAAAATGTCAAAAAATACTAATTATTATTAACATTGCAAAATTGTATAATTTCTATATGCCTATTACGCCCTATTTGTTTTATTATTGCTATATTAATCTTTGTATGCCATATAGCAATATGTGTTTGAAAGGAATGTTATAAGGCTGGATCATGTGAATGACATAAAGAGACAGGGTGCCAACAGCTGCTTACCTTAAATGAAGTAGGCACGCCGCAAAAGATATTTGTATTTCTTTGTTTGTTATCTTTCGCCAATTTAAGGTAAGCTGTTGGCACCCACTTTATGTCATTCACATTTGTATGCCATACGTATACGTTGCATAATGTCCTTTGGATTTGTTATACATAAATAAATAATCAAATTCATAGACACTACAAACTAAATGTTCAAGAATTATGTGGAATTTTATTTAATATTAAAAAATACAGGGAGGTATTATAGCTTAATAAGTAGGCTTTGCTACCTTTCAGTTTTTGTGGCAATATCTGTGATATGTGTGGTCGCAAAGAAAGATAAAATAACATTTTAATTAGGCCAGGAAAAAAATTATAATTTTGATACGATATCGATAGATACATGGAAATATCTTTAGAACAATATTTGGACTCCCTAAGGGTCTATGATTCTACATGGATATCCTATTGGAGCCCTGCTGGTCGTTACCGTACCGGGAGATGACGCCTGAGTGCCTGGTATGGGCGATGGTGGCTTGTATGGTACCTCTTCCCCCTCCTCGTGATCATGATGAGGAGGCTCTACTTCGTAGTCGCATGCTGATGCGACCTGTTCCTTAGCTGTGCTGTCCAACGCTTGAAACGCCTGTAAGTAAAGGTTTCGTTTCAGAAGAAAATACAATATACGGTAGGGCTACCACACAGTTGACACAACACAAGGGACTTGCCCAGTGAAGATAACGGAGGTTCCCTCATTAAATCTGCCCTAAGAAGTAAGAACACATGTTTCTTTTTACATTACAAAATTAATTAAATAAACTTTTCACTCATTAATTTATGCCCTGTTTTCAAAGTGTGACAGTTTTGATTGATTGTTTATTTATTTATGTATTTGCATTCTAACAATTAACATTTTGATCATGTTACATTATTCATAACTCATCGGCCTTTTGTATTGCACTCATAATCATGTCATTACGACATTAAGAATACCGGTATTGAAAGTTGTCCTTAGCTATAAAACTAAATTATAACTAGGTACCGGTAACATGGGGTGAATAGGAACTATGGGGTGAATAGGAACAAAACTTCCTCTAAATAATACTAAATTCGTAATTGCCGCTCTTTTTAAACGGCTCACATAAGGTTTTTTGTAGTTGGTACACTACATTTTGTAGTTCCCTCTAAAAATAGACTAAACTTGACAACCGCAGCCTTTATAATAGAAAATCAGCCTCAATGTTATGAAAAGCATTGGCACATTTAAGAGAGCTGATAAACTTTGTCATTTCTCTTTATCTGGGAAGAGTTAAATATCTTATAAACGTAGGACTCCATTATCAAGATATATTTTTTTTAAATGTAATTTGTGTTCCTATTGACCCCTGGCTAGGGTTAATAGGAACAGCTAGCATATCTATGTATTTTCAGGCATATTTATATCCCTGTTCCTATTGTGGGGTACATGGAGGTGAATAGGAACGCACAATATAAAAATAAAAATAAAATATAAATATTCATATACTCTGTTAATGGTTGGTTATATTATTTAAAGGAACCACATAGCTATAATTTAAAAAATATCTCATTGGTTTACTATGATTCATGTTGAAATAACAAGAAGTTAACTTACAAAACTGTTCCTATTCACCCCACCTTACGGGTAGGTACCGGTATACAATACAATAGTGCCTATCAGGAGTAGACAAAATTAATAGGTGTGTTTAGAGCTATGCTCTTTTCTGACATTTTCAAAACACATTTAATAACAAATGTGTTGTGGAACAAATAAAAATAAGTAAGCTAATAACACACTATAAAGCAGGCTATAAGAATAAAAGTGACCAGACAATATAGACAGCCTACAGTAAAATATTAAGGTGGGTAACAGTAACAGTAGGCCTACATGCTTTGATTGGTGCTCATTCATGCATACACAGGCTTACAAGTTACATCACAAAAAGAAGCCTGAATCTATTCCTACAGACTGCTAGTGCTGTGTATGATTCATTTTTTTTTTTTAAATTGCCGTGCAGCCCTCTGACCCGACTTATGTTGGAAACAAGAGTTTTAATCTAATCTTATCTGATACCGGTACCTACGGTAGGCCTAAGCCCTATCGAAAGAGTTTCCTAGTCATTAAAGGGGCTATTACCTCCAAACATTATTTTTACCTAATCTAGGCTATAGACTAATTAAACGAGTTAGCGCAGCGAACGGAATGATCTCTATTCGACTTAAACGGCCCTTATTGTTTTTCTGCGTGTGTGTGTGTGTGCACGTTGAAAATCAGCCGAATCGCTGAACAGATTGCGCTGAAATTTTAAACAGACATCCGGTACGAGTTTATTGAGAACTGCTAACAAAATCAGGTAGATCCATTGCGATTTAAACCTACAAGAAATAATAAATTGAAAAATAGGCTTCCAATGTTTAGAAATTATTTTAACTACAATGGTTTAGATTTTGAAAAGATAATTTTTGTTTGTTATTTACCTGGCTGTGAAATGCCGTGTCCATACAAGGTCTGTCGAATGTTGCACGTCAAGGTACCCCCAAATTCAGCTCATAGATTGAGTAAACCTTGGAATATTTTCACGTATTTTGTACTGGCTATGTTTTCCTTGGTTTTGTCACAGATGATGGACTACACTGCGTTATATGCATTTCAAAACATGTTTAGTAATTTTTAAAATACAATCCAGAAATTACAAAATCTTTCCCGACCAGGGGATTGAACCCACGTCTCCCATATTTCGGCTATAAGGGGGCTTTAGTCCCCACTGAAAATCAGTTATATAACTGAGTGGGTAGACTCTAAATAAAATTTATTTATTTATTTATTTAACTAGACTCGGGAAACGCCAAAGTCGTTGTTAGACGAGTGAGCGAGCCATGTGTTGAGTCCCCGGGAACATCTGCATTTAAGATTGATAATTCAATTCATATAAATATTAGTTTAAGTTTAGTTGGTATACGAGCACGTCAACTGTAAGGCCATAATGCGCCTCTCTAGCCAATGATAGGCTAGGGAGGCCTAAGGTAGGGGGAAGAAAAGTAATGTTACGGGGTACTCAACACATGGCTCACTCACTCGTCTAACAACGACTTTGGCATTTCCCTAGTACTACTACACTAAAATGATGGTTTAAAAAATTATATCTCGTAGGGATTAGGCCTAAACACTAATTTTTAATTTTTTTCATCATGTAATTTGCAAAAATTGGCGTTTTCGGGAATTTCTGATATCGTCTTTAAACTGCTTATTTTTTGTTCCACATAGATACTAGAGCAGTGGTACTCAAACTGCGGCCCACGGGCCATGTGCGGCCTTCCTTACCAATTACTGCGGCCCAGTGTTTTGTGTATTTATTCTTAAATGTTCCTATTTTTGTGTTGTGTTCGTGATGATAAATTTCCAACCAAGTAAATGTTTTAAAAGTTCTGTAACTTCAGTTGACCAAAGGTTATTGCTCTCTGCTAGGATGCAATTTCTCGTCTTTGTATCCTGATCCTGACCTAAATATTTTGCTTTGTGTATTCAACGGCTTCTGTACTTTAGGGAGGGGGAGGTAGCGGCCTCACAGCCAAAAAGGGTCTGTGTCTGTCATCATTAGCAGTGGATAAAGCAGACCACGTTACTGTCGCTGATCGGTGTTGATATCACTGAAATGTCAGGTGTTAATTCAAAGTGTGCAAAGAAAAGGAAGTTAGAAGATGAAAATCAAATTTTTTCAATGTTGTTGGGAAGAGGAGTTTAGAAGATACTTCTATGTGTGTTATTTGTAGTTAGCTAGTTTCGGGCTGGAAACGTTTTAATTTAGGACGGCACACACACACACACACAACTCACACAACACAACTCATTTGAGGACAAGTTTCCCAAAGGATCCGTGATTTGGAGACAAGACAAGACACAGTGTCATAGTTCAATGTCGTGTTTAAAGACAACACAATATATTTAGCATACAAACACCGGTAATTAATATATGTACCTCAAATAATACTGCCACCTCTTTCCCCACCCCGCCACAAAACATACAGGCACACTTGTGTTTTATTAATACGGCCCAGCTATACTTGGATTATTTGAAAAGTGGCCCCTTCGGAAAAAAAGTTTAAGTACCACTGTACTAGAGCATCAAGCTAATATAAAATGGCTCTTTATAACATTGTGTCTTGAAACTGTGCACAAATATACACGCAAAAATATGCGTCCCGAAATAACTTCCCTTCTTGGTAATTAGCATAATTATTTTGACCGAACAACGTGCCCAAATTACATTTAGCAAAATATAGGCTTAGAGCGCAGGGGCGTCTTTGTAACTTGGACCACTAGGCACGGGTCAAGGGGCGGCACCTCTTAGGAGGCGGCACTAGAACGAAAGAACACTAGAAACTACAAACTAGAAACACTAGAAAAACTACAAAAACCCATAAATATGAGCAAATTCATCAGGAAAGAAAATCTTCAGCAAACGTTTCCAAATGTTGATATTGCTCTCAGAATGTACCTCTGCACAGCGGTTAGTAATTGTTCAGCAGAAAGATCGAGAGTGAAATCATATCTCCGATCTACTGGTAGGCCTCGCTAAAAGAACAAAAGTTAAACTCCCTCGCAATCCTTCATATCGAAGCTGATATTTTAAATGGTAAAGGATTTGAGTACAATTGCAACAACAAAATCAAGGCGTAGGCCTAAACGCCTTTAAATAAAACCAAAAATTATTAACAGTTTTAATACCTAGGCCTATGTATTAAAAAGTTTGTCAAACATCTACATTGTGGTTCATTTTAAGATAAGAACAATAAAAAAGTAATCCATATGTATTCATTAATAATGTTGGGTATTTTGTGAGCATTTTCTTTTGGACTGCAATAAAACCAATTGTAGGTAAGAAGAATTCAAAGCGGTTGTTTAGACGTAATTTCTAGTTGCCTGGTGAATCGTGGCATGATGCATATTGTGGCCTAATTGTATGGACTTGTTCATGGAGGGGGAGGAGGTGTCTGGTTATTTCTTAGGCCTAAGGGAAATTTCTGTCAATGCTAGCTCGAAAATTACCAAGTTTGACATAAAATTTTTGGGTAGGCTAATGGTGGACCCAATAATTTTTCTGTTAATTTCTAAATTCATAACTAGGCCCTAGGGAGGTCTAGTTAGCATGGATAATTTTTTTTTTAGTTTAGCGGGTGAATACCCCTTTAAGGTAGCCTATCAAAATTGAGAGTTGGAACAGTTGACTATAACATGACTATAGAAGCTGTGCACGACAGGCTACCCTACCTACCTCAGGCTCTTTAAGATAAACATACAGTCTTTCATCCTGGCAGTGACACATGGCATTATACCTTACAGAAGTACAAAGAATGTGTCAGACTTGAGTGACAAAGTAACTCCCGGAAGCGACCGGTTGAAAAGGAGGCAGAGTGACAATGTAAATTGTAAATTAGTGTGTGTAGGTTAAACTGGTTTGGTGTAGGGGGAGCGTGGGGGATTATAAAGAAACGTGTTAGTGTTACATGCATCTGGAAAACCCCGGACATGTCCTCTTTTATAAACTTGAACATAATATGTCCTAGATGGAGGCCAACCAGAATTTTGCAATTAAGTAGTGGAATATCCAGAAGGGGCAGGCCACAGCCATCAGGGGATGGCCTGCCTTGGTCTAGGCTAGCCTACAATGAAGACAAAGCCTTGACCCTCTGGCCCTGGTAAAGTAATTGCCTTACCTTAAATTAACATACTAGCGCTTAGGCATGAACTTCTTCGGTTTGTGGAGGGGGGGGGGGGATCAACTCTCTTTTGTTATTTTTTTTCCAATGCAAAATCAGCCAAACACCTGCACCAATTTTTAACATTTAAAGTGATGCCTGAGAAGGTTGTTGTGTACAAATAGGGGGTACTTCTTCGGTTGGGCGGAAGTTTAGGCGCGCCACTGGGTGCCAGAGTCAAGATACGTTATCAGCGGGCAGTCGATTATATGCGCTCGAGTCCCAAGTTTATCACACGTCTAGCGCATGAATCCAAGTGGATCCAATAAGCTCGACTTAGTCATGCGTTTATACGAAATAGCTTTAGAGCATGTTATTGATCACATGCTTAGATATTAACACCTATAGTTTAATACATGACTACATGCTTATAGGGGGCGTCCAATGAATTAGTCGTCTGAGCCGCTACCGTTTACAACTATTTCAGTTCGCTTGGACGAGCAGTGCGGTTGTACATGAATAGAGCGAGCCAGAGTGTTTATCAGCGAAATTAATGCGCACTGGGTGAAGCTGCACGGTGGTCTGGACTGAGCCCGCTTGATAACCGTAGTCAATTATAAAAAATCGGGACCGGGTTGGGCTGGGGGGGTGCTAATTTTGTTCTTCAAAATTTGTCCGAGTTCGACATAGCAACCTGAGTCATAGAAACCGTGGGGAGAGGGGGGAAGAGGAGTAGTGAATTGCAGACAACAAGAACGTTATAGCCTAGTCTTCGTCGCGAGTGGCCGCAAGTTTTTACTAAGTGGCGAGCCCAGAGAGACCAATATGCTGATTTTATAGTCGAGTTGCTACATTACAAAGAAAATCGGGACAACATATGTCCCGATTCAAAACAAATCGGGACGCGGGACACAAGACCTAAAATCGGGACGTCTGGCAACCCTACGCGCCACTCCTCGTTTCTTAAAATACTCTACCCACAAAAACCTTTAACGTCGCTATTTTAAATATAAAGTACTTTCAACGCAAAAGGACTTTCGTTTGAAATCGCGACGTTAAGGTTATGAAGGTTATTTTTGGGCACTTCTGTAGGCCTACTTGGCGGGTCCCAACATTCTTTTTTCAATGAAAACATACCCACCCAAAATCCTTTCCTTTACAAAACTACTTTCGTTAGGTTAGCCGAACTTTCCGCTGGCTACAGTGCGCCGCGCTAGTTCTAGTCCCCTAGTCCCTGGACCCCTGCAATGTCCTTTTTGATTGATTTGCATGAAACAATTATAAAAAATATTTGGACCCCCCAACCGAACCCAGTGTTGAATCCAGCTATGATCCCGGGGGGTGGGGGCAAAGCCCCCCCGGGAATAAATTGACTACATGCACTATATTCCTTCATTTTTTTAAAATAATGTCACTTTGCCGTTTTTGAAAGGGCACGAACATACCTATAGGCCAGGTTTATGTTTGTAACTGTAATCAAATAGGCAGACCCTAAGAAGAAACGTGTGGGCAACTCACGAGGTCAAAAACTAGATTTGTAAATGTAGGCCTATGGTCATTCGAAGGGTTCCGATTTCTGTTTAGGAAATTCCCAAAATATGTCTTCTTTTGTATGTTGGCTTACAGTCGCGCCTTGAGAGGATATGCGCTTGCAGGACTGATACAGATGCAGTGTGTTTGGTAAATGTTCAGTGTACTTTTCGATGCGAAAACACTATTATCAGATAACCAATGCGTAGGCATCCTGTAAAAGGAGGGGTCAACGCAGTTTTCCTTGTAACGTAGGCCTATATTAGGTTCAAAACTGTTACTTGCTTCCTATTAGTCGAATTTTACAAAATCGTGCTGTGATTGGTAAAAATAAACAACAGTTTTTCACCCTGTTTGGAAAATATTGTATTTGTTTTCGTTGCTAAAATGACCGTTTTGTGAATCTAGCAGTTTGAAGGTTAAATCTAGCGGATATTTAGGAACTTTTAGCGTCCACAACACACAAAAACTACATTATTTTGGAATTGCGTTCAGACCACAGTGTTTTTCTAAAACGCACCAAACGCACTCTAAAAAGAAAAACCTGATTTCCAAAATTTTCGCCTGGGGCGCTATTGTTGGGGGGGGGGGGGCAAGGATTGGGGGGGGCCCAAATCCCTTGTGCTTGGTCCCTATGTAATACCCCCGGGATCTTAAATAGCCCTCCCGGGATGAAAAGTCTGAATTCAACACTGACCGAACCGAACGAAGTAGGTAGGCGGTAGGCCTACGCCTAAACAAATTCCAGCTTTGGGTTTCTAGCCAGTGTAGGGCCCTACACTAGAAACCCAAAGATTCCTAACCTTACTTTTCAAGTTCCAGTCACCTTTAACAAGATGAACAAAATCACATGCTGTTAACCGTAGTCCCCTATTTTTCTCGTTAACCTGGGTTGAAGCTCGGACAAAAATTTACAAGGATTCTATTGCAGTTACAACATATTTGCATACTAACAAATTGTGACAGCAATGTGACAGCAACCGCCGGCGCCTCGCTACGAAACGGTTGGCAGCACCACCGTAAGAGTGCGTCTGTAATCGACTTTTGAGCGAGTCTGCTTGGCTAAGTCGACTCGTTAGCCGGAAGTCACGTGATGAAGTTGGCGTCGAAATGTCACAAGTAGGCATCGGTCGTCTGCTTGATTAGCACCCCAGCGTAGTCGCCGAAAGTGTATGCTTGCGAGCCTACTTCACCTACTACAAGATGGCCGAATGCGAAGAAGTGAAATGCAAGCAGGATTGTAATTAATTAATTTAAATTGTTCCTAGGATCTTATATTAATGAATTATTTTCTTACCACGTAGAAAATTAGCAGTGTCAGGAATTCAAACAGCAAATAAATAACAATGACAATTAGGTACAACGTTTAGGCCCTAGGGCATAGCTAGGTAAAGGTGGGGCCTAGGCCTAGCGTAGGGTAGCCTAGACCTAGGCCTAGCCAGCCAAAAAGTAGCATTTTGAATGTTTCGTGATATAGTTTATGTTTTTAAATTTATTTTTAACTTCTTGACCTTGACCAACGAGGTTATGCTAGGTCTAGACCCTATGACAAGCCAAAAAACGAGAGATACAACGCACATGGACTAACAAACACAAGAAAGTTTGTTTGTTTACAAATTTATAAAAAAGAAATCAAGCTACCGCCTTCTCGTGGGTGGGATTTGAGAGCGACTTAAAAACGTATGACCGTTAAGTAGGCAGTGGGAAGCCATGATAAGCATACACCATGAAGCTGGAAGCAAGCAATGCATGTGCCTAAAAAGAATTGTAAATAACCAAGAGAAGAGAATTTGTTACGCTGATAAATAGCAATTAAGTAAATGTGCCAAAATTCTTTATTGTAATATTCAAGGTCTCACAAGTAACATGGACAAAATACATAACCTTGCTGCAAAAGAGAAACCATGTCTGCTTTGCATATCAGAAACACATATAACGGGGGACATTGGTCAGGGAGAGATTTGCCATTTAAGGTTATTATGTTGAGCATTGTGAATCGAGCAGTAGGCACACTGGAGGAGTGCTAGTGTACATAAGAGAGGATATTAAGTATAAGATTGTATATAAACATGTACTTCCTATGAATGCTTGGATTATTGCCATTAGGATAGACGACCTTGTGATAGCAGTTCTCTATCACTCGCCCAATGCATCTCACAAGGAATTTTTGGATTATGTCGACGAGTGGTTTGATCAAATGTCAATTAATACAACTAAATTTGTAGTGATAGGAGATTTTAATATAAACTTATCTATACCATTAATAACAACATATAGTGTCAAAACTTGATAATATTTTGAAACAGTTACGACTACACCAACTAATAAATCAGCCAACAAGAATAACGTGTGAGAGCAAAACTTTAATCGATCTTGTAATTACAATAAAAGTAGCATTAAAGCAAAAGTTAGATCTCGACCTAATATTTCCGACCATCAACTAATAGAAACTTAACCTAGGCACTGACAAAGTAGGTAATAAACATGAAGCAGTTGGGTCAAGAACAGTTCGTAAAACCCTAAAGGACATAGATACGAGTTCATCAATCAAGTCTTAGGAGAAGCAGACTGGGGATATGAGGCAAAGGAACTTGATATAAACGTAATAGCCGATAGATATGTAAACAACATTGTAAATACCATAGATCGTGTTGCTCCAAGAAGAGAAGTGAAAGTTCACCCTAGGCTTAAGCCAAAACCGTGGTTTAACGACAGCGTATTGGAATCTCAAAAAAGTCGAGATGACGCGTATATAAAAGCCAGCTTACGAACAAACATGAGGACTGGAGTATGTACAAAATACAACGTAATAATTTTGTTACCAAATTAAGGAGTGAAAAGCAAAAGTTTTATGAAGACAAAATAGACTCAAATAGGCACAATGCAAGAGAAATGTGGAAAACATTGAAAAAAGTGACAGGACGAATATAAAAGTGTTTCAAATCTTAATGTTGCCCGTCCTATATCGTTTGATGATACCGACAGTTCTGAGGACAATGTGGCAAACAAATTTAACAAATTTTGTAAATAGTATTAATGATATTGTAAGTAGCATAGAGAAGCCAGAGTCGGTGGTGCCTGATATGAATGACTGTATAAAGAAAAATGGTATTCTCCTTGATAGTTTTAAACCAATAATATAGAACAATTAAAGAAAATAGTATTTAATCTACCACTTAAGAAAGGCACAGATGAAGGTATAAGTATAGAAGTAATTAAGAAAACTTTTTGGAGGTGTGGTCATGCCCTTCTTAATATTATAAATATGTCAATTGTGAATGGAGAGGTTCCTAAGAACTGGCTATTAGCAGAAATTGTTCCTATACCTAAAATTAGTAAAGCCAAGGCCCCAGAAGAGTTCAGACCAGTAAACATGCTACCAGCCTATGAGAAAATTTTGGAAAAGGTGATATATAACCAACTACTAGAGTATGTTTATGATAGTGATATTCTACATCAAAACCAATCTGTTTTCGCAGTGGTCACTCATGTGAAACCGCAATAAATTTAGTTATGGAAAAGTGGCTCAAAGAATTGGAAGATGGCAACTTTGTTATAGCTGTATTTCTTGACTTCAAAAGAGCATTTGAAACATTAGATAGGGGACCGTTTATTGAAAAACTAAACAAGTATGGTGTAAGAGGCAATGCTCTGAATTGGTTTAGGAGCTATTTAACAGGCAGAAGGCAGATAACAAGATACTGCAATGAAAAATCCGATGAAGCTTATATTAACTAGGGGGTTTACCACAAGGGTCTGTCTTGGGTCCTCTATTTTTTCATACTGTACATAAATGATATATTTAATGTTAGTGTAGACGAAATTTCTGGTATTCATTTATCTGTTTGCAGACGATACGTTACTGTCATACTCTGGAAAATGTTTGAAAGATGCCTGTCAATTATTAAATTGTTTCCTAAAAAAACTCCTAAACTGGCTGAGGGCAAACAAGCTTAAACTAAATGTAACCAAATCTAAATGTATGTTGATCACATCATCAAAGGTGATGAAAAACAGAATTTTGAATCAAAATCCTATCCACAATATAATGGTGGATGGCAAGACTGTCGAGTTTGTGAGTGAATTCAAATATGTTGGTATAATACTAGATGAACATCTCAGTCTGAAAAATAATGTGAACTATGTTATTAAAAAAATTAGTAAAAAGATAGGCTTCTTGGCAAGAGCAAGTAAGTTCTTGTCCTACCCTACAAGACTTTTAGTTTTTAAATCGATCATATTACCTCACTTCGATTACTGTGGTACTATGCTATGGGGTATTGACAACATGAGCCTAGATGCATTGCAGAGATTGCAGAGTAAAGGTCTAAAAATTGTACTAAAATGTGACAGGTTTACTCCAACTAAAGAAGTATTGCAAAGAGTCAACATGATATCTGTAAAACAAAGAATAGCGTTAAATGTTTTAGTTTTTATCTATAAGTTAGAGCAAGGAAGTCTACCTAAGTACTTGTGTAATATGATAGATCATAACAATGATGATAATTGTGTACATAACTTGAGGAATAAGGATCACATAAGTATTGGTAGAAGGAAATCAGTTCGATCCATGCATTCAATTTTTTATAGTGGTTTAAGGATGTATAACGAACTGGAACCAGGCATCAAGAATGCTAAACATGTACAGGAGTTCAAAGATAATTGCCTTGCATTTGTAAATAAGAAATTTCCATGATATTGTATTATGTTTACTGATGTAACATAAATAGCTGTACTTGCTAAATAAATATATACAATACAATACAGTTGTTGACAGAATCATTAAGTAGGCGAGGTGTAAGCAGGCAAGCACAGAGCAGGCAAGTTTTTAGCAGGGTAGCAGTCGAAAAACGATTACAGACGTACCCTAATTACAATTGTTACCAACTATTCGAAGAAAACGCCACTAGGGTAGTTAGTAGCAAAAATAAATCCGCTACACCGCTTCGATTCGCGTTGATTGATGAGCATTTTCGGTCTATTGAGCGTAGCGAGCGAAGCGAAGATTCCATTTCACTACACTGGATAAAAAAATCCGGAATGTTTTTTTTTCTTTTTTTGTATTTTTGTGTGTTTGTCCGCACGATTCCGGCTAAACCGATAATCCAATTGAAATGAAATTTTATGGAGGCCTTCGAAATCTCTGAACTTAGAACTGCCACGTTTTTGAGCGCAATCGAAAAATTATTTCTCATTAAAATCACAATTTTACGATTTTTTCGATTTTTGAAAAATTTCTTATACTTATAACACTTACATACTTTATATCAGATTGTTATGATTTTTTCACAGAACCATAATTTTATGAATTAAGATATTCGTGTGAAATTTGAGCGCAATCGAAAAATTATTTCTCATGAAAATCGAAATTTCACGGGTTTTTTCTTTTTTAAAACAATTCTTTGACTTATAACACCTACATGCTTTATCCGATTGTAATGATTTTTTCACAGAACCTTAATTTTATGAATTAATATATTCGTGTGAAATTTGAGCGCAATCAAATAATTATTTCTTATGAAAACCGCAATTTTACGATTTTTTTCTTTTTTTTTAAATTACGATTAACCAAAAAAACTAAAAATTAAAGTTTATTCCTTATTTTTTTTTTTTTTAAATCTTCAACTTTTGCGTGGCAAAGTGCAGCTCAATACACCAATTACGCTCATCCAACAACGCGGCGTTTTCCTAGTTACATGAAAGTAAATACTTCTCTATGGTTGTACCGTTAGCAGAGAGGCCTCCTTGTTGTGTGGTTAGCGGCTCAGATTCCAATGCCCAAGGTTCGATTCCCGCTATAGGCAGAAGTTTAAATAACTTCTGTAGTGGACTTGAGCAGTGTGCTTTTCATCCCGGGGGGACTATATACTATCCCGGATATTATATAGGGATCGAGTGCGGGGTCCGGGGGCCAAAGCTCCTCAACAATAGCGCCACAGGCGAATATTTTGAAAATCAGGTTTTTAGAGTGTGTTTGGTGCGTTTTAGAAAAAGTTATTGGCTGAATGCAAAACCAAAATAATGTAGTTTTTGTGCAGTCGATACTAGAAACTAAAAACATTGTGTGATATGATATATTGTGTGATATATGATTATCATGTCATGTGTACACATTGAATATACATTGAATTACAATATTGATATAGCTTACATTGAACGTATTATTCATTTTCTGAATATAGGCGTACGTTATATTGAAAAATACTGTACCAGTTGTAATAAAAAACTACTAATAGTGGCTATAGTGCCATTTATTAATACTAGTGATTATAGTTAATTTTTCATCCCAGGGAGGCAAACGTAAATTCCCGGGGGTCATAATTCAACACTGGACTTGAGGAGTCCGTCAGTTCTTGGCTTAGGTAGTTGTAAACGGTGACTTTGGAGCCATCCTAGCAACGAGGCACCTATATAATAAGCCTTGTTGATTCTTGTGCTTCCCGCGGGTGGAATCGTGTCCAGCTTGATTGATCGGTGTTTCGGGATCGTTTCCTATTACTCTATAGTCTACTCTAGTTGGTCATTGTTCGCTCGTCGATGGTGTCGGCGCCTACAAGGTTGGCTTGGTCTGCTTTAAATTTAATTTCTTCCGATTGGTAATTTCAACAGTCTACACCCTGTCAGCATCAGTGGTCTCTACACATTCATGTGTTTTCCCGGGCCCATTTTAAACTACGTTCACGTAAAAAATTAAAAGGAGGGTATATTCAGGGTAGGGACTGGAGAAAGGTATCCTTGCGAGATAGCATTAGATTTTGATTTTGAATTTATTTTTATATTTTTATTTTATTTGCATATAGTTGTTAGATCTTCGATCAGCATGTTCTTCAGCATTAAGCTTTGCTGCTTTATTATCCCAAGTTCCTAGAAAAAAACTACCATTACGGTAGTTATTATTTTTTGACGAAACAAGTTAATTATAATTAGAACATAGGTCCTACAGTTTTTTCCATTCATGAAGATATTGGAAATTTTCCACTCTTTCCGAAAAACACTCAAATGTGGGCCTCCTGGCTGTACAATATTTTGAGGATCGATAGAAGTGTGCCAATAAAATAAGGGAAGTGTACTTAGTTCCAGAAAACCGACAGTGACTCTAATTCGGGAGGTCCCGGGTTCAAATCCATTCGAGACCGGCAATCCTGACTGAAGATTTTTCCCGAAGTTTTCCTTAGTCGTTAATGCGAATGCAACGGGTTGAGTCCTCTAAAGTCTAAATAGCCCTCGGACCTCCCTTCACACATCCAAAGTACGGTAATACCTAGATCACGGTGACCTAGATATAGACATCGGGGCATGAATTGCACTCGGAGCAGGTTTCCCACGAAAAATTATTACTAATTCTGGAAATTGCTTTTCTTATTTAGATTGTAAAAACAATAGCAAACATTACAACAATCCCTCACTGAACTTTCACAGGGTTACTTACTTCATTTTTTGTCGATATTTCGTCGACTCCGTCTCCTTCTTCAGGCAACGTCATGCCAGTCAGGCCATGGCAGTCGGGCATGACGTTGCCTGAAGAAGGAGACGTTGTCTCCGAAATATCGAAAAAATTTAAGTAAGTTACCCAGGTGAAAGTTCAGTGAGTGATTTTTGTAATATATGTTTCCTGGTTAATGAGTTGTCACATTTTGAATAGTAAAAATTTTTTTTTTTTAATTTTTGTTTTTAGTCAATATTTTGGTAATAAACAACATTTGAACAATCGTGATTTTGCTTGCAACTGATTTTCTGAAGTGTGAGGGGAGGAGGGTTCACAGAAACACATCTCAACCAAAGGTGAAGACAGATAAAGTGAAAGTGATCGGGTGTCAATCGACTGGTTGGTTCTAGTGTGAAAAATGCCTATCGGCTAGTTAGATCAGAGAAGGGAAACAGAAGACAGAACGCAGGACGAAACGCGTCGTGGATCAGTTGTCAACTTGTCATCAGCAGGTGAAAAGTTTTGTCGCCCCCAGTCCTTCAGGCTGGGATTTATGTTCTCTTTGCTTTCCCAACCTGTCAACCCTTCTCTGATCTAACTAGCAGATAGGCATTTTTCACACTAGAACCAACCAGTCGATTGACACCCTATCACTTTCACTTTCTATCTGTCTTCACTTTTGTGGTTGAGATGGGCGAGCCTACTACCCCCTCTGGTGGGTCCGTGTTTCCTTGTTCCTTACAAGGTTGACTCCTTGTCCTGCTGGGGGGGCCTAGCAGGTGATGAACCTGTAAGACCCTTCTCTTCTTTTCCTTCAACCTCTTCACCTGCAGCCAAGCACATGTGCCTGTGCCATAGCCAAGAGCTTGCAACTTGTAGTGTCTTTTCCTTTCGTTTTCTGATCCCATTATTAGTAGGACAGTCTCTCTCGTTGCCACGGGCCTTGGTTCAAATCCAGGTTAAGACATGGTTGTTTTGTCGCCCAAGCACCAGAGTCTAAGAGGGAAGCCCCCTCACTGGTTGTGCTGTTGTGTGACTTTCCACCCTTCCTATCTCTAACCCTTTCTCTAAGTATGAATGAAGAGGCACCCTGGCCGAGCAACAACAGAAGGGGCAGCTTTTCTTTTGTTGCCAAGGGTCCTGGTTCGAATCCAGGGTAAGTCATGGATGTTTTGTCTCCCGAGCACTAGAGTTGGGAGGGAAGCCCCCTTACTGTCTGTGCTGACGGTGTGGCTCAGTATGAATGGTGTTTGGAATAACATTGCTGATGATGACAACTTGCATGCAGAATTTGCTTCTTGCATGGCCCTACCACAGGTTTGATTATGTGTTGTGAGTTTTGTTTGCATGTAGTTAGCTGGTTTTTAGTGGCCACCATCCGCCTGATGAGTCCTAGAAGGACGAAACGCGTCTTGGATTAAGGTAACAACTTTAAATTAGCTGCAGTTGTCAACTTGTCATCAGCAGGTGAAAAGTTTTGTCGCCCCCAGCCCTTCAGGCTGGGATTTATGTTCTCTATGCTTTCCCAACCTGTCAACCCTTCTCTGATCTGTTTATAGATTTGATTAAAATATATTTGAAAAATTCAAATAAATGAATCTATAAAATAAACTATTAAATGGAATATAATACACATATGGTTATTTAGAGCACATTCCCTATATTTTGCCTCAACTTATACAATGAACTGGGATCATATTGGGCATATCTAGTATCCTTTTTTTACAAAGTATTTAAATGAGTTTAATGTCTTCCGTTTTCTAATTTCAATTGGAACCACGTTGTATATCTTTGGTCCAAGAAACATTGCTTGCTTTTGGGTCAGGGTTTTTGTGGGTCTAGACACTACAAGGTTACCCTTGGTTTGATTCCTAGTAATTGATTTATTGTTATTGTTCTTGCTAATTTTGTTAAACTGGTTTATATTTTTATGTACATGAGTGTTTATGTAACCTCAAGTGTATAAGAAATCATTGCAGCCAGTAGATTGTGTGTATTCTTAACATCCCGAGTATTCTGTGTTCTTCGTCATTACATAAAAAATTAGTTGAAACTTACTATAAAATGGGCCACTTGACGTTCATTTTTTTAGTTTTAAGATCGCAGGTAGTTGCTGCAAAATATCGTTTAAAAACCGCGTGCAGTTAAAACATGACGAAATAGCTGTAGAATGGTGAAATTTACACTCAAAACCTGCTGATGGATTTCACCCCCCTCCCCCACCCCTTCAAAACGTTCCTACGCTCCTGCATGTATAACAAACCACAACCCCATAGGAGAATCGGCGTAGTATAAAAGTGATCAAAATGTCCGAGACCATAAAGTTACTCACGTCATCTGTTGTCGTGTCGATGTCTGCGTCGATGCGACCGGTCAACTGTTTTGATTCGTCGACCATTTTCCGTAGTTTGGAAGTCGCGTCAAGCAACAGCCTTTTCATCAGCATGTTGACGAGAGCACTGCAACCACACTCCACACTGCAACAACAACAACAACAACAAACATGAAGTCGCGTCAAGCAACAGCCTTTTCATCAGTCATGTTGACGAGAGCACTGCAGCCATCTCACACTCCACACTGCAACAACAACAACATACATCACATTAGTTCACCGTATGACGAGACAGGGCGAACATTGATTTTTTTCCCTGGACTCATTTTCTTTGTCAAAATTATAATTACTATGATATAATATTCTAGGAACTTAAAAAATCAATTGAGAAACATTAACAAAAAACATTAAAATTTCTAAATTTAAACTAAGGTCTTAAAAAAATAAAAATAGTTTTAGGATGGGATTCTCTGAAATACGAGGAAGGATTAGCAGACCATGTAACGTGGCTTGTGCTACGAAAGGAATATAGGGATGGAACGAGATTAGTGACAAAATTGGGGAAAGTATTATATGCAAAGGGAGGATTAGGAAAGACTATGACTGGAAATTGAAATGTAGGTTGAAGCTTACCGCCCAATAGAGGTAGCTATCTCAAATAAATACCCTTAAATTGGGTCAAATTGAAGTCTAATCACTTCTTAATTAAATGGAAATTAATAAATTATGAGGATGTGGATATTGATTTCAGAGTGTTAATAAAATAAAAAGAATGTTTGAATCTAAATAATTGAAAAGGTTTACTGTATTAATCAAAAACACAAATTACATAAAAGATTTGCATACAAAGACTACTTTCAATTGGCCAATGATTTAGTAGTAAATAAATATGGTACCTCGTTTTACAATGATGTCTTGATGATGCTGATTAATGTTGCTGATGTATAATAATTAATGTACGAATTCGATCTGATTTAGCACTGAATAATTAAATAAACACTCGGTAAGTTATTCACTGTTCTTCATCTTCATAACTTGGTGTCGCTCGTTCTGTTCCCGTTGTAGTACAACTCCTTCATGAACCCCTTGACACCTTGTCGTCGCCCACGATCCACCCTCTAATGATGCAGGCACAATACTAAATGTCTGGCTCCGGAAATCGTCTTTTTATCGTGGTGAGCAGGTGACCAGTGATGACGTATTATTTTCTAGATTGATCTTGTTGTTTGTTGAGTCGACAGGGTTGGTTGTGATTCACCTACCCCAGCGGCTTCCAATGTTCCTTGTGCCCTGAGGATACTCGCTAATGGGTTCCTTTCAGAAGGTGTTGACAATTCGAAGGTATCTCAAGTGTTCCATGTCCATCACAGGATGTCAGATTATCTCTGTTGACGCATCTTGCAACTATTTCAATGCATTCCGCTTGGACCGCATGTGTAAAGCTGATGCAACTGTTTTATAATGTTTTTATTACATGTTATTATATTATTGAAATTCATCATATTGATATTTATTATGTAAACAAGGTTAATGAAAAGGCCGTTACGGCACAATTACCCCAGCAATGAATGTTTTAAGTGTGAAGCAATTAAAATATTCATTCAAATGACAGAAACCCTTTCAATGAGAACTTAACTTAGTATAATAGGTAAAACATAAATTGTCTCAATTGACATTCACTTTGACACATCTTAACATTATAGGAAGTCGTCTCAAACACGAAAATTAAAAATTACTACGAGTATATTTAACTCAGTAGTTGTACTTTATCATAAATGGATCATTTTGCTCTTACACATATCTCTCATAGTCATACGTCATTACCCATGTTGGTCCGTCTTTTATCTTATTTTATTTCCAACCTTAATTCCAAATTCAAAACGCATGTGTCATGTATATTTACTTTTAAACTCTAATATTCAATTACAATTATGTAACCTGACGTCCAAACAATCGTTCCTTCTCAAAATTCTCTTTACTTGCAAACTTTATTTCATTACTTCCCTTGTGACTTGTATTTAATTCATCTCATTTTACTTTACCACATTACTCGTTTTAATTCTTCAATTCTACCTTAGATTCCAATGTACTCCATAATACGTATTTAATTCACCTCGTCAAAGCTATGTGCAGCTATATCAAGCCTACACCCAGCCCAAATCTCATCAACTCAAAAGCCCTGTATGACTATATCCAGTCCATACCAAGCCACAAACACATCTCCATAAATCTCAAACTTCAACTTCTTCACATCGTTTCGTCATTACAATCATTTGTATCTCTGTTTACTACAGCCTACACGGAATCTTCGACTCGTTATCTCTCAAATTACTTATTTCCATCTCATCTTGTCACATTATTACTTCATCTCGAACCGATTGTCAGACACATTACTAAAACTCACATTCACAAATTGACTTGTTATTTAAATTACTTGACTCACAATTAGTTACATCTTCAATCAATATTTCAATTTCATGATCAATCATTTACTCATTTCCTTTATATTATTTTAAAACCTACAATGACACATTTTCAACCGACCAGACCAAACATCGTACTATCGAGACGTAATTCTGACCTTCACCCTATTCTAGAGCCTCTAGGAGAATCTACCCTTGTATGTTGACAATCTGTCACTCCCATCTCAAATCCTACCTTTCTTCAACGAAACTGAAAGTTGTTTACTACCGAATTCATCGACCTTTCTAGACCACTGCTGTTCTCAGCTGTCAAACACGTACGTAACAAAGATGTCCAACGTGTTATTCTATCTATTTCCGCATTCTTTATTATCTTTTGAATTACCATTACTTTATTATTATTAACTATTATTGTCTGATCATTTTTTATTCACATTCTAATTCTAGATAAATTTTACAATTATTTCATTGTATTGTTGATTTACATTTAAACAAATTGATATATTTTTTTTCCTGACATTAGCTCTTGTCCTAACCCTTAAAAGACAGATACCAAAAGCATTTGTGTTTCGGCTCCTGTATAAATGAATCGCTGGACAAAACCCCAGCAACACCCTAACTAAGATCGAACCAATTGCTACTTACTCAAGAAGGACAATTACTTCTTCGTTCCACCAATCTTCAAAAGTCCTGTATAGCTATTCTTTCAGCCTATACCAAACCCAAACCTCATCAACTCAAAAGCCCTGTATAGCTATTCTTTCAGCCTATACCAAGCCACAACTCTCATCAACTTCATCAAAACGCCTCTCTTATGGGCAATCCCTCTAATTCTGCAATGCTATAACTAATTCGATTCTCAACTTAAATGCTGCTCAAGCCTCCTCCATTATCGATTCGCCAATTCATACCGAATGAAACACACCTGATTCAATACCTAGCTTTTTCATCACTAAACTCTCACAAAAAGTATCCCGTCAAACTTTCCTACACTCCTGTCAATCAAATAAAAAGTGCTGCATACTTAAAAGAGGCCAATACAACTGCACGCTTGCTGAAAAGATTCACTAACAGATGGTTCAAATCTCTGATTCGGTGATCATTCCCTGTCCTTGGTCAAATGTCCCGCAATCACTACCCCTACTCTTCTGCAATGCTACTTACAATTATCCTCATTCTAACAGTGTATGAAACTAAAAGCGATTCACTATGTTGAAAAAGTTCACCTTCCCCGACTGAAATTCATAACTGCAATTCTATTCTTCACTCTGTACCAAAACGCAATCAGACAACTAAATAGCATTATTTACGATTTCAAATAAACCTGGAATAAATTATTATTGTTCTTTATACGAATTCTTTCATTACTTTATGTTAACATTGTTACTTGTAACAAATTGAAAAACCAGACAACACAAAACATTACGTTCTTGACAGTTTCGAAACCTTCCCTTTATTCTCACTATTTATTTTTTGTCGATAATTCGTAAACTTTTGATCCATTTACGTTCTATTATTTATCATTACTTCCATATTATTCTATCCATCTATTACCACCTCACACAAATCAATTAAAATCTACTTTCAAGAACGTTCTATTTCAAACTTCATTGATCCCGCCCGAGATTCTCGACCCTTCTATACCTGTTCCGACGAGACCATTCACAACTCTAATCTTTTCCGAAAACACATTTTTTTTGTCACCAGTAAACTCACTCACGTAGATAATTGACCGACATCCCACTAATGGAGGTTTACGTTTTCACTCTGAGATGGTATGACATGCCGTGTTCCGCCCCTAAATATCTTCCAGTCCTTTCTATAGATGCAAATACCTCTCTTATGTGACAACACACTCTCCTCAATCCCTTCCCTCTTCTTTAGTATTATGCAATTTTCGATTTCACCTGGTTCTACGCTAATCTTCCACCTTCTACTTTTCAACCCATACCTGACTCTTCTGAACTCTCTAGCCTTCTCACAAAAATAATATAACAGATAACAATACAGAGGCAACAAAACATTTAATCCTTTACATATCTCTTGCTTAGTTATTTTCATAATCCATACCAATTTATTTATTTCATCAATCATCAATCCACTCTGAGGGAGCTCATTAAGTTTTTCCATTATCATACGCGACCTCCCAACTAACTCACCACACCGTTTGTCAATTAAATCATTGCTCTCTTTCCTTATCAAAGAAACCGCGAAACTCTCCACACAATCGAAAATCTCCTCATTCTCTCCCTCAATTATTACCTCATTTTCCTCACCCTCCGTGTCATCTGTCATCACGCCACTATCATCCTCACCATGAACCTCTTCAGTTATCAATTCAATGCTACTCAATTCTTGCTTTACTTTTATTTGTTTATCCAGTTCCTGTTTTAATCTCCTCATTTCTTCCTCAATCCTAGCTTGATTTTCTGCATGAATCCTCCTATTTTCTTTCTCAATCTTAGCCTGACTTTCTGCCTGAATTCTTCTATTTTCTTCATCGATCCTAGCCTGATTTTCTGTCTGTTTTCTCCTTTTTTCTTTCTCGATCCCAGCCTGATTATCAATTTTTCCCTCAGTCCTAGCGTGAATTGCAGCCCAATTATCGAGTTTTGCCAATGTCCTAGCCTGAATTTCTATCAGTTGACGTAGCATTAACACTACATCTGGTCTAGCTCCTCCAACTAATTGATCCATTTCACAATTGTGTTTTTACACAGTTTGAGACACTTATAGCTTTCACCAACACTCAATCAATAAATCCACAAAAAGAAACAATTTTATTTTATTTTAAATGTAATTTAAATTAAAATGAATTTATGAGACACGAGAAACTTATCAAGGGCGATTGGTAATAATTCAAAAGCCTCCACGTTGTTGCGCCAAATTGAAGCTTACCGCCCAACAGAGGTAGCTATCTCAAATAAATACCCTTAAATTGGGTCAAATTGAAGTCTAATCACTTCTTAATTAAATGGAAATTAATAAATTATGAGGATGTGGATATTGATTTCAGAGTGTTAATAAAATAAAAAGAATGTTTGAATCTAAATAATTGAAAAGGTTTACTGTATTAATCAAAAACACAAATTACATAAAAGATTTGCATACAAAGACTACTTTCAATTGGCCAATGATTTAGTAGTAAATAAATATGGTACCTCGTTTTACAATGATGTCTTGATGATGCTGATTAATGTTGCTGATGTATAATAATTAATGTACGAATTCGATCTGATTTAGCACTGAATAATTAAATAAACACTCGGTAAGTTATTCACTGTTCTTCATCTTCATAACTTGGTGTCGCTCGTTCTGTTCCCGTTGTAGTACAACTCCTTCATGAACCCCTTGACACCTTGTCGTCGCCCACGATCCACCCTCTAATGATGCAGGCACAATACTAAATGTCTGGCTCCGGAAATCGTCTTTTTATCGTGGTGAGCAGGTGACCAGTGATGACGTATTATTTTCTAGATTGATCTTGTTGTTTGTTGAGTCGACAGGGTTGGTTGTGATTCACCTACCCCAGCGGCTTCCAATGTTCCTTGTGCCCTGAGGATACTCGCTAATGGGTTCCTTTCAGAAGGTGTTGACAATTCGAAGGTATCTCAAGTGTTCCATGTCCATCACAGGATGTCAGATTATCTCTGTTGACGCATCTTGCAACTATTTCAATGCATTCCGCTTGGACCGCATGTGTAAAGCTGATGCAACTGTTTTATAATGTTTTTATTACATGTTATTATATTATTGAAATTCATCATATTGATATTTATTATGTAAACAAGGTTAATGAAAAGGCCGTTACGGCACAAGGTAATGTAAATAAGAAGGATGTTGAAAGAGGTTTTTCTCTATTACCTAAAGTATTAAAGCATTAGTGCTTTAATACTTTAGTCCAACAATTAGTTGTTGGACTAATGACATTCGAAAGCACTAATTGAGCACTAAATATTGTGGGGCTATAGTGGCATTCGAAGCACTAATTGAGCACTAAATATTGTGTGACTAGTGGCATTCGAAAGCACTAATTGAACACCAAATATTGTGGGACTAGTGGCATTCGGAAAGCACTAATTGAGCACTAAATATTGTGGGACTATGGGATTCGAAAGCACTAATTGAGTACTAAATATTGTGGGACTAGTGGCATTCGAAAGCACTAATTGAGTACTAAATATTGTGGGACTAGTGGCATTCGAAAGCACTAATGTGCACAAAATATTGTGTGATTTTTAGAATTTTTCTAGTGGTGTTGGAGTGTGCCAGTTCACGCCCTTGTTGAAAGTGGTATTTTCTAAATATAACAAGTGTAATGATTGATTTGATATTGCTTAACGTCTCATATAAATGGACTAAGGCAAATCGAGACGATGAGTGGTGATAGATGAGGATAAAGTTTGAAAGAAGGGAGGAGGGGAAACCCGGTACCGGTACGAAGCCTACTCCTTTCGAAAAGTACCACGGGCCCATGGAACCAATGGTTTTACGTCCCATCCGAAAGTACGGTGTAACCTTGACATTCATGAAGGTTCCTCCACTAACCTAACGCCGCTTTATCTTTTCATTAACCCGGACTGCCGAGCAGACGTCACTGAGAACGAAGCCGTTACACTAGCTCTTGAACCCTCCTGCTCTCCAGCGGTATATGTGCGTCTCAGGGCTGAGCGTTCACCCACTCTACCCCTGACCACGCCCGAAGGTTGATTAACTTCGGCGTTCGAGTGGGAACCGGCTAAACGACCTCGGGAGGAATCTTCATTGAAAATGTTCAGAAGATGTTTGGAGGCTATGGATTTGGATGAAAAAGAAAAATTATGTTTATTATTTATACAGATTATGATATTTAGTGTTTTTAATTATGTGACACTTCAATAGTTTGTTAATTGGATGAGCGAAGCTTTTCGTGCATTCACGATTTTTCGTGATTTAGTGGTCGATTCTGACCAAACGAGTGGTGTTACAACGTTCTTATTTTACATGGACATTAAGGTAATGGTGGTTTTGAAACAAAAAATTGAAAAAGACAGAATTCATAGAAATAACGGTATTAATATAAGACTTTTACATGTGTAATTAACAAATCTCTATAAAAACTTGACAACAATCACCTGCAATGCGTACAAAAAGCATGTATTTGGGCCTCGAGATATTTTACATTCTATTGTTAATTGGTATTAACATAGGCCTAGCAGTTAATATTACTTTATATAAAAATTGTCCTAAACAAAATAAATTTTGTAATGGAACTTGAAAAAGTAATGAGAGCCCACTTATACTAAAAACGTAGTAATCATTTGACATAAATATTTTTTGAAAAAGCTCATCCAACAACGCGACTGGAAAAGCGTTTGCGAAGCGGCCTGGTTTTAGGTAAAACTGTTGCCACCATATTATGTATATCACATATTTGCACGGTAAAATAACCAAGCACTTCAACAAAACAAGTAGCACGATTCTCGTAGTATAAAGTTTCGACAGACCCTGCTCGCATGATATAATCGGCTACACGAGACGGAAGTTAGTAGCCGCCCCAGCGCAATCAATCATACCGCGACGTACTGGTCGACAATCAATCAACAGATACCATCGGCATCAGGGTTTACCTAGCTACACAGAAAGATAATCACATTTTTCGACTTTCTAAGAGTAAAATCAGAAAACGTTCTCAGGCGGTGGGTTGTGGGCGGGGCCAGGGGAGGGGGAGGGGGGATCGATGTTGGGTCGTGAGGGAACATAAGTGAATTGAATTTCTCCGTGGTCTCATAAATGAAGGGTACACTCTACGTAATGATAACTCATGCTGATGAAACATCGAAGAGTGTGGAGCTGGAGATGAATCAAGATCAGGGAGGAGATTTAAAGCGTTTGATATTAGCCGCACTTAGGCGTTTGAACATCATCACCATTTTCAAATCTAGGCCTACTAATTTTTTTCGTGTTAGAAATTGTATTTTTAAACGATCTTAGGATAAAAAAAGTTTTATTAACAGTCCAGTGTAAATGAGCCAGACGAAAGTCTATAATATTTTCTAAAATGTGCACAAAAATTAATGGAACTAATTAAGTTATGTAAAAACTGCGTATGTTATAAAAATTAAAATTAAATTCATTACCAAAGTTTCTCTAGGATTTCCTTCACCGAGGACGGTTCTAGCTTTATCAACATAGAGCTTATCAAGGTACAAAACAAAAACAAAATGGAATTACAATAAGAAGGAAGAAGACAATGATTACAACAGTATACAAACTCAAGGAGCTTTCCTATATCATAAAACGTTGACACACAATTTTAATTGTGGATCTAGATGAAATGGTTGCAACGTTGAGATATATTTGGTGGAGGTGCCGAGTTTAAACATTATCTTCCTGTGGTAAATGGTAAATCAAGCCCCCCCCCCCTCTCTGAACCCAGGGTCGCTAAAACACTTATAATCCGTGATAAAGAGAAATGTGAACAAAAAACTGAAATCGCTGGTCATATTCAATCATAAGGCCTACGTGAGTCGTGACACATGCTTAGACGGACGGACAGAAAAGTGATGTTTATACAGGTGAGCAGGTTGGGGATCTATGCAGATGATCTTTGATCCCTAATGAAGATTATTAACTTGTTTGGCCCGTGTTTCCTATATTTAAAATAGTACTGATCTCAAGTTGGTTATTGTACGCGCGTCGATTGTGTCGGCGCCTACAGGGTTGGCTTGGTCTATGTCCCCCACTGATGTGAATGTGATGAATGGGTAGACTCAAAATAGAACTTAATTATTTAATTTATTTGACAATTAACTAATTCTCTAAGGTATATCCAAAGAACGTGCAAGAGAGGATGTGGGTGGCTATCCCATTGTGCGCTCGGCTCCCAATTCCAAATGTCTATAAGAGTCTGCAATAGTAGTGATTTTTTCTGGAACTCTCCCTGAAGCCAGTTTTTATCAGATTGAAATCAGACTTTGCACATAGCTTATGGACATGTATATACAGTCTTTTATAATGGCACAGTTTTTTTTTATGTATCACAAAAAAACTAAATAAACGAAATGTAGTTTTAGGATTTTGGATTTTTGTAAAATCATCAAAATTAATACATTTCGGAATTTATTTGTGCGTAATGCTTAACAATGGTTAGTAATCTTTTACTATAGAAGAGTGACCTTATCATTCCTTCTTCATATCGATCGGATGACAACTGGAAGCAGGAATAGTTCCCAAAAAAGTTTCAAATAGGTATAGTAAGCGAGGACCACAGTGGAAAAATTATGAACTGTGTAAAGAACTAATATTTGTAATACGATTCAGATATGTGCGGCTCATTAGTTTTGTGGTTAGCGTCTCTGCTTCCAATGCAAAAGGTCCAGAGTTCGATTCCTGATATAGGTAGAAGTTTACAAACTTCTGACTTGGACTTAAGTCCATCAGTTCTTAGGAATTAAAATTAAGTCTTTGCTTCGCTCATCCATTAAATGATTTATATTAATAAAATTAACAATTCCACCTATGAGTGTTTCCCGACTAACCAAATCAAAAAAATTTATATAGAAGAACTTAATAAAATTAACAGTTCCATCTATGAGTGTTTCCCGACTAACCAAATCAAGAAAGTTTATATAGAACGGTTTAGACTTGAGAGGGACATTAAATTCGTACATAGCTCTCATACACGAAAGTTTGATAAATTCCTATATATTTCCTTAAAACGTGCAACTCTGATTCGGTTGGTCACGGGATCGAATCCCACCGCCGGCAATCCCGCCTGAAAGTTTTCAAAAGGTTTTCTTCAGTCTAATGTATGGGATTGACAGTCGTCGTACATTATACTTCAGTTACACAGGGCCATACATTGCACCCTGGACAGGTTTCTCGCGAGATTCTTGTTTCGTCCCGGGAAAGCGGCTGGGTACGTACGACTAGACGCACCCTCCTCTAGACAGATTATTACTGGGCTTGGATCGATATATTTACCCTAGGGATAAGGGTATTAGGAAACTCTTGTAAATCCTCCATTACGGCTACGTTAATCAAATCAACAATCGTATTCCAAATCCGGTGGACTCTAAATGTAACTCATACCCTAGTCTTGAATAAGGCAGCGAAGAAACTTTGTTTTTAAAGTCTTTTGGGCACTTAAAAGTTGGTTTTAGTTTATGAATGACAATTTTGCATAAAACACATCTCTGCAGCCCACGGCGGGGGGGGGGGGGGGGGGGTTAAATCCAATTAAAACTCGCCGCGTATAGTTTTATTAAGTTTTAATTGCGTTTTGTAATTGCCGTTAGGACGAGTTATATTCATGTGTTGAGTTGTGAAAAGCTTCATTTTGAAGAATGGAAATGAGCGCGGAAAATAATTATAAGAAGACGAATGCGGGGGCATTATGGGTATATTGTTGCAAGTTTTGTTGTAAACAAAGGACTAGTTTGGGAGGGGTAGGATATTAATTAGAAACTAGTAGAAAGCAACGTGTTAACGTGGAGGTCAAACTAATTATGTGAGTATGTATGTGTGCAACCTAATAACTTAATAATCGTTACCCTAAAACCATAAGTTCCATCTCCTTTTCAAATTAAAATTTATTACGGCTATAGGCCTAAAAAAACATTCTAAATAAAGGAATAATGTCAGAAATTTAAAATTAATTGCAGTTAGTATTTGTGATCGTGCTAAGAATGACGTCAACAAAAAGTTTCACCTAAAAATAAAACTAATTATATGCTCTGTCTATAGGCAGTTGTGATTGTTTTTAAAAGAAATAGTTAGACGATTTATATCCACCTCTATCAGCGTTAATAGGTGCATCGTCAACCACGCCTACTATGGCAAGTACAAAAACATTGCTCTTCTTGAAACTGTCGAGTCGCTCAGCTTTTCTTTGAAACGACAACAGAAACATAATGTTTCTAAGCCACTTCTCAATTACTGATAATCCTTTTCATCCCGGATTATTCTTCTGAACGAAATATGTTATGTCATTAAAAGCGCACTTCTGTTCAGTGCCAAGTTTTGTGTTCATCCCTTTTGAAATCTGAGTTGCTGTTTTTATCAACGCTTGTAGTTTAATGATGCCCTAACGAGTTGTCAGCCCCCCCCCCCCACTCAACACTCCAGTCATATTTCTTTTTCACACAGACGTTCGTCCTCGGTTTTATCAGAGTCTAGAAAACCTATAGGAAATGGGAAAAGCAAATGACTTCCATACACTTCGTCCGTCTCAACTACGCCACACGTATTGATTGAACTCGGAATAAAAATGAGACGCCAAGTCTAAGAGAATAATTTCATATTGGTAGATGGTACATACCGAGACCATTGCCAATAAAATAAGTGATTGTTATCAGAATGGATGGGCGTATCCAATCTTTGTGTGCTTCTTTTAACTATATTATAGAGCAATATGAGAAATTGCCAATTCGACTAAAATAACGTACATTTTAAATCGAGGGAATAGAACATAATATTTGGCAGTTGAAAAATAGCTATACGTTCGAATAAAATAGCATCCGACGTATATGAAACTTTGCATAGCCGTAAATTGAGACACTGAAAAATGTGAGCCGAGTTTGAAGATATAATCTACATTATTTGGTGGAGGTGCCGGGTACCACGTGCCTGGTGTCTGACTTGTAAGTGATTAATTCATTCGACTGATACAGAGTAAAAGTAGAACACTTCCTCCTATGAGAGATTGATTGATTGATTTAGGACTTTATTATAGGCGGGATTAAGGCCAGTGAGGCCTTTTCTTACATCCAACCTTTAAAATGTGTGATGTACAAATTGATACAAATTACAGTATGACAGATTACTACACACTACTACAAGTACACTACAAAATATTGAAACACAAATTAATATTTAACATATATAAAAGTTACTTAAATACATAAGGGCGGTTGCCATTCATACACACATTCATCCATCTCTTTTGTACGGTTAAAATTTGAATATAAATAGAATTAGTAACGAGAGAGAGAGAAAGATTGATTGATTGATTGAGGTCTTTATTTTAAGGCGGGATTAAGGCTAGTGAAACCTTCCTTCCAACCTATAAGGAGGTTAAAGAGAGAGAGAGAGAGAGAGATTTGATTTGATTTGATTGTCGTCTTTATTGATGGCGGGATTAAGGCCTGTTAAGCCTTCTCTTCCATCCAACTACTATCCTAATTACAACAAATCACGACATTACAGGATTACATAAAATAATGAAAAAAATTAAATACTATGATCACACAAGTTAAATGTGCAATTTAAGAGAGAGAGAGAGAGAGAGAGAGAGATTGATTGATTGATTGATTGATTGATTGATTGATTGATTGAATGATTGATTGATTGATTGATTAAGGTCTTTATTTTAAGGCCGCGGGATTAAGGCTAGTGAAACCTTCCTTCCAACCTTTAAGGAGGTTAAAGAGAGAGAGAGAGAGAGATTTGATTTGATTTGATTGTCGTCTTTATTGATAACGGGATTAAGGCCTGTTGAGTCTTCTCTTCCATCCAACCACTTCCTAATTACAACAAATCACGACATTACAGGATTACATAAAATAATGAAATATAAATAAAAAACATATAATATATATAAATACAAAATATAACTAAGGAAACAATGTAGGCCCAGTGGCGATTTTAGGCCTAGGCGCACTAGGCGCGCGCCCCCAAATAAATATATTTCCATATTGTTTTTCTGTGCTCGTCACTGCCAATATATACTTTCTTGGGTATTATTTCATTTAGTAACTTAATATTATCATCTTCGACCAATTAATCGCTTTGGTAAAATGTAGATGCATTGTAATATGTACATATTCTTATTTCTTAATTTGTCTTTAGTGTAGGGCCTATGTGTTTGTGAAAGTTAATATTCTGCATCTGGAACGCAACGATAACACCTAGTAGAGATAATCTATGGTCGATTTTTTTTATTTTTATTAAAGCAATAGGGCCTAGTTTTGGTCTAAATGCTTTTAAGTACACTAGGAAGCTTCGCAAACGCTTTTTCAGGCGCGTTGTTGGATGAGCGTAATTTTTTAAAACGAAAAAAGTGTACAATTGCATTTTTTATGAGAAATAATTTTTCAATGACGCTTAAATTTCACACGAATATATAAACTCATAAAATAAAGGTTCTGTGAAAAAATCATAACCATCGAATAAAGCATGTAGAAGTTACAAGTCGAAATTTAAAAAAAAAGTAAAATTGCGATTTGCATGAGAAATATTTTTTTAGATAACATTTTAAGAACACAGGAATATATTAATTCATAAAATAAAGGTTCTGTGAAAAAATAATTACAATCGGATAAAGCATGTAGGAAGAAAAAAATCGTAAAATTGCTATTTTCACGAGAAATTATTTTTCGATTGCGCTCAAAAACGTGGCAGTTCTAAGTTCAGAGATTTCGAAGGCCTCCACAAAATTTCATTGCAATTGGAGTATCGGTTTAGCCGGAATCGTGCTAACAGACACACAAAAATACCAACAGAAAAAAAAACATTCCGGATTTTTTTCTCCAGTGTAGTTAAATGGAATCTTCGCTACGCTCATTCAATTTATTATGGTTGTATGAAATTTATATCTTAGAGTGCCTAAAACTCGTTAAAATGCTCCAAACAAACTCTATGAATCGAAAAAATTTCCCGGGGCTGTGCGCCCCGGACCCGCATTGGCTGGGGGGCTACCCCCCAGACCCCCCATTCATACGTATGGGCCCCGTAATTCCTCGCGCCTAGGGCCCCAAATAACGTAAACGCGCCTCTGTGTAGGCCTAGTTTACAGGTTGTGTTGGCATATTTTAGAATGTGTTTCCAGCTTACCCAAGGGCAAGGATCATCACCAATATTAAAACCACGCGAAATAACCTTATTTTAGTAATAGCTCTTTAACCGTATGTAAAATCGAAAAAAAGGCTAAAAGGTCTTGATTTAAATCATTACTGGTTACAATATTTGTAAAGGTTTTACGCCAGATATGACACAGATATGATTCTAACTAAATAAAACATTTTGGAGTATTATCCACTTTTTCGTTTTTGTATAGCGTTATGTGAGTTATCACTACAAGGAAAACGCTTAAGTCCCGCCGCGTTGTTGGATGAGCGTATATGGTGCATTGAGATGCCATGTGTTACGCGGATTTTCTGTTGTTCTGTGAAAAAATCATTACTAAGTCGAAGATTTTTTTTAATTAAATTAAATTATATAAAAAATTAACTTAATTTTTATAATTAAATTAAATAAAAAAAATTAACTAAATTGTTTTAATTATTCGTAATTTTTTAAAAAGAAAAAAATCGTAAAATTGCAATTTGCATAAGAAATAATTATTCGATTGCGCTCAAATTTAACACGAATATATTAATTAATGAAATAAAGATTCTGTATAAAAATCATTACAATAGGATAAAGCATGTAGGTGTTATAAGTCAAAGAATTGTTTTAAAAATCGAAAAAAAATCGTAAAATTGCGTTTTTTATGTGAAAAAATTTCCCGATTGCGCTCAAAAACGTGGCTTTTCTAAGTTCAGAGATTTCGAAGGTCTCCATAAAATTTCATTGCAATCGGAGTATCGGTTTAGCCGGAATCGTGTTAACAAACACACAAAAATACAGAAAGAAAGGAAAAAAAAAACATTCCGGATTTTTTTCTCCAGTGTAGTGAAATGGAATCTTCGCTTCGCTCGCTACGCTCGCTACGCTCATAAAAAAATAAGGTTGTTTCGCGTGGTTTTAATATTGGCGGTAGTCCTTCCTCTTAAAGACTTCCAGTATTTTTATAATCAAATTATAGGTCTATACTTATACAATTATTATAGAAAGGCTAATCATTTTCATGTTATTATCTTCAAGCCATGGTTCTATGAAGTATTGCTGTATTTTTGTTCGTATTCAACTTGTTCGTTGCTAAGGGCAACCAGTTGCTGTGACGTCTGCCAGCAGACACTGGATTATCTGGATGTACAGAATAGAGAATGTCGATACCCTAATCCTGTGCTCCAGACGTCCACGAGGGGATTGCATGCCCGGCTGCCCCTTATTATCTCGCCCGTGCGCGTGAGAACCCCAGCCTATTGCTTCACGTTGACGCGGTCATATACCACACGATCAGGCGATACACGGGTTATACAACTCGGAAGTTGGAGCTCAAGACAACTTATTTACTATAGGAAAACGCTTAAGTCCCGCCGCGTTGTTGGATGAGCGTAATTGGTGCATTGAGCTGCCATGTGTTATGCAAATTTTCTGTTGTTCTGTGGAAAAATCATTATTAAATTGAATTTTTTAAAAATTGAATTAAATAAAATAAAAAATAACTTCATTTTTTTTTTTTATTAATCGTAATTGTTAAAAAAATATCGTAAAATTGAAATTTGTATAAGAAATAATTTCTCGATTGCACTCAAATTTAACAATAATATATTAATTCATAAAATTAAGGTTCTGCGAAAAAATCATTTCAATCGGATAAAGCATGTAGGTGTTATAAGTCAAAGAATTGTTTAAAAAAAGAAAAAACCCGTAAAATTTCGATTTTTGATAAATATATTTTAATTGCGCTCAAATTTCACAAGAATATCTTAATTCATAAAATAAAGATTCTGTGCAAAAATCATTAAAATCGGAAAAAGCATGTAGGTGTTATAAGTCGAAGAAATTTTTAAAAATCGAAAAAAATCGTAAAATTGCGATTTTCATGAGAAAAATATTCCGATTGCGCTCAAAACGTGGCAGTTCTAAGTTCAGAGATTTCGAAGGCCTCCATAAAATTTCATCACAATCAGATTATCAGTTTAGCCGGAATCGTGTGGACAAACAGACAAAAATACAAAAAAAAGAAGAAAAAAAAACATTCCGGATTTTTTTCCCCCGTGTAGAATGTAATCTTCGCTTCGCTCATCCAAATATTAAATGTGCATTTAAAAATTCGCTTTTTCGACCTCCAATTTTCACCTAAATTTTTTTTTTAGGGATGTTTATAAAGGACGAGTGCAATGCGCGATTACAGCACAATTCAATAATTATTTGAAATCCTATCCTACACAAGCTTGGGGAATTACTACAAATTACCCGTTTTACGGTTTATTCACTGTCCGTTACTGGAAAAAGTACGCAAGTTTGAAATATGTGCTCTGATCGCAAACCAAAACCCGATAGAACAAACGATAGAGCTTCGAGTGATTCTGCGTCAAAGCCTGGTTTGCTCGAGCTCATCCAAGTCCGACGTCAATCAGCCACCTCTTATCATAATGTTTGACAGTTGAATTGAAACATTACTTTATTATATGATATGAAATATTTATGAACGTATCATAGCTAAAACTTTTACTCAAATTGATAGTATTAAAATTTATTTAATTTATTTATTTAAAATTTATTTAATAAACACAACAACATTTCAATCTTAAAGTACCTATTCTGTCAAAGGTGTAACAATCACCAAAAGTAGTCTGCTTTATTACAAATAATATAACATAAATATTGAACATCTTTTATATATTTAATATACATTTTATACAGTTTTGAAATAATTCGATCTTTTGAACTTTAGATTATTCCTTAATCCCACTAATGCTATGTTCTTGGACGTCGGTACTCGGTGTAGTAGTGGAAGGAGTACATGCAACTTCCACCGGCTTATCTACGAGAGTTTCAGTAAGTCTTTGGCGGCGCAGTATCTACTAACTTTGGGTGACTGGTGGGCAACGATTAAAATTTTAATATGACTACTACGATAGGCGGATAAAAAGAAATCACTTATTTTTCATCGCCTTCACTGACTAAAAAAATTGTACGACGCAAATTGTCAACATATTGGATAGCTAAGGTTCTTCCAGTAATATTGAAATACATTTTAACAGCCACGAAACGGTAGGTCTACTTCTAAAGCGTCGAAAGTGACCAGCATGGCATAGTCCTCAGACTTGCTTTTGCAAGTTCCCAGCTTTTTTTAAAATACATAATATTCGATTGGTTTGAACTGCCAAATATTATGCAGCTTTGAGGATTGGCGCCAATGTAATTTTTGCCGACCAGTCGCCCATGACAATCAGTATGACGTCATCTCAAACTCTCGTATTGCCCACAGCTGCTACTACAGTATCTCCAACGGATGGAGATTGATTGGTTTTCTAAATTGAAAATCGACAGATAGACTCCATAAAACCTAACAGCTGACCTCGAGTGGATGTCTAGGCCTACACACGAGGGGAGGAAGTTGTATCTCGTCTTGTGAGGGGCTGCCACAGAATTACCATCTTAATGGAAAACTGAAGGATATCGACCTAGGCGCGGATGATTGTATGGGGGCGAGGGCCTACGACGGTATCACACGCATCGATTGAAGGAAGTGCGTCTTATCTAGCTTGATCCCGCCCCCAATCAGAATACAACTTACTTTAAACACCACAATTGAGGTTTTCCTCGGTCGTTAATGTGAATGCAAGGGATTGAGTCCTCTTAAACAGACCTCGGACATCCCTTCATTATTGTCCTATTCGGAACATACCTTGGGGCATACATTGCACCCATAGCAGGTTTAATTCACATGGTAATTTTTAACACTTATGCTTCTGGAAACATTCCCAATATTTCTCGATTTATTTAGAAAACCCTCCCGTATTTTAAATTTTAAACAATCCAGAATTTCCAGAATAATACAATCCAGAATGATCTAATTCAAGTCAATTGTAAATGCATAACATTAGCTTCAAATTAAAGTATTTGTATCAAATAATGTTATTATCTAAAATATAGGTGGATTGATAAAAGCTATACTGGTCTACATGTTATAGAAATCAACTTTTACAACTCATGTGTATTAGTCAACCTGTTCAATTATAATGATGTACATTTTCCAGTTGCAGCGTAGTCAAAGGTCAGTGTAAAAATATATCAGCCATCCAAATTCCACAACCACAACATAACACCCAAAATCGTTAAAAAAATTGTCAATCAGCGGAAGTATGCACCAACAAAAAAATTAATTTGGTCTCTTCAAAAGACAGTTTTTAAGTACTGTTTTAAGAATATTTTGGTGAACTCACAACCCACGTTTCATGACTGTATAAAACCTTCTTGGGAGTTTTCTTGAGAAATTATCGGGTGTCAGGTGAATAGCTGGGCGGTGGGCAACCTCTATCAGTGTGATGGACATGGATGCAATACGCTACGTCAGTGGAGTAACTAGGGGGGGGGGGGGGCGACGAGGGAGGGCATAATTTTTATTTGATATGAGGTATAGTGAGATATTTTTTCAACATCTAAAAAAGCGTTAAAATACTACACACTCTAACAATCGAAAAAAAATTCCGGGGTCACGCGCCCCGTACCTGCGTTAGCTGGGGGCTCTCCCCCAAGACCTCCCATTCTACACCACCGTGTATACTTTTTCCTGCACGGAAGAGTGTAGTACCCATTAATTAGTTTTGGATACACCCACAAACCCCTTCACTAAATATTGTCGTGTTGACCATTGATATTTTGAGGTCACAAAATATTCGCCCCCCAAAAAAACAAGGGCTAGTTACGCCACTGCATTCCGTAGAGAATCTTCTAGTCCTATATTATTCTGAATATCGAAGTCGGCGCCATTTTGCCGATATTGCATCTCGACATAGCACCATAAATCTACCATCGATGTCGTGATATTGCATTTTTCTGCCGCCTCGCCCACATAGCGTCGGGTCGCATAAATAAGAATTCCTTGCGTGCGTGGCGCAGGATAGCAGACAGTTTTCTCGGCAGAAAACCGAAAGACCGGCGATATTAATATTGATATGCGTTTATTTTGTATGCGTTTATTTATTTAAGAAAACCCTTTCAGTACCGAATGAATTGGTAAAAATTAAGTTATTTTCAGCAATAATTTCAAAATACTAATTTTTTTCTAAGATTTTTAGTGTTTTTTAAATATTTTTTTTCGTGTTTTTTAACGAATTTTGGGAAATTTTGGATTTTGAATTAAAGCTTCATTTAGGTAAAGATGTTAATTATAAGTGCATTTCTAAAACTAGATTTTTTTAAAATTGCATATTTTTGATTTTGTGTACCTCAAATACCTGCAATACTAGAGATATATCAAATTTCCGGGACAAACCAAAATTTTCTCGTTTTTAGCTGTTTTTTGCAGATGTGTATTTTCAATCTTCTATAAAAAAAGGTACCGTTTGTACCATTGGCCTGGGGTAAATTTTATTTTATTTTTATTAACCCCCCCCCCCCCAAAAAAAAAAAAAAAAAAAATCGGGGTATAATCGAAAAAAACCCATTGTTTACCCGCAATTAAATTCCAAAGTTGAATGTACACAATTGAGGCCAAAGGGACTGAAAGGGTAACAAAAGAAACTTTAATTTCAAAGAAGTAAAAGTTTCTACTCGAATTCGGAGGTTCGTGGTTCAAATCCCGACGAGACCGGCAATTCTGACTGAAGGTTTTTTTCTGAGGTCATCCATTGAGTACTATAGTACAGCCCTCGGACATCCCTTCACAATAATTGTCCTAACTCCAATATACCAAGTTGGACACCGAGAGGGGCATCCATTGCACCCCGGGCACGTTTTCCCGGAGAATTTTAAATTTGTTTCGAAATATAAAATACCTGTTAAGTTAAATTAAATTTTGATGCAACAATGGTCCTGTAGCAACGAAGAAAACAGTACATGATAAAGTTGTTCTGAATTAGCCATGTTGATTCTGGCGTCGCCCGCGAGTATAACTATGCCCTTGCCTGACCACTCATTTTTTTAGGGTTGTTGCGGATTGTGAAGGAATGTCCGAGGACTGTATAAGGACTCAATTCCTTGGATTCGAAGTAAATCCTCCGGAAAAACCTTCAGTCATGATTGCCGGTCTCGACGGGATTCGAACCCGGGACCTCCTGAATCAGAGTCACGCGAGCCTACACTGTCGGTATGACATTATATTCTAATTATAATGATTTTACAAATTAAATTTCGTAATGTGTACTTACTGGTGTATTATTAGTGTGGGAATTGGTCTCAATGGGCCTAGATTCTGAAACCTGATTATATTAGCGTTGGTTTGTACGGGAGGCTCACAGCCATAGAGTATAACCCCCCCAACCGTTGAGGCCCCATGGTGTATTTTGGTTTAATTATTTGGTAAATGATATCGGGGTTTGGCAGTGACTATTTGCATATTGTTTGGCTCAAAACAGTATGATTCAATTACATTGAACTTTGGTGTACAATGAGACCAATAATACAGTGTTATATTCACTGATACCAGAAGTCGTATTTACGCGCGTCCTATTGACACGAGCTCTGAGCTATATGCGTCTCCCTGTCTGCTCGGATCATCCCGGGATTGATTAGAGGGGGGGGGGGGAACCACGGAGCCGGATCAGAGTCGCGCGAGACACTGAACACCCTCTCAGTAAGCGCATTAGGTACATTGACATTATCCTTTCGAAAAGAGGATAATTTAGTCCTTGTCAGATTTAAAACCCATTTTTTAGTTGAAATCTTCAAGATCATTGATATTAAACCCCTATAGTAGGCCAATTATATAGGATGTCTATGTTCAAGATAAGCACATAATTTATCATAAAGACACGCGTTCTTTACTTTGCATAATATTTGTCTAAAATCTGAAACCGTATACATTAAGGATGTCCAAAAATATCGATATCTTGATATATCGACATTTTCCTATCGATATTGTCGATATATCGGGAAAATGAATCAACTATCGACACCTAAGTATGCGATTTGCTGGGTTTTCTCTACACTGACCCCCCACCCATTTCCTTCTTTACTGCTCACGCCAGGCGCACTAGTTTTTAATTTTGATCATTGTAAGAAATAATTGTGATATAAAGATATCTAAATATTTCTTTACCTGGTCATTTTATCATGCTTCAGATATTTTTAATATCGAACTACACAGGAAAATATCAAATGATGCCACATATATCAATATTAAATTTTGGTTGGACATTCCTAGTATACATGAAATGATGTGACTGGTTCGCACTGATGCTATAATATAAAGGCGACCACCCTTATGCCCTCGGTATACTAATCAGCATGGCCCAGCCCGACGGAGCGCTGTAACTCGCTCTAATTAGTAATGAACGCACCCGTGCACAATCACGATCAGCGTCGCTCCTCGTTAGAGGTGCACATTGAATGCACCCTGCGTGTCACACGTCTCACCTGTCAACATTCACTACCATCACGAATGTATATCATGCATGCAAAGCATGTACAAGAATTTAAAGATGGCTGCCTTGATTTTGTTGAAAACAAATTCCCAATTGAGTAGTATGATAATATGTTTTTGGATTGTGTTGCATATTTCCAAAATGTAAAAATAAGAACAGCACCAGATAACAACAATGAAATGACACCTTGTGTGGCTAATACGCTACGGCCACATCCTACACAGGTTCGAGCATCGCATAGGCCTATCCCAGATCATGCAATCATGCTTAAATTGCGCATAGGAAAATTTTGAATGGATTTCCGAGGGCTCAATGATCAATCTCTTGCATTCGCATTAACGTCTGAGGAAAACCTCTGAAAAAAATCTTCAGCCAGGATTGCCGGTCTCGACGAGATTCTAACCTGATGGGACCTCCCGAATCAGTCAAGCGCTTAAATAAATAAAACTAGGAAAACGCTTAAGTCCCGCCGCGTTGTTGGATGAGCGTAATTGGTGCATTGAGCTGCCATGTGTTATGCGGATTTTCTGTTGTTCTGTGAAAAAATCATTACAAAGTTGTAGATTTTTTTAAAATTAATTTAAATTAAATAAAAAAATAAACTTTAATTTTTAATTTTTTTAATTAATCGTAATTTTAAAAAAGAAAAAAATCGTAAAATTGCGATTTTCATAAGAAATAATTATTCGATTGCGCTCAAATTTCACACGAATATATTAATTCATAAATTTAAGGTTGTGTGAAAAAATCATTAAAATCGGATAAAGCATGTAGGTGTTATAAGTCAAAGAAATTTTTAAAAAATCGAAAAAAATCGTAAAATTGCGATTTTCGTGAGAAATAATTTTTCGATTGCGCTCAAAAACGTGGCAGTTCTAAGTTCAGAGATTTCAAAGGCCTCCATAAAATTTCATCGCAATTGGAGTATCGGTTTAGCCGGAATCGTGCTGACAAACACACAATAATACAGAAAAAAAAGAAAAAAAAAAAAAAAAAAAAAAACATTCCGGATTTTTTTCTCCAGTGTAGTGAAATGGAATCTTCGCTTCGCTCGCTACGCTCGCTACGCTCATCCAATAACTTCGTATTTCGAGTCAACCCACTCAGTCATCACATAAATGATTTTCAGTGGGTGAAATTAAATTTAAAGCCGACCAAGCCAACCCTGTAGGCGCTGACACCACCGACGAGCGAACAATGATCAACTAGAGAACGGCATATTTAAGTAGGAAACACCGATCAACCAAGCAAGCTGGACACGATTCCACCCGCGACCAGCGCCAGAATCAACAAGGTAACTCGGAACAACATTAGAGTTTATTATGTGCCTCGTTGCTATACTGGTTCCAACGAAAGAATGCAGATGGCTCAAAATTGTTTTCCCAACATAAAACTTTGTCAATTCTATTCACGCTAGCTCAGTGTGGATCTAGCACACGGAGGAACTCTGTGATATAGCAGTGATAATTTTTGCTTGTGTTGGTAAAAGATATTTCTCTTTCATACACAAAGGCGGCATTTCTTTTACCGCTCATTCCTCTATTTTCACCACCAGTGTTGGGTATAGAACGGAACTAAACAGTTCCAGTTCCTAGGAACTAATTCATTTTTTAAGGAACTAAGGAAGGAACTAGTTCCTGTTTTCCAGAGAGGAACTAAGGAACGACATAGTTCCAATTTTCCAGGAACTGTATAACTTATTTTTAAAAGTTCCTTTTATATAACTTGACTGTACAAATTTAAAGGATGAAAGAGCCAAATCATAGTTTCCTTACAAGATGAAGGGATTGTAAAAATACTCAGTTTCCTGTAAATCTAAAATTTGCTTCTATTCTATTTAATTCTTGGCAACTCCCCATCCCCATTCCTACACTCAGTGGTCAAACTCCATCTCCCATGGTTTTCTCACCATTATTAGTCGCATTGCCAGCTAAACGTCATTCTTTTCAATACAATCATCCTTGAGTTTTGAGTGATCTTTTGGGTCGTTGCGTCGTGTCGACGATGAGGCACTGCTGCACGTTTCGCAACCAACATGGGTGGTGAACACAACACAACATCCTCATTCAAGCCTTATCCATATATATTTTATTCCTCCAAATCTCAATCATATTTTATGCATTCATTGCAAATACTTGGTTTTAAGTAGAAATTCGGATACTAATTAATGACCCTCTCGAGAAGATCTATAGAAAAAAGGTTATTGAGAAAAGGGAACATTTTAGGAACTTATCTTCAATTGGAAAGGAACTTAGGAACGCCCTAGTTCCTTTTATTTTATAGGAACTTGAAACTGGAACTAGGTCCATTTTTGGATGAGCGAAGCGAAGACTTCAATTTGACTTTGTATTTTTTTGTTTGTTTTTACTTATACGTTACCCCAAGAAAAATAGCTCGGGTGTTTTGTTTTTGTTAGTTTTTTTGTCTGTTTGTTCGCTCTCTACCGGGAAAACGGCATATGCGATATTGATGAAAATTGGAGGGGACCTTCGAAATCTCTGAACTTAGAGCTGTATTGTTTTTGGGTACAATCGAAGAAATATTTCTCATAAATATGGTACTTTCACGATTTTTTTCGATTTTTAGTGCGATGTTTTCGTGATATTTGGCAAACGGCTACTCCGATGTTGATGAAACTTTATAGGAACGTTTAAAATCACTGAAATCATATATGTTGTGATTTTAGAGACATTTGAAAAAATATTTCTTATAGAAATCGTACTTTTACGATTTTTTCTCCGGTTTTTAATACGATATTTTCGTGATATTTGGGCCGATTTTGACCAAACAGGTGGGGCTACAACGTTCATATTTTACATTGACATAAATATTATGGTGATGTAGTGCCTCGTGAAAGAAAAAGTTGAAAACTTTGGTCAAGGTTTTAATATAAGCTTTTTACAGGTGTATAATGAACATGTAATATCAAGTAACTATAGAAAAAGTAAGGAGATTCCACATAAAAACGTAATCATTGGACAGAAATATTCCAATTAAAAGCTCATCCATCAACGCGACTGGAAAAAGCGTTCGCGAAGCGGCCTAGTTAAATGAACTTACCCAACACTGCCCACCACCACAAAGCATGTGCATTCTTTCGCTCGAGCCAACACTGACGGCAGTGGCGGCTTGAACCCCTGGAAACGTCCGGGGCCAAGGTTGTAGTATGACACCCACCCACCTCATGGCGCGGCACACCGGGGTCTGGGGCGAAGCCCCAGCCGCCGGAGGCAATTTCGCGAA